>JALAAE010000042.1:0-190544 GCA_022702365.1 Epichloe sibirici | reverse complement strand
TCTAACCCTTAGAAAGCACTCTCTTATAATAAGAAAGGAACTTACTACTCCTAAGATCTAATATCCTAAGAACCCCTAAGGGATAAAGATAATAGCTATGCCTATAATCCTTTAACCTATTATATAAAAGCCCTATTCCCCTAATCCTATATCTCCTTTCTATAGTTTTCTATAATAAAGATAAGAGGATTAAAAGCTTTTTAATAAATAGAGTAGTTAAAAGCCTCTCTCTTTAACTCTAAGTTTAGTAACGCTAAAGAAGGCACTAAAATTAGAAGAGACTAGAAGGGCAAAGGTCTATAAGTTAATAACCCCCTTCTAAGATATATCCCGCTAGAGATATATAATTACATTACGTAAGAAGCACTATAATAAGCAAAATTATTTAATCTTAATAAATATAATAACCCTAAAGCTATTATAGCTTATATTCTTATTAAGATAATAACTTATAAATTAGAAGGTCTTATTATAAGAAGTCTATTTACTAACTTTAGTAAAGACTTTAATAGATAAATAAGAGAGGCATTTATAACTATAGACTAAATAGTTACTAAATACCTCTATAATTTCCTCTTCTTCTATAGCGTGTATATAAATCTAATAGCCTGCTAGAAGACTACCTTAATACTTAAGAAAGTTATAAATTATAAGGGATTCCGTAATTAGCAAGAAGATGAGATATAGGAAGCTATAAGGAAGTATATACCCTTCTAAAAACACATTACAAAACAAGACTTCCTTAATAACCTTCTACTAATCCCTTTAATTAGGTTAAGATTATAACACTATTAATAGTATAATTAACAGACCCCTAAAACCTATTAATATTATTCCCCTAGCCTAATACTATTAGGCTAACTAAATAATAACCCTTAGGATAGCCCTTAATAAAGGTATCCTACACTAAGATAGGATATGCTACCTCCTGTATCTCCTAGAGCACCTTTTCCCCTTAGATAAGCATACTTCTACCTAACATAGCTTAAATCTCCCTTAATACCTAGAATATTAAGACCTACCCTAAAGTAAATAATTAATCTTATAAAGCTATATATAAGTAATATTTAATATAGCGCAAATAACTATAAGGTCTTTAACTTAAAGTTAATAATCTTTTAGGGGAAATGTAAGATACTAGGCATTAAACCCTATAAAGCTAGATATGCTCTAGAGGCTATGCTTAAAGGAAAGGCCCTAATATACTATTATAAATATCTATATAAGCTAAATAATCCCTAAGACCTTAAGACTCTTATTAATTAGATTAAATAAAGGTTTAAGACTAATAATATAAAGTAAAGATATTTCCTTAAGTAATAAAATATAAAGCTATAATAAATTATATAAGAGAACCTAAAGAAGTTAAAACTTAACTACTTTAAAGAACTTATTATAAAGCTTATAAATCTTTAGTAAGTAGTCCTAGATATTACCTAATCTAAAAGAGCGCTTTAGAATTAATTAATCTCTATATACTATAGCATTATAGAATATAGAACTTACCTTATTAACCCTCCTGCTAATCTATAATAATTCTATAAACGCATAAGGATATTAATCTAAATAACTATAGAAGAGTTAAATAAAAGGTACTAATTCCTATTAATACCTAATGTAAAAGAGCAGTACTAGACTAATTAAAAGTATAATAGATATAGTAAGGAAGCCTATTATAGATAATTACGCTCCTAAGGCACTAGGAGTGTTTTATATACTAAGAAATGCTATATATATAGTAAAGAAGGTTATTAGTTAACTAAACACTCTAAAGAGAAATATAGAAAGGTATATTAATGCTTTAAGAACTATTACCTTATAGAACTAATAATCCCTTTTTATAATGCTTTTCTTAACTAGTATAAAGGTAAAGAGAATAATAGTATTCCCTCTAAAGAAGATAAGATTTCTACCTATATAATAGAACTTAGTTTTAAGGAAGAAGATAAAGAAAGTAAAATGCTTATAAGCTTCTTTATATAAGGCATAACTATTAATAGTTATGTAACTATAGAGATTCTCGCAAATTAAGTAGCTACCTATGCCCTTATAAAGGAGGATTTATTTAATCTCTAATAACTAAAGGAAGCTCTAATTGCCTTTCTTCTTAAAAACCACTACTCTTTAGGTATATTCTAAGGCATAATTCCTAACACTAGGGCTATAGGCTACTTATTAGCAAGGTATCCCTAATTTCTTACTCTATAGCAGTTAATCCCTAAGATCTAGCTTAATAAATCTAGAGCTAGGGAGGTAATAATTAGATTTAGAAGTGGAAAACTAATCCCCTCTATTAGATTAATTAATATACCTACCCCTTTTAGTATTATCCTATTTTATATAATACCTATAAACACTCCCTTCTTACTATGTCTTATAGACATAGATTACCTTAAGATTAACTTCTATATCTCTTAGAATATCCTCTAATAAGGTAATATTAAAGTCCCTATTATATATAAATAGGGATATCTATAGATGCTTTTACAAAAAGAAAGATTAATTACTTAGAGCCATTTAACTAAGGTTAAACTGCAACGCTTATATCGCCGATTTGGTTACCCTTCTATCCGCTAACTTTATAATATGCTTTCTAAATTAGGCTATAAGGTAGATTACGAAACCATTAGATAATTAATAAGGATCTGCTACTAATATTAAATAAATATAGATAACTTACATTGCTTTAAATTCACCCTTAAAGATAAATATAACTTTAATCATAAAGTAATTATAGATATTATATATCTTAATAGTAACCGCCCTATTCTTTACGCTATTAATACAGCTACATTGTTTAATATAGCTAGATTTCTTAAGGATATTATAGCAAAAGCAACATAGGAAGCCCTTTAACTATACTAGATTAACACCTACTAAGGTCCTCTAGATTAGATTGTGACTAATACTAGCATAACGTTTAGAAGCAAGGAATTCCGCTAATTTATAGCTTTAATATTAATCTTAATTAAAGAAGTCCCTATTAAGGCATACCATAGCATTAGCAAGGTTAAGAGGTATTATAAGCCACTCTAAAGAGCCTATAATATTATCTAATATAAATATCTAATAACGCCTAAAGCTATAGCCCTATAAATAGCTATAAAAGCCCTTAATAACACTATAGGCCTAAATAGCATTATCCTAACCCTCCTAGTCTTTAGTGCTTATCCGTGAATAGTTAATAAATCCCCTCTATTACCTAATATTAAGCAATAAGCCCTTATAGTGTAAAAGGTAATAAAAGAGATTAAAAGATTATATACCTTATAAAAAGTTAATAAAGCCCTTGCTATAAGAAATAGCCCTAATACCTTACTAACTCTTAAACTCTCGCTTACCTTACCTATACTTATATAGCAAGAAAAAGAAGGATAGTAAGGCCTATATAAGCTCCTTATAATAGATAGAGAGAGCTATACCCTTAACCTTCTATAAGGCCCTAAAGTCTTTAGATTAACCTCTATTAAGCCCTATAATAAAGACCCTAATAGGGAGAAGCTATTGCTAGAGGGAGGCATTAATCTAGAGGTAATTAAAGGGAAGAACTAAGAGGTATAAATTAAAAATATAGTACCTCTAGTTCCCCTAAAGAGAGGGCCTAGAAGACCCTAAAAGAACCCTTTAGTAATTATTAATTAGGCAGATTAATTAGTAAATAACCCTAAGACTTTCCTATTAAGTAAAGAGAAGGTAGACTTTAAGCTTATAATTTAATTACGTAAAGAAAGCACTATTATAACCCCTAGCAAACCCTTTAAACTCTTAATAAAAACTAAGATTAATACTTTAATTAATTAAGGCATATTTAAATTTACTACCTTTAATAAGAGGAAGCACTAAGGGATTTAAATCTTTAATTCCTATATTATTAATAAGGTAAAAGGAAAGATAGGCTAACTATATAAGAAATTAAGGCTTATTATCTAAGGATTTAGCAATAAAGTAAAGCAAGTAATTCTTACATAGGCCCTAATAATCTAGAGAGTAAGCTAGTGTTTAATCCTTATAATTACTCCCTCCCTTCTAAGCAAAGGACTTCTTCTATAGATTTAAGATATTATATAGGCATATATATAATCCTAGATGCCGCTAAATTAAACAATCCTTACCTAACTCCCTATCTAAATTTGTAATTAACACCCTAAGAATATAATTATAAGAGTTATTAAGCCTCTCTATAGTATTGTAAAGGCTAGTACGTATTAGTAGGTAACTTACCACAAGTACTACAGAGAGAATCTCTAGATAATAATATTAAGTTATAATCTATGCTTACTAGTAATATCCGCTAAAAGCCTTTACTTTAGATATATAGGAATATAGACTAATAATACTCTTAGTCTATTAGATAAGAGATTCTTATAGCTAGAAGAAGATTAATTAATTGCTGCTAAATTCGCTACGAAACCAAAGCAATTTATTAAGCCTAATAATCCCCTTATATTTAACAGTGGAATCATTTAACTAACTAATAATACTATTAAGATACGGCAGAAAGGGTAAAGTAATAAGCTTTAATTAATCCTACTAGAAGAGTTAATAAAGAAGTATATTAAGTAAAGGGCTTAAGGTACCTATATTGCTTTAATCTCTCTATTGCTACGTAACACTAAGAGCTAACCATTAAGAACGTTAAAGAACTTAATTACTATATTAAGTAGCAAATAGATTATCTAGATTAAGGATTAATATTTATATTACTTAATCTTATAAAGGCAAAGCTCTTTACGTTTATTAATAGATTATTCGCTAATAACTAAGACTTTACCTTATAGCTAGGCTATATATTAATCCTAGCTAATAAGGAATATAAAGATAGTAAGTTTATAGTATAAGGTAATATTATATACTATAGCTTAATAAAGAGTAAGAGAGTTATAAGAAGTATACTTACTTTAGAGGTTTATAGTATAGTAGTAGGTATTAACATAGCTTACGTAATTATAATAATGCTAAAGATAATTATAGACTAATTAAATCTCTCTATAATCCTAATTATAGTCTATACTAATTTATACTTATTATATAAATACCTTATTAAGCTTAGGACTATAAAGGAGAAGTAGCTAATAATTAATATTATAGCCCTTTAATAATTATATAAACGCTATAAGCTCTATAAGATTAGATAGATTAATAGTAAAGATAACCTAGCGGATATATTTATAAAGGTAATACCTAATAAGGCCTTAGAGAGGTTTATTATAGGTAATATAGCAATAGTCTAGATAGAAGAATAGGTTACCTATGCATAAGGTTGCCTATATAAGTCCTAGAACTAAACTTAGCCCTAAAAAGAGAATAAAATAATATCTTTATAGGCCTCTAAGGTAATATTACCCTAAAAGGAGAATAAAATAGCGCCCTTATAGGCCCCTAAGGTAATATAGCCCTAGAGGGAGGAAAAAGGGCGCCCTCCTAAGTCTCTATAGTAATATAGCCCTAGAGAGAGGGTAAAATAACACTCTCTAATAAAGGGTGCTTAAGCCTTTAGGATAGTATAGTCCTAGGGGAAAAGAGAAGAGAGCGTAAGGGGGCGTAGGGAGGTATAATCTAATATTATACCTATAGGGAAGAGATTATAGGTAACCCTTCCCTAGGAATATAATTTAATATTATATTATAGTTAAATAAAGGGGTAGGGGAAAGGTAACTATAGATACTATAGGTAGTATTATATAAGGAAGAAGGAAAGGGGATTAGAGAAGCTAGTTATTAAAAACTAGCGGTAAGTAAGGAGAAGAGGAGGATAGGGCCTATACCTATTATTTTTATTTATTTATTCCTTCCTTTATATTATATATTTATTTAATCCTTATCTCTTCTCTTCTTAGATTAATATTATATATTAATAATTATATTAAAAAGAAAGAGGTTTTAATGTTAGAATAAGCATAATATTAATCGCAGCACATAGCTATAATTACCTAGCAAAACGTTAGGCCATAGGGCCACGCGCGCGCGTAACGTAAGGAGCCCTACTTATAGCCTATAAGCCTGCCTTCTAATAGGGCAAGGACCTACAAGTCAGGTGACTCATAAACGCTCTACGTTTGTGGCCACTTTTCACAATCCGGAAAAGCCTCTCTTTTCCTCTCTTCTTTTGAAGAAGATACTAAGCCTAGAATAGAAGAATTATACCTATTCCCTAGGCTATCCAATTGATCCTGACGTTAGGAACCCTGTGATTCTAACATCTTTATACTCTTTATTTTACTAATAGAATTAAACCGCTAATTTATTAGCTTTAGTAATTAAGATTAACTTATAAAGATCCCTTATAAGCCCTTTAAAACTAGGTAAATAATTATATTTAGCTTACCTATACTTTAGTATACTAGAGATTATACTTAAGGTTTAATAATAAAGCTTTATATTAACTATTAAGGGTAGAAATAACCCTTTATAAACTCTTTTAAGTATAGTTAATAGGATCTTAAGGTATTCTAGCTTAGTTTTATTAGGGTTCTAGGTAATAATTACCTTTAGTATTATATTATTCTATTTATAGTAGTAAAATTACTAGTTACTTTCTATTTTAAAGCGTTAATAGATATTATTAATTATTTACTTATAGAAGAGGTTCCTATTTATTAGATAATTAAGAAAGTATTGCTTAGCATTACCTATAAGCACAATTAGAAGGGCTTTATAAAGGTATTCCTATAGAAGATTAAGCCTATTATATTTATTCTAAAAGAGATTAATCTTTAGTATAAGAAAGTTATATATCTTTCTACTATAATAATTATTATCTTTATAGGTCTTTATAAGCTTAGTAATCTTCCTAATAATCTAATCCTCTTATTATAAAGCTAATAATAGTGTAAATAGTAGTGTTTCTTAAGGTTATAAAGGAGTATTAACTTCTAATAGTAATTACCTTAAAGGTAAATTATAAGGGATTTTAGTAAGAGAGGAATTAAGTATAGGATTAAGGGTAGACAAAAATTTATTTAATAATAGTTACTTTTTAACTTCTTCTTTAGGCTATAGTGCTTTTATTTCTTTATTAATAATATATACTAGTAAGTTAGTAACTTTACTAGATTTATCTTATATAATATAAACACTATATTTATAAAGGATATCTTATAGATTATACACTAAGTGTTTAGAAGCGTGTTTAAAGGTCTTAAGGGTTTAATCTTAGAGATTATCTTAGAAGTTTTCCTAGAGCTTAAGATCTCTATATTATCCGCTATTATAGATATTAATTAGCTAAGTAAGTTAGTTATTAAGTTACTAATCCTTAGCAATCTAAGGGTCTAGCTCTTTAGAGCTCCCTTAGTTAGTTATAATAATCTAGAAGTGTTTCTAAAGTTATAGTAATAGGCTAGACTTTTTAGGTCTTTTAGGTCTAGATATTATAGGTATTATGTTTTCTTATATTATGTTTTTTATTAGCTAGTAAGGGGCTAATTTAATCTCTGGTTTAGGAAGGATGCTTCTAGAGCTATAATTCTTAGTTAATTAGTTTTCTTATAATAGATAATAAGATTAATTCTTCTATATAGAGGTTCTTAATAACTCTAAGATAAAAGGGGTTAATCCCTTAGAAGCCTAATAACTAAAGCTATTAATAATCTTCCTTTAGCATACTTCTATAGTTAGAACCTAAGCTAAACCTAATAGAATTATCTTTTCTTAGTAGTTCCCTAGCTTATCTATGGTTTTTTAACCACTAATTAGTATTAGGAGGTCTTATAAAGGCAAGGGTCTAAGCACTAGTGTAATTAGGGTTAAAGTAGTAATAATAGTTAATAGATAATATTTAGATTAATCTAGCTAATAGGCTATATAGCTAAAGGTGTTAAGGGTATTATGGGTTACGTAATTAACCCACTTACGCAATACACCTAATTATAACGCAGCACTCGCGTTATGCTCCACTTTCCGTGCGCGGCTGGATTTTGACTATTCCGACAGGACTAATATTATATAAATAAGTAATAGCTTAAGTACTCTTTAGCTATAGGTTTAGTAAAAGCCTTATACCTATAAGTATTATATTTAATCTAGAGGTAATTACCTAATTTACTTTTTTAATATACCTATTAGGCTTATATATATAGTAATATAAGCTTTAGATCTATACCCTATATATATACCTATTATTAAAAGATTATATTATTACTTTAACTAATTATAGTACCCTTATTATCCTATTTAATCTTAGTAATTAATAACCTAAATTACCTTATAACCTTTTATTTAAAGTAAATTAATATATTAAATACTATTTCTTATAAGAGCACTTCCCTTATATAGGTATTAATCTTACTTAAAGTATTCTTTCTAAGGTACTTAGAATATAAGTACTAAAGTTCTTTAGGGTTTACTTAAGGTAAGTATAGTTCTTTACTAAGCTACCTATACTATAAGTAGTATATATATATATTATTTAATCTAAATATAAAAAAATCACTAGGGGTATAACTAATATTACTACCTTAGAGAGTCTCTTTAAGTAACTAGAAAAAGGCTTATATCAAAGGAAAATAATATTATACTTTCTCTAAAGCTTTACTAATAATAAGCTATTATCTATTAGCCTAATATATAGGGAGCTATTAACTTTATAATACTAAATACTCTTTTTAAGAAAAAGGCTTTTTAATATAATATTTATATAGAACCCCTTAATAAGTATAATATTATATAATATAAGGCTCTTAGTCTAAGGTCCTTATAGCCTATTTAGGATATTCTTTATTATATATATACCTCTTCTAGAGATCTAGAAAGAAATTATACTTACTTTAAGAAAGTTATTATAAGTCTTCTTAAATATACTAGGCTTAAGGAATCTTATATTATTTATAATATAAAGAGTGCTATAGTTATTAAATAGGGTGCTCTCTAAGAGTATATACCTTATATTACTAAGCATAATATAGCTTCCCTTTACTAATACTTTCTTTTCTATAGTTAATAGATTTATAATTACTATAGTAATTACCTTAGAATACTTTTCTTTATAATCTTTCTTTCCCTTTATATTTTAATTATATTTTATAATTGTCAGAATAGTCAAAATCTAGCCGCGCACGGAAAGTGAAGCATAACGCGAGTGCTGCGTTATAATTAAGTACATCGCGCAAGTGGGTTAATCACGTGACCTATAATGCCCTTAACACCTTTAGCTACATAGCCTATTAGCTAGATTAATCCGAATATTATCTATTAACTATTATTATTACTTTAACCCTAATTACACTAGTGCTTAGACCCTTACCTCTGTGAGACCTCCTAACACTAATTAGTGGTTAAAAAACTATAGATAAGCTAGGGAACTACTAAGAAGAGATAATTCTATTAGGTTTAGCTTAGGTTCTAACTATAAAAGTGTGCTAAAGGAAGATTATTAATAGCTCTAGTTATTAGGCTTCTAAGGGATTAATCCCTTCTATCTTAGAGTTATTAAGGACCTCTATATAGAAGAATTAATCTTATTATCTATTATAAGAAAACCAATTAACTAACTAAGAATTATAGCTCTAGAAGTATCCTTCCTAAACTAGAGATTAAATTAGCCCCTTACTAGCTAATAAAAAACATAACATAAGAAAACACAATACCTATAATATCTAGACCTAAAAGACCTAAAAAGTCTAGCTTATTGCTATAACTTTAGAAACACTTCTAGATTATTATAACTAACTAGGGGAGCTCTAAAGAGCTAGACCCTTAGATTGCTAAGGATTAGTAACTTAATAACTAACTTACTTAGCTAATTAATATCTATAATAGCGGATAATATAGAGATCTTAAGCTCTAGGAAAACTTCTAAGATAATCTCTAAGATTAGACCCTTAAGACCTTTAAATATGGCTCTAGACACTTAGTATGTAATCTATAAGATATCCTTTATAAATATAGTATTTATGTTATATAAGATAAATCTAGTAAAGTTACTAATTTACTAGTATATATTCTTAATAAAGAAATAAAAGCACTATAGCCTAAAGAAGAAGTTAAAAAGTAACTATTATTAAATAAATTTTTATCTACCCTTAATCCTATACTTAATTCCTCTCTTGCTAAAATCCCTTATAATTTACCTTTAAGGTAACTACTATTAGAAGTTAATACTCCTTTATAATCTTAAGAAACACTACTATTTACACTATTATTAGCTTTATAATAAGAGGATTAGATTATTAGGAAGATTACTAAGCTTATAAAGACTTATAAAGATAATAATTATTATAGTAAAAAGATATATAACTTTCTTATGCTAAAGATTAATCTCTTTTAGAATAAATATAATAGGCTTAATCTTCTATAGGAATACCTCTATAAAGCCCTTCTAATTATACTTATAGGTAATGCTAAGCAATACTTTCTTAATTATCTAATAAATAAGAACCTCTTCTATAAGTAAATAATTAATAATATCTATTAATGCTGTAAGGGCTTGGGCTTTGCCTAAGCCTTAGTGGCAATGCATAAGTAGTGCAGGGGAAAGGGGGCTGACATAAGCTAACCAAGGGGGTATAAGGGGCCCGTATAGGACCTGTGTTCTTCCCTCTTCCCTTTCTTTCCTTAAGTTTCTTAATATTATCTTAATAGCCTATAGCCTTATCTTATAGCTAGTCTATAATATTTAAGAAACTTCCTTTAGCCTTAAAGAAGGCTACTAAAAACGCAATAAGCATAGCAAACACAATAGACATAATAGACATAATAAACATAATAGATTCCTTACACCCATAAGACTAACCCTTGCAGGGAAACATAACACTATTAATAGATACCACTCTACTAATAAAGGCCCTATTCGCTTAACTTAAATTACTTTAACTTATAATTAAATAGTAATAAAGAGAAATCATAACCCTATACTAATAGGTTTAAATAAAGTAGCTATAAGAGGCCTAGCCTAAACAGGTTTCTTAACTAAACCTACCTATTACACTACTAGTTATACCCTAGATAAAATAAAAACTAATTCTAATAGGTAACCCTTATAATAGCAATAAGGCTATGTTCACTTCCTAGAAAATCCTTATAGAATATAAGCTAGTGGTAGATAAGGACTTTATTAGGACTAATAAGGACTAATAGATATTTATATTCTAGAACTTAGGGTCTAAGGTTTAAGCCTATATTACTATATATTTTAAGCTAGGCTATTAACATGCTTATAACCCTATTCTCTTTTTAGAATACTTAGAGTCTATATTTACTAATCCCTATTAATAGGAAATAGCTCTTACTAAACTTAACTATATTAAATAGGGGCTAGAGAAAGCGTTTACTTTATTCTTTATCTACTTTAAATAAAAGCTTTCTCTAGTAGGAGATAGCATATAGATAGATAAAGTAAAGCTAGTAAAGCTTTAATACTTACTTAATAAGCGTATAAGGGAGTATAGTATTAGCAAAGGGATTAGCTATAAAGAATACTTAGTAGTAGTTAGATAATTCTATAGCATTATAGTTAATATTAAGGCTAATACCTTAGAGGAGAAGCATTAGGCCTATTACATACCCTATTAGGCTAAGGCCCTAACCCCTTAAGTTAACTAGGATAGCAATATACTAATAATAGGTATTTACGCTATATTAACTTAGGTAGGAAAGCATAGGAAGCCTAAGAGAAAGGGAAAGGGACTAAAAAAGACCTCTAAACCATAATATGCTAAGTAAGTAATAATAGAGGAAATAATAAGATATTATAAGGAAGAATATTACTTATACTATAGCTTAAAGGACTATTAGATATAGGAATACTTCTTACTCCTGCCTTACTAACTAAAGATTAGCATTAATACCTATAGGGCGAAAACAGAGAGTAAGGATAAGGGGGTTAAGTCTAACTTATTAGAAAATAAGTAGCCCCTAAGCAAAGACTTATATAAGGGCGTAAAGGCTAGTTAACTAGGATAGGTAATTATAACTATAGTTAGTATATAATCTTAGAGGAGGGAGTAGAATAGTATATAGATTAATCACTATTCTTAGTTCCTATACTCTTTAATATATATAAGTACCTTTATATTTAAATTAACTATGGCTATAATTATTATAATGCTATTAGCGAATTAGTAGTATAGTAGCTAAGCCTAGAGCTTATTTAGTTACTAAAGAGAAGATAAGTCTAGACTATAGTAGAAATAGAAAGAAAAGGGAAATAGGTAAGGGAGGAAACCTTATTAATTACCTATATAGTATATACCTAGATTAATATAGATAGTTAGGAATCTTTAGTATACCTCTATATTATTCTAGGCCTAACCTATAATATAATCCTTAGGATACTATGGTTAGAACACTATAATATAGTGATTTACGTGGCTAAATAATAGTTAGTTATTAGGGTAGCTAAGGGTCTATGCATTTCCAAGTCCTTAGAATACACCGTAGATACACTAATATAAGGGATAATTAGTTCCTTATATGTAGCAGAGGCACGCTAAGCATAATAGCAAAAGGATATAACTATAAGGTTTATTACTATAAGCTTAAAGAAAATTATAATAGTACTATAACTTTTAGCTTTAAAGTTAAAACCAGAATAATAGGATACCTTAATATTACCTAAGGAACTTATAGACTTTATAAATCTATTTAATAAGTTAAAGGCAAATAGCTTACCCCTATATAAGGGCTTGCTAGACTACTATATCTGCCTTTAAAAGAATGTAAATAGATTATAACTAACACTTCTATAGGGGCTATTATATAATATGCCCTAGGACTAACTATTAGAGATTAGACGCTAAGTCACTAACCTTATAGATAAGGGATAGATCTATGCTAGCTCCTTATTAGCTATAGCACCTATTCTTCTAGTTAAGAAGGCAAGCAGTAATTAGAGATTTTACATTAACTACTATATGCTTAATAAAATAATAGCATAAGACCACTACCCCCTTCTATTAATTAAGGAAACACTCTATTCCTTATCCTAGGCATAATAGTTTATAAAAATAGATATCTATGTAATATTCTATAAGCTATAAATAGCAGAAGGGTAGGAGTATCTTATGGCATTCTATATAAGATTTAGATTATTTAAATAGCTAGTATACCTATTTAGTCTAGTAAGCACACTAGTGATATTCTAATGTTACATAAACAAATCCTTAGGGGATGCGTTAAGGGACTTTATTATAGCCTATTTAGATAATATCCTAGTCTATTTAGGGGGGTTAAAGAAAGACTACATAGCTAAGGTATAATTAATACTAGGTAGATTAAGGGTAGTAGGTTTATACCTTAACCTTAATAAGTCTGTATTTATAGTAAAGGAGGTCTAATACCTTAGTTATATTATTATAGTAAGGCACTTAGTTTGCCCTAATCTAGTTAAGGTAGTGGCTATTAGGGAATAATTAGCCCTTATAAAGCTATAAAGGGTTTAGAGCTTCCTTAGATTTATAAACTTTTACTATAATTTTATTAAGAACTTCTTTAATTTAGTAGCTTCTTTAATCTAGCTTACTTAAAAGGATATCCCTTTCTAGTAGGGTCCTAAGGAGAATAACACTTTTAAAAGGTTAAAGGAGTTATTTATTAAGCACTTAGTTCTTACCTAATAGGATCCTAACCATACTACTATAGTGGAAGCTAACTATTTAGGCATAGCTTTAGGAGGCTACCTATTATAGGAAGGATTAGATAGTATATTATACCTAGTTACTTACTACTCTATAAGCCTTATAGCCCCTTAAAGGAATTATACTATTTATAATAAGGAGCTATTAGCTATTATATCTTATCTTAAGGTATAGTTAGTAGAATTACAAGGCATATTACGTCTATTTATAATATATATAGATTATAAGAACCTAGAATACTTTACTACTTTATGCCTTATAATAGAGCGCTAGGTATAATAGGTAGATATGCTCTCCCTATTTAATTTTTATTTATATTATAGACCTAGTGCGTAAGTATAATAGCTAGATGCCCTTTCTTAAAGGGAATAGGATAGGGTAAGGAGGTCTTTAAGGATAGGATATATCTTATAACTAGTTACTATTACAGTGCTCTTATAGTCTCTTACTAGGACCTAGACAGACTTTATCCTAGGTTTATCTTTACCCTATCTAGCACTATTACTAATAGAGGAGCGTCTCTTTATAATAAAATACCTTTAGACTCTTTAGAACTAGGTAGTTTTTTTAGATCTAACTTACCTTATTTACCTTAGGGCTATATAGGAAAGGGTATAGAAGTTTCCCCTAGAAGTAATAATAAGGGAATAGGTAGTAAACTACTTAATAAGCGCTTATAGAGCGCTCTAGTTTAGGGGCTATACTTAGGTTCTAGCCTAGGAACCTTTAATAATAACCCTTATTTAGCAGTCCTATAACTTGCTAGTAGTAGGGCACCTAGGGCATAATACTATATTCTAGATCCTATAACAGTAATTCCACTAGGATAGGATAGCCTAGGATATAGATAGATTTGTCTGTAATTACTTCTATTAGGGAAGTTATAAGAGTTAATAATACTATTAGGGCCTGCTAAAACCACTACTAATACCTAATAGATACTAGTTATAAATCTCTATTAATTTTATAATAAACTTGCTATTATTCTCCCTAGAGAGACTATAGTTCCTTATAGTAATTATAGACAGACTATCTAAGTTTATATAGCTAGAGGTAATAACCTCTATAGTAGCTAAGGTATATATAGAGCGTTTTAAAATAGTTTAGTAGTGATTTTAGGGATTTCCTTAATCTATTATTATAGATAAGGGCTCTAACTAGCTAGGTAACTTCTAGATAACGCTATACTTAAGTATTAGTATAAACTAGCTTCTTTCTACCTCCTATTACCTATAGACTAATAGTAGCATAAAAAGGATAAACTAAGAGGTATAGGCTATACTATATATATATGTTTCCTTTTCTTAGTATAACTAGCCTAAACACCTTATAGCTTACTAGCTAGTAATTAATAATAGGAATTTATTAGTTATAGGGGTTAGCCTAAATAAACTCCTTTATAGCTAGAACCTATAGCTTATTTAGATATAGTTAGACTTAGTTCTATTAGAAACTATATTAAAAGGGAGGGCTATCTATTTCCTAGAATACCTCTAGGAGGGTATATCCCTTACATAGGCTACTATAGCTTACACTTAGTAATAGTAGTAGGACATTATAGTAGCTTTATATTATCTAGCAAAGCGCTTCTAAGTAAGAGATAAGGTATAGTTATTACTTAGGAATATTAAGACTAATTAGCCCTTATATAAACTTAACTAGGTAGAAGCTAAGTATACTATAGTTAAAGTACTAACTCTGCTTACTATTTAACTTAATATCCTAAAGGGTATATATCTAGTATTTTATATAGACCTTATTAAATAAGCAGTAATAGACCCCCTCCTAAGTTAACTAGTTTAGGACTTCTAACTAGGTCTAGAATAGGTTTTATTAGAGAATAACCCTAAGCTTATTAAGGAATATTATATAGAGAAGATTTTAGTAGCTTAGAATACACTAGGGAGAGGTAGAAGATAAAATATTCTTATTAAGTAAATAGGATATATATAACTAACATAGGAACTATTAGAAAACATATAGGAGATATAAGCACTAGATAAATTTAAAAAGGAGTAGGGGGATATATATTATAGTAATAGACTAGTTTAATTTAGCAAAACTTATTCTCTAAAGGAGGCTATATATAGGACCTAGGGCATACCCTCTTCGCCCTCTATTTACACTTAGATATTAGAATATAAGGGTATATTCTTAAACTTATTCTCCTTCTTATTACTACTATTATCCCTAGTAAGGTCCTTTACTTTACTACTAGGGGGGATAAGGCCTATGGTTTATTATAAGTAAAAGCTAGTTAGGGGCTAGTAGTTATTTAGAAGTAGTAGCTTATAGGCTTAACTAGAAGTTTAGTAAGAGGGAGTATCTTAGTAATTATAGGGCATATAGCACATACTATAATGTTTAGTATAGCTACTACCTAAGTTCTAAGTATAATATTCTTATTATTAATAGGAAGGAGATATATCCCTAGCCTTAATAACATAGGATATATAGGAAGTACTCTAATAGGTACTACTAGGGGTAATACCCTTATAAAGTTCCTAGTAAATAGTGGCTAGGCTATTTATAATCTCTTAGTTCTATTAGAATAGAATGCCTATAACTTACTATATTTAGTTCCCTATACTATACCTAGTAAAGGGACTACTATAGTTATAAGGGATTATACTATGCTTAGTTATATTTATAATAGAGGAGTTAGAGGATAGAGAAGGTTTAAGAGAGGACTAGATAGGCACTAGGTTAAATTAGGCTTTATAGAGAAGAGCAGTCTAATAGGAGATAAGAGCGTAATAGCGCTAAGATAGTACTAGTATTTTTTATTTCTAGGTTAGGGTCCTAGAAACACTAGGATAGATAATATATATACCTATAGTAATCTTAGCTTTAAGATCCTTTAAGGCATAATAAAGGTAGGAATTAGTAAATAGGTACCTAGTTAACTAAATATAGGTTATGTGATTTCCCTAGCAAGGGGAATAGGACTTACTAGATTTAGGGGGATAATATTCTAGTATACCTATAGTAAGGGCCTATTTAATACATAGCCTATAAGGATAAAAAACCGCCTTAGGGGCAGTATACTACTTATTATTAGAGTCTCCTTCTATAAGAAACTCCCTAAGGGCCTAAGCTAGATATAGGGTAAAGGGAGGCTTAGGATAGGCTAGACCTTTGCTAGTAAGGGCAGTAAGCGCACTAGACTTAGGTATAATAATATTATAGTTAGGATAAATAGGAGTAGGATAAAAAATAGGATAGGAATAAGAAAGAATAGGTAGTAAGATAGGTTTATAATAATATAAGGATATTAGTTATTAGGGGAAGGTTTAATCTAGGGGGATTTTTAGTAAGATATTTATATATATAATAGTAATAAGGAGGGGATATAAATAGGTAAGGGGGTTTAGAACTATTATAATAACAAAGAAGGGGTTATGCATTATAAAGGGACATAATATATAAGATAAACAGGGATAAGCTAATTATAAGGGGAGAATATGTTAATCCCTTACATTAGTAAACTTTACATAACGCGTGCACTAGTACACATAACCTAAATATATTATATTAATAAGTTAGTTATTAAAATAATTAATTATAGTTATTATATAGGTAAGAGCAAAGGGGGGAGGACCTTAAGTAAGTAAGGAATAAGGGCTATTAGGATAATAAAGGAAGGGGTATAGCGTTATATTAAACGCAACACATAGGATAGGCAGGAATAGGCTAATCACATAGGCAGGGGCGATTTTTAACCCCTTACTAGCGAGCTATATAATACATACACTAGTTATATATAACTTAAATATACTATACTAGTAGGATATGGTAGGTAAGGATAAATTATAATAAGAAGTAATAATAATATAGGTAAGAAAGGAGTAAGTAAGGGTATATATAAGGGCTTAGGCTTTACCTAAGCCTTAGTAGCAATGCATAAGTAGTGCAGGGGAAAGGGGGCTAATATAAGCTAACCAGGGGGGTATAAGGGGCCTGTATAGGACCTGTGTTCTTCCCTCTTCCCTTTCTTTCCTCAAGTTTCTCAATATCATCTTGATAGCCTATAGCCTTGTCTTATGGCTAGTCCGTAACAAATGCTTTAAAATAGAAAGTAACTAGTAATTCTACTACTATAAATAGAATAATATAATACTAAAGGTAATTATTACCTAGAACCCTAATAAAACTAAGCTAGAATGCCTTAAGATTCTATTAACTATACTTAAAAGAGTTTATAGAGGGTTATTTCTACCCTTAATAGTTAATATAAAGCTTTATTATTAAACCTTAAGTGTAATCTCTAGTATACTAGAGTATAGGCAAGCTAAATATAATTATTTGCCTAGTTTTAAAGGGCTTATAAGGGATCTTTATAAGTTAATCTTAATTACTAAAGCTAATAAATTAGCGGTTTAATTCTATTAGTAAAATAAAGAGTATAAAGATTATAAAATAATATTTATAAACCACTACTATAATTAACTATATAATTAAAGAGGTTATAGTAAAAGCTATAGCTATTATTATTAACGCTATAATAGTAGAAAATACTATATTTATAATAGAGCGTTGCTATTCGGAGCTGTGTTTTCTTGCTCACCGGCGCTGTACCCACCACGTGATAGGGCCATATCCTACATCCCACGCCCCGCTACTAACTTTATATGGCACTCCCTAGCAAAAAAAATAGTTAGAATTATAGGCCTATTACCCCCGCCCGCCGCACATAGCTATTATGTATAGTAGCTAAAGAGGTCAGAAGAATTAGTTAGGCTAGCTAAAGTGTTAAAGAAAACACTAGAAATTGCGTTTTTAAGCGAATTTATAAGCCTTATACGCATTTAATTAAAAAATCTGCTTATATTATGAAGTATTTCAGAGTGTAAGGTCTAATTCCATGAGATTACGTGTGTTTTCTACGGGAGGGTATAGCAATCAAGCCGCTTAACCAAATGCAGCTAGGACAAATTTTTATGTGGGTACAGCGCCAGTGAGCAAGAAAACACAGCTCCGAATAGCAACGCTCTTATAATAAAAGCAGCTACTAGTTAATAAATTACTTAGAAAGAGAGTATTAATAGGTAAAAGAATATTAGTAGAAGAGTAAGAAGTATTAAATGCCTTTAATAGAAGGAAAATTCTAAGCATACCTTATAGTATATAAAGCTTAAGAAGGTTAAGGAATTAAAGAGAATAATAAGTATAATAATAAGGCCTAGAAAACAGTAGAAATCTATATTAAGGCTAATAAAGAAGAAGATAGTAATAATGCTAATAAACTAATAGCATTAATATTAAAGTTTAATTATCTTAGCATTATATAATTCTTTACTATAAGGCCTTAACTAAGTAATAATAAGGTAATTATAACCTTATAAGATTAAGCCTTTAAATATGCCTATCTAAAGTATAATCTATATAAGGATTAAAGCATAACTGTTGGAATCACAGGGTTCCTGACGTTAGGATCAATTGGATAGCCTAGGGAATAGGTATGATTCTTCTATTCTAGGCATGGTATCTAATAAGAAAGAAGAGAGGAAAAGAGAGGCTTTTCTAGATTATGAAAAGTGGCCATAAACGCTCTGCGTTTATGGGTTACCTAACTTGTAAGTCCTTGCCCTATTAGAGGGCAGGCTTATAGGCTATAAGTGAGGCTCCTTGCGTTACGCGTGCGCGTAGCCCTATAGCCTAACGTTTTGCTAGGTAATTACGGCTATATGCCGCGATTAATATTATACTTATTCTAATATTAGAACCTCTTTCTTTTTAATATAATTATTAATATATAATATTAATCTAAGAAGAGAAGAGATAAGGATTAAATAAATATATAATATAAAGGAAGGAATAAATAAATAAAAATAATAGGCATAGGCCCTATCCTCCCCTTCTCCCTGCTTACTACTAGTTTTTTTTAATAACTAGCTTCTTTAATTCCCTTTCCTTCTTCCTTATATAATACTACCTATAGTATCTATAGTTACCTTTTCTTTACCCCTTTATTTAACTATAATATAATATTAAATTATATTCCTAGGGAAGGATTACCTATAATCTCTTTCTCTATAGGTATAATATTAGATTATACCTCCCTATACTCCCTTACACTCCCTTCTCTTTCCCCTAGGACTATACTATCCTAAAGGCTTAGGCACCCTTTATTAGAGGGTATTATCTTACTCTCTCTCTAGGGCTATATTACTATAGAGACTTAGAAGAGTACCTTTTTTTCTCTCTCTAAGGCTATATTACCCTAGGGGCTTATAAGGGCGCTATTTTATTCTCCTTCTAGGGTAATATTACCCTAGAGGCCTATAAAGATACTATTTTATTCTCCTTCTAGGGCTAAGTTTAGTTCTAGGACCTATATAAGTAACCTTATATATAGATAACCTATCCTTTTATCTAGACTATTACTATATTACCTATAATAAACCTCTTTAGGGCCTTATTAAGTATTGCCTTTATAAATGTATTTACTAGGTTATCTTTACTATTAATTTATCTAATCTTATAGAGCTTATAGTGTTTATATAATTATTAAAGAGCTATAATATTAATTATTAGCTACTTTTCCTTTATAGTCCTAAGCTTAATAAGGTATTTATATAATAAGTATAAATTAGTATAGACTATAATTAGGATTATAAGGAGATTTAGTTAGTCTATAATTATCTTTAGTATTATTATAATTACATAAGCTATGTTAATACCTATTACTATACTATAGACCTCTAAAGTAAGTATACTCCTTATAACTCTCTTACTCTTTATTAAGCTATAGTATATAATATTACCTTATACTATAAACTTACTATCTTTATATTCCTTATTAGCTAGAATTAATATATAGCCTAGCTATAAGGTAAAGTCTTAGTTATTAGCAAATAATCTATTAATAAACATAAAGAGCTTTATCTTTATAAGATTAAGTGGTATAAATATTAATCCTTAATCTAGATAATCTATTTACTACTTAATATAGTAATTAAGTTCTTTAACGTTCTTAATAGTTAGCTCTTAGTATTATATAGTAATAGAGAGGTTAAAGCTTGCCTTAGGTTAGTAGATTAAAGTAATATAAGTATCTTAAGCCCTTTACTTAATATACTTCTTTATTAACTCTTCTAGTAGGATTAATAAAAGCTTATTACTTTACCCTTTTTACTATATCTTAATAGTATTATTAGTTAGTTAAATAATTCCACTATTAAATATAAGGGAATTATTAGGCTTAATAAATTACTTTAGTTTTATAGCGAATTTAGTAGTAATTAATTAATCTTCTTCTAGTTATAAGAATCTCTTATTTAATAGACTAAGAGTATTATTAGTCTATATTCCTATATATCTAAAGTAAAGGCTTTTAGCGGATATTACTAGTAAGTATAGATTATAACTTAATATTATTATCTAGAGATTCTCTCTATAGTACTTATAGTAAGTTACTCACTAATATATACTAGCCTTTGTAATGCTATAGAGAGGCTTAATAACTCTTATAATTATATTCTTAGGGTATTAATTATAAATTTAGATAGGGAGTTAGGTAAGGATTATTTAATTTAGTAGTGTTTAGGATTATATGTATACCTATATAATATCTTAAATCTATAGAAGAAGTCCTTTGCTAAGAAAGGAGGGAGTAATTATAAGGATTAAACGCTAGCTTACTCTCTAGATTATTAAGGCTTATATAAGAATTACTTGCTTTGCTTTATTACTAAAGCCTTAGATAATAAGCCTTAATTTCTTACATAGTTAGCCTATCTTTCCTTTTACCTTATTAATAATATAGGAATTAAAGATTTAAATCCCTTAGTGCTTTCTCTTATTAAAGGTAGTAAATTTAAATATACCTTAATTAATTAAAGTATTAATCTTAGCTTTTATTAAGAGTTTAAAGGGTTTACTAGGGGTTATAATAGTGCTTTCTCTATATAATTAAATTATAAGCTTAAAGTTTACCTTCTCTTTGCTTAATAGGAAAGTCTTAGGGTTATTTACTAATTAATCTGCCTAATTAATAATTACTAGAGGGTTCTTTTAGGGTTTTCTAGGCCTTCTCTTTAGGGGAACTAGAGGCATTATATTTTTAATTTATACCTCTTAGTTCTCCCCCTTAATTACCTCTAGATTAACGCCTCCTTCTAGTAATAGCTTCTCCCTATTAGGGTCTTTATTATAAGGCTTAATAGAGGTTAATCTAAAGACTTTAAGGCCTTATAGAAGGTTAAGAGTATAGCTCTCTCTATCTATTATAAAGAGCTTATATAGGCCTTACTATCCTTCTTTTTCTTACTATATAAGTATAGGTAAGGTAAGTAGGAGTTTAAGAGTTAGTAAGGTATTAGGGCTATTTCTTATAGTAAAGGCTTTATTAACTTTTTATAAGGTATATAATTTTTTAATCTCTTTTATTACCTTCTATACTATAAGGGCTTATTACTTAATATTAGGTAATAAAGGGGATTTATTAACTATTTATAGATAAGCACTAAAGACTAGGAGGGTTAGGATAATTCTATTTAGGCCTATAGTATTATTAAGGGCTTTTATAGCTATTTATAGGGCTATAGCTTTAGGTATTATTAGATATTTATATTAGATAATATTATAGGCTCTTTAGAGTAGCCTATAATACCTCTTAACCTTACTAATGCTATAGTATGCCTTAATAAGGACTTCTTTAATTAAGATTAATATTAAAGCTATAAATTAGTAGAATTCCTTGCTTCTAAATATTATACTAGCATTAGTTATAATCTAATCTAAAAGACTTTAGTAAGTGTTTATCTAGTATAGTTAAAGGGCTTCCTATATTACTTTTGCTATAATATCCTTAAGAAATCTAGCTATATTAAATAATATAGCTATATTAATAGCGTAAAGGATAGGGTGATTACTATTAAGATATATAATATCTATAATTACTTTATAATTAAAGTTATATTTATCCTTAAGGGTAATTTAAAGTAATATAGGTTATCTATATTTATTTAATATTAGTAGTAGATTCTTATTAATTATCTAATAGTTTTATAATTTACCTTATAGCCTAATTTAGAAAGCATATTATAAAGTTAGTAAATAGAAGGGTAACTAAATTAGTAATATAAGCGCTATAGTTTAACTTTAGTTAAATAGCTCTAAGTAATTAATCTTTCTTTTTATAGAAGCATTTATAGATATCCCTATTTACATATAATAGGGACTTTAATATTACCTTATTAAAGGATATTCTAAGAGATATAGAAGTTAATCTTAAGGCAATCTATATTTATAAGACATAGTAAGAAGGGAGTGTTTATAGGTATTATATAAAATAGGATAATGCTAAAAGGGGTAGGTATATTAATTAATCTAATTAAGGGGATTAGCTTTCTACTTCTAAATCTAATTATTACCTCCCTAGCTCTAGATTTATTAAGCTAGATCTTAGGGATTAATTACTATAAAGTAAGAAATTAGGGGTACCTTACTAATAAGTAGCCTATAGCCCTAGTATTAGGAATTATACCTTAGAATATACCTAAAGAGTAGTAGTCTTTAAGAAGAAAGGTAGTTAAAGCTTCCTTTAGTTATTAGAGATTAAATAAATCCTCCTTTATAAGGGTATAGATAGCTACTTAATTTATAAGAATCTCTATAGTTATGTAACTATTAATAGTTATACCTTATATAAAGAAGCTTATAGGCATTTTACTTTCTTTACCTTTTTCCTTAAATCTAAGTTCTATTATATAGGTAGAAATCTTATTTTCTTTAGAGGGAATACTATTATTCTTTTTACCTTTATACTAGTTAAGGAAAGTATTATAGGAAAGGGTTATTAGTTCTATAAGGTAGTGATTCTTAAAGTATTAATATACCCTTTTATATTTCTCTTTAAAGTATTTAGTTAACTAATAACCTTCTTTACTATATACGTAGTATTTCTTAGTATATAGAACACTTCTAGTGCCTTAGGAGTATAATTATCTATAATAGGCTTCCTTACTATATCTATTATACTTTTAATTAGTCTAGTACTACTCTTTTATATTAGGTATTAATAGGAATTAATGCCTTTTATTTAACTCTTCTATAGTTATTTAGATTAATATCCTTATGTATTTATAGAATTATCATAGATTAGTAGGAGGGTTAATAAGGTAAGTTTTACATTCTATAATGCTATAGTATATAGAGATTAATTAATTCTAAAGCGCTCTTTTAGATTAGGTAATATCTAGGATTACTTACTAAAGATTTATAAGCTTTATAATAAGTTCTTTAAAGTAGTTAAGTTTTAACTTCTCTAGGTTCTCTTATATAATTTATTATAGCTTTATGTTTTACTACTTAAGGAGATATCTTTACTTTATATTATTAGTCTTAAACCTTTATTTAATCTAATTAATAAGAGTCTTAAGGTCTTAGGGATTATTTAGCTTATATAAATACTTATAATAGTCTATTAGGGCCTTTCCTTTAAGCATAGCCTCTAGAGTATATCTAGCTTTATAGGGTCTAATGCCTAGTATTTTATATTTCCCCTAGAAGATTATTAACTTTAAGTTAAAGACCTTATAGTTATTTATACTATATTAAATATTGCTTATATATAGCTTTATAAGATTAATTATTTACTTTAGGGTAGGTCTTAATATTCTAGGTATTAAGGGAGATATAAGCTATATTAGGTAGAAGTATGCTTATCTAAGGGGAAAAGGTGCTCTAGGAGATATAGGAGGTAGCATATCTTATCTTAGTATAGAATACCTTTATTAAGGGCTATCCTAAGGGTTATTATTTAGTTAGCCTAATAGTATTAGGCTAGGGGAATAATATTAATAGGTTCTAGAGGTCTATTAATTATACTACTAATAGTGTTATAATCTTAACCTAATTAAAGGGATTAGCAAAAGGTTATTAAGGAAGTCTTATTCTATAGTGTGTTTTTAGAAGGATATATACTTCCTTATAGCTTCCTATATTTCTTTTTCTTACTAATTATAGAATCCCTTATAATTTATAACTTCCTTAAGTATTAAGGTAGTCTTCTAGCAGGCTATTAGATCTATATACACACTATAGAAGAAGAGGAAATTATAGAGGTATTTAGTAACTGTTTAGTCTATAGTTATAAATGCCTCCCTTATCTATTTATTAAAGTCTTTACTAAAGTTAGTAAATAGACTTCTTATAATAAGACTTTCTAATTTATAAGTTACTATCTTAATAAGAATATAAGCTATAATAGCTTTAGGGTTATTATATTTATTAAGATTAAATAATTTCGCTTATTATAGTGCTTCTTATGTAATATAATTATGTATCTCTAGCGGAATATATCTTAGAAAAGGGTTATTAACTTATAGACCTTTACCTTTCTAGTCTCTTCTAACTTTAGTGCCTTCTTTAGTATTACTAAACTTAGAGTTAGAGAGAGGGGCTTTTAATTACTCTATTTATTAAAAAGCTTTTAATCCTCTTATCTTTATTATAAAAAACTATAGAAAGGAGATATAAGATTAGGGGAATAGGGCTTTTATATAATAGGTTAAAGGATTATAAGCATAGCTATTATCTTTATCCCTTAGGGGTTCTTAGGATATTAGATCTTAGGAGTAGTAATGTTACGGTGCAGCCCCACAGGGGCCATCGCGGGTGTCAAGCGCGCACCACACGGGTGGATTGCCCGATCCAATTGCGCCATGTGCAAGCAAAAGGATACGTATTGAACAAGTCAACACTCACTTGTTCAATTGACACCTATATTGCTAGGTCTAGGCAAAGCCTAGATCATCACAAGTAAGTTCCTTTCTTATTATAAGAGAGTGCTTTCTAAGGGTTAGGTATATAGTAAAACGCGCTAATTAAATAGTTAAGGATAGGTTAGACTAGTTACTAACTAGGCCTTAATCTTTTAATAGCTTTAAAGTCTTTATAAGGTCTTAGGATATTAGATCTTAGGAGGTATAAACTTCTTTCTTATTATAAGAGAATACTTAAACTTCCTTAGCATAACTATATTACTTTTAGTAGCTCTCCTATTATATAGAGTAGGTTTATAGTATAGTTATCTCTTCTAATTAACCTTACTAATCTATAGTTATAAAAAACTATATAGTTATCTATAAAGTTAACTACTAATTAGTATTAGAATTATAGGGTTCCTAATGTTAGGATTAATTAGATAGCCTAGGGAATAGGTATAATTCTTTTATTCTAGGTATGGTATCTAATAAGAAAGAAGAGAGGAAAAGAGAGGCTTTTCTAGATTGTAAAAAGTGGCCATAAACATAGAGCATTTATAGGTTACCTAACTTATAGGTCCTTGCCCTATTAGAGGGCAGGCTTGTGGGCTATAAGTGGGGCTCCTTGCGTTGCGCGCGCGCGTGGCCCCGCGGCCCGACGTTTTGCCGGGTAATTGCGGCTGCGTGCCGCGATTGATATCATGCTTGTTCTAACAATAACCTTTATTTTAGAGGAATATTACTCTAATAAGGTCTTTAGAGATATCTTACTAGATATAGGAGCTTTAGGATTATTAATAGTTAGACTTAAATAATTATAGGTATTAATAAAGCTAATGCTATTACTAAAGATTAAGCTAAGCACTAAAGCAGAGATTAAATTTAGTGCTAGATTAGCTAAAACATAAGGTATAATAAATATACCTACTAAATTAGGTATAATACCCTTCTATGTAATTAAGACTATAATACCTTTTCTTTTCTTAATTACTAATATGGATAGAATTGTTATAGACTCGAGCTTGGAAGCTTAGGTCATGTCTCGGGTTAATCCCGGATCCGGAAAGGGCGCGTAAAGACCACGGGCTATGCGCAGCTAGGTTAGGTATGCGTAAGCCACGTTATAACACACATATATAATAGTATAAAGGCAAATCCTATATAACCTCTAGCTTAGTTCCTTTCTTCTCCTATAAGGATAATATTACTATTTAGAATACTTATAAGTAGTAGCCCTAAGGCTAGTTCTTAATATATATTATCCTTTACTATAGAAATATAATAGCTAGTAAATATACCGCTACTACTAGATAGGATAAACACTAATAAGATAGTAAGGTTATAAGAGCTTATTACTTAGTAATTAAGATAAATCTAGGAACTTGCTAATAGGCAGAAGTTAGACTTAACTAACTAACTAGTTAAATGTAAGCCCTTACCTATAGAACCCCTATTTAATAGTAAAAGAGTCCTTTTTATAGTATAGTAAAACCTTATATCTTATAAGCTTAATATAAATAGGGGGTTTATTAGGTCCTAGCAGGACTAATAATACTTTATCTACTAAAATCTATTACTAAAGGTCTAGGCCTAAGTTATCCTTTTTTTAAAAAAGGGCACTTAATATATTATAATCCCTAAAAAATTTTAACCTACTTAAATAAGATATTTAATAACCTCTATTAGTAGGCATTAGTAATTATAGAACTTACTAGATAGTATAATAGCCTAATAAATAATTTAGTAACTTCTATATTTATTTTAAATAAAAATTAGCGCTAGCTAGGGGATTAAATTAGGAGGACTCTATAAAGCTTACTAAGCTATATATAGTACTTAATAAGTAAATAAGGGACTATAGCATTAGATAGGATATATTATAAATAGATTACTTAGTAGCAATAGCTTATTATTATAGTATTTTATTAGATATTAAGTTATATTATTTAGAGAAGAAGAATTATATATAAAAATAAGTGTATATGCCTAAGGCCCTAGCCTAGGATAAGGACACTCCTATAATAGATATATAATTTATACACATAGCAAGGGCCTAAAAAGGATATAGGAAGTTACTAGGATAATAGTATAAGGTAAAGTTAGGTAATAAGGCTAGTAATAAGTAAGCTAAGTAGGTTATCTAGGCTATATGTAATATATATTATAATAAGGGTAAGTATTTATATTATAGCTTAGGGAAGTATTTTATTTATACCTATCCTATACTCTCTCTAAGATATTAATAAGGGAAAGTAGCTATTAATATATATAATATAAAGGAAGAGAAGGAGAACTCTAGGGAAGAGGAGAATATAAACTTATTAGAAAAAGAAAAACCCTAGTATTAAGTTATTTAACTAGGGTTATAGGGAGGATAAATAAAGAGGCTTTATAGTAAATAGTTATTACTAATAAGGACTTTAAATAGATCTAATTTAATATAGATTCTTTACCCTTTTTTAGTTCTTATTTTAATTAATAAGACTACCTTTATAGATACTCTAGTTAATATAGGCTATAACTACTATACTACTATAAGTAAATGCCTTATCTAGAAACTCTAGTTAGAATGCCTCTCTCTTAAATAAGAGGTTAGTTTATACTATAGTTAGTGTAAAGTAAGGGGGAAAAGAGAGCTATAAGAAAAGGTTATATATAATATATATTATCTATTTTTAAGTGGATTTAGATAGATAGGAAATGCCTATAGTTACCTATGTAATCCCTAGGTTAATAAGGTAGCTTATCTTAGGGATACTATAGATAGAGCGGAATAAGATTAACTTAGATATAGTATGTTACTAGCTTTATATAGGATTAGCTAATAACCTATAAGTTTAGGCATTAGCTAATAGGAAGATAAAATAGCTAATAATATCTATTCTAGGCTTTACTTTATAGGTATAATATAGCGTGTAAAGAAACAGAAGGAATATATCTAGCTTTATACTACTAGCCTATAAGAAATTATAGTAATCCTATAGATAGATATCACACTAGAGGTTATAGAGTAAGACCTATTATTCTCTTTACTAAGTATATTATAGGATTTTATAGATCTTTTCCTAAAGAGTAAAGCAAATACCTTACTACTATACTAAGGATAATTAGATTACTATATTTAATTAAAATATAATCTAGATAGGACTAAACTAGAGCTTCTATAAGCATTATTATATAATATACCCTAATATTATTTTCTTAAAATTTAGAAGTAAGTAATAGACTTAATAGATAAGGGCTAGATATAGGCTAGCTTCTCTTTAGTAATAGCCTTAGTCCTATTAGTAAAGAAACTAAGAGAAGGCTAGTAATTTTATATAGACTATTAAGCCTTTAATAAGATTATAGAATAGGACTATTATCTATTACCTTTAGTAAAGGAGATGCTATAGTTATTATTAGAGGTAAAGTGATTTATAAAGCTTAATATATAAGTAGTATTTTACTATATTTATATTACTAAGGGTAAAGAACACTAGATAGCCTTCTAAATGCGTTTTAGGTTATTTAAGTGGCTTATATGCCCCTTTAGTCTAGCTAGCGCGCTTGCTACCTTTTAGAGATATATTAATAAGGTGCTTAGTAGAATACTAGGGGATTATATAACTACTTATCTTAATAATATCTTAATTTACTTAGGAGAGTCTTAAAAGAACTATATATAAAAGGTCTAAGTAGTGTTAATAAGATTATAGTAAGTAAGGCTAAACCTAGATATAAAGAAATGTATTTTTATAATAAAGAAAGTTAAGTACCTAGGGTTTATTATTTATATAGGAAAGGAGATTTACTTAGATAGGGAGAAGATTACTATAATTTAGGACTAGGAGGTACTAATAAGGGTTTAAGGAGTTTAAGGTTTTCTTAGATTACTAACTTTTATTAAGATTTTATACTGTATTTCTTAATAATTATAGGCCCTTTAATTAACCTTATAAAGAAAGGGTTTTATTCTAGTCAGATAGATAAATATAATATAGCTTTTAAGACCCTAAAATTAGCCTTTATATTATACCCTATCTTAATATAATAGGACCCTAATAAGGATATAGTGGTTAAGGCAGACTATTTAGGAATAGCACTAGGGGGGTATCTCTCCTAGTTTAATAATAAGGGTATATTATACCTAGTAGCTTACTATTCCACTTACCTATAGCTAGCTTAATAGAACTATACTATATATAATAAGGAGCTATTAGAAATTATATCCTATCTAAAGGCATAGTTAGTAAAGTTATATAGCGTTAGTAAGCTGTTTATAATACTTATAGACTATAAGAACTTAGAATATTTTACTACGCTAAGGGAGATATTAGAATAATAGGTAAGATAGGCAAAGATACTAGCGCTATTTAACTTTAACTTATAATATAGGCCTAGACTATAAGCAGTAAGGCTAGATATGCTATTAAGACGCTTCTAGGAGAAGGCATATAAGGAAGGACTAGAGAAGCTAATTATATATTTAGTAATAAGGCTAGCCTAATACTATTATAAATAAACTATCCTAAGCTCTAGTATAAGCCCTATCTTATTATTAGGAAATAGTAGTATAAGGGATACTATAGCTATGCCTATAGGCTTACTAACTAGAGTAATAATATTTATAAATAAGCATCTCTAATCTTTATAGGACTAATCCTTAGTTTATAATATAACTTATAAGATATATCTTAATATAGTTAGGGTAAGGGCTTAGAAGTTTCTAGAGGCTGCTAATATAAGGGAGTAAATAGCGGATTATTAGATTAGTGCTAAAGGTACGCTTTAGTTCTAGGGCTAGACTTAAATCCTTACTTAGGAACCCCTTACTATAACTTTAACCTAGTAGGTATATAATTTACCCTTACTAGGCTACCCTAGCTATAATATAACCTTTAAGACGCTTTAAAGGGACTTTTACTAGGATAGTATATTATAAAGTATTACTTAGTTTATAAGGAACTACTACTATTATAAGGAGTAGAAAAGCTACTAACTAAGATAAGGCTTACTAAAACTAATTCCCTTACTAGATTATTACTAGTTATAAATCTCTATTAACTTTATAATAGACCTGCTAGCTTAACACCTAGATAACCTATAGTTTCTTATAGTTATTATAAATAGTCTCTCTAAGTATATCTAGCTAAAGGCTATAATATTAATAGGGGCTAAAGTATATATAAAATAGTTTAAATAGTATTAGTAATGGTTCTATAGCTTTCCTATATAAATTATTATAGATTATAGTTTAGACTAGTTAAGTAACTTTTAGACTATGCTTTATAATTAAGTAAGTATATTAATAGCCTATTATTTATAGATAGATAGTAGTATAGAAAGGGTAAATTAAAAGGTATAGGCTATCTTATAGGTAATACTATCTTTTTTATAGTTTAAATAGCTAGATTATCTCCCTATATATTAGCTTATATTAAATAATAAGGACTTATTAGTAATAGGGATTAGCATAAATATAGCCCTATATAGTTATAACTTAGCGATAATTTAGGAATCACTAGATAAGTAAGTGTCTTATACCTTATTAAAGGGAAGGGCTTAAGTATTCCTATAATATCTTAAGAAGGGCTTAGATTTAATATAGGCTACTATAGCGTTTATTTAGTAATAATAATAGGAGGAGATAAATAGTAGTTAATATCTAGCAAAGCGTTTTTAGGTTAGGGACTATATATAGTTAAACCTTTAAAACTTTAAGATAAATAGACTATATAAAAAGTTAGATTAGGTTATAGCTAAATATAAGGTGCTTAAGGTCCTTATACCTTTAACTATTAAACTAGATATGCTAAAGGGACTATACCTTATCTTCTATGTAAACTTAGTATAATATATAGCCTCTAACCTATTACTAAGTTAGATACTAGTAGATAAACATTCCTTACTAGAACTTATAATAATAAATGCTAACCCTAATCTCTTAGAGTATTAGATAAAAGAGATACTTATAGCTAAAAATATAAGAGAATAGGGATTAAGATAAGATATACTAGTTAAGTAAAAAGGATATATATAGCTAACTTAGGAACTACTAGAAAGTATATAAGATATAGAGGCACTAGATAGATTTAAAGTATAATAAGGTAATATAATAATATATAATAGGCCTAAGAAATTATATTTTTATTTAACTACTAAAGCATAGTAAATCCTATTCTTCTCTATTATATGCGTAGCCTAGAGCTAGTATTCTATAATAAAAAAAAATTAAGCTATAAGGAGTAAGAAAGGGAGGTTAGTTACTTTATTCTAGTTCTATCCTAGGGGATAATAATTATAGGTAGTGTTTAGTTAGTAAATAAGGGCCTTATTAAATACACACTACTTAGCAGTAGTAGTCTCCTAAATAGAGGTAATATAGGATAGATTCTTATTTATTATAGCTATACTATAGAAAAACTCTATTATTATATTACTACTATAATAGGTAGGAGATATTTGCTAGGCTAGGGCAAGGGCCTAGGACTTAGTAATGCCTTAGGTATAAGCTATACTAGTAAGGGATAATAAAAAGGATATTACTATAGTAGGATTAATTTAGGTAATAGCTAAAATAGTATTAAAATATTTTTAATAGTAGATAAAAGTTTTTATTAGAATAGTATAGTATTCCTTTTTAGAAGTAATATACTTTATAGCTAGAGTCTTAATAGCTTTACTAGTGGCTAAAAGGTTTATTAGGTGCTTATATATATATTATAGCTTTAGGTTACCTAAATATAAATATAGCTTCTAGCTATATAAATAATAAGCATGCTAATAGGGTAAATAGGCCTAATAAGACCCTAGGATATACTCTTATATCCTATTATTATAAAGATTATTTATATATTAAATATATAGAATCTCTTACTCTTTATTATTAGAGTTATTAGAGTTATTAGAATTACCCTCTAGGATATAGCTACTAAGGTAGCTTAGTTTTTTAGGAGGGAGGGGAGGTAGTAATAAGGAAGGAGAAGCATTACTAGTAGTAGTAGTAGTAATAGCGCTTAAGGTAATAGTAATAGATATAATTATAAGTAAACTAAGTGTAAAAAGGGGATATAAAGGGAGATTAATAGGATAATTTAATTAAGGTAAGTAATAGAAAACTAATAAGATAAAGGAAATAAGGGTATAGAATAGAAGAAAAAGGGAAAAGAGTAAGGAATATATAAGAGTATTTATATCTTAATAATAGCACTAGGGGGTTATAACTATATACTTACTTTAAAGGAGGGTAAAGGGAGGATACTAGATAATTAGCTATAGAGAGGTTAGAGAGATAAATAATAGCTAGGGAAAGAAAGGGAAACTTAATAAGTAAAGAATAATATATAAAGAGAAAGTAAGGGTAGCTAGGTAGGTAAAGTATAATATTAGCTAGTAATAATATAGAAATAATTTAGTTTAGTATTATAAGGAAAAGAGTTAGTAAGGGAGGCTATTTTTTTAATAAGCTAGGGGTAGGGTAGCCTATAGGGAAAAAATTTCTTAGCCTACTAGGCTATATATAAGACCTATATAGGCCTTACACATATATATAACGCTAGCTATGTAACACGCTACTTACTTATAGGTTTACTAAGGGAGCTATACACTAGCCCTATGTAAGGTATAATATAACTATATAATAATAGCTATGTATATATGCTACTTACTTATAACTTAATAACTATAAAGAAGGGGGGGGGGAAGGCCTAAGTAAGGGGGTATATTATAGACTTAAGCTTAGAAGCTTAGGTTATATCTTAGGTTAATCCTAGATCTAGAAAGGGCATATAAAGACCGCAGGCTATGCGTAGCTAGGTTAGGGCTATGCGTAAGCCATGCATAACACACATATATAATGGTATAAAGGCAGATCCTATGTAACCTCTAGCTTAGTTCCTTTCTTCTCCTATAAGGATAATATTACTATTTAGAACGCTTACGAGCAGCAGCCCTAAGGCTAGTTCTTAACAAGAATAGGCATTAAGTTAAATAACTTAAGGAATTTGCTAATTTAAGGCAAGAAAACCATGCTAATTATAAGAAGATAAGGATATCCTTAGTGGATTCTAGAAGCTAAAGAAACAATTACATTCTATCTATTAGAGATAGAAATTTGTTAATTATATTATTAATTTAGTTATCTATTAGTTAAATAACTTATAAGACTACTTTAAAGAGCTAGTTATAAGGTTAAAAGAAGAGCTATTAAGAAGTTAACTAAGATTTGCCACTACTATTAATTAAATAGAAAAGCTTTAGGTAGATTTAGGTTTACTATTAAAGATAACTATAAATTTGACTATAAGATTATTATTAATATTATTTAAATTAATAATCAACTAGTGCTTTATGTGGTTAATTTAGTAACTTTATTCTAAGCTATATAATTCCTTAATCCTAATAAGCAAAAGGCTTATGATATTTAGAACGCTTTACGTAAATATTAGATTAATATATACCTTAGTCCTCTAGATTAGATTATTTATAATGCTAGAAAGAACTTTGCTTTATTAGAATTTAAACACTATATATAATTAATATTAATTAAGATTAATAAAGTACTAGTAAAAGCTTATAATAGTATTAGTAAAGTTAAACACTATTATAGACTATTATAAAGAGTATATAATATTATTATAGACTTAATAGGTTAAGAGCTTACATAAGAGCAATGCCTTTAAATAGCTATTAAAGCTATAAATAATTTAGTAAGACTAAATAGCCTTATTCCTATGCTTCTTATCTTTAGAGCATACCTATAGATAACTAATAAGTCTCTGCTAAGTATATCTATTATTTAATAGGCTAAGTTAATCTAAAAAGCTACTAATAAAGTCTAATAATTCCTAGTAAAACAGCAAGTTTATAATACTCTAAATACCCATAATAGCCTAGATATATTACTAACGCACTAACTTCCGCTTTAATTAGATATATATATTTAGAGCGAGAAAGATAGCTAGTATAGCCCTTATAAGCTTCTTAGAATTAACTATAAAGCCTATATCCTCTAAATACTACATAGACTAACTAAATCCTAAATAATAGTAGTTAAACTATACTATTATAATAATACTAATCCCTAAGAACTAGCTAAAAAGTATAGAAAAAAGCCTAAAGAAAAGAAAGAGAAAGTTATATAAGCTATTAAAAAGATTACTAAAGAAAAAGAGGCTTTATAAGCTAAGAGAAAGTAAGGGAGACTAAGAAAGAAGTTAATAGTTTAATTCTTACTTTTTAACTATAAAGAAATTCACACTACTAGTTATAAATCTAATATAAATAATCTAGCATTATTTACTATAAATAAAGATTAAGAAGATACCTTAATTAAGAAGCTTATAGCTATAGGAATACTCTAAGAAGCATTTCTTACTATAAAAGAAAAAGCTAACTAGAATCTAGCCCTTTAGTTACGTTAAGAAGGGAAGATAATAACCCCTAGTAAGCCCTTTAAGTAGTCTGACTAAGCTAAAATTAATGCCTTATAAGCGCGTAATATTTTTAAATTTATAATATTTAATCCTATAAAGCATAGCACTAAGAGACTCTTTAAATCTTATATAGTAAGAGAAATTAAAGATAAAGGGATAGTAGTGCCTTATAAGAAATTATAGCTTATTATCTAAGGGTATAATAATAAGGGTAAAGAGCTAATCTTAACTTAATCCCTAATAATATAAAGAGCAAGCTAATAATTAATTATAGCGTTAGCACTATTATTAAGATCTAGAGGAATTTTCCTATAGATATAAGATATTACGTAAGCATATATTTAATTAAATATACTACTTAGTAGACTTATTATTACTGCTTTACCTAAATAAATAGCTTATTTATTCCCTAATAGTATAATAATAGAAGTTATTAAGCTATTATATAGAATTATAGAAGTAGGAACCTATTAGTAGGTAACTTACTTCTATTATTATAAAGAGAAGCTTTAGATAATAACCTTAATATATAACCTATGCTTACTAATAACTAATGTAAGTAATAATAACCTCTTTAGAGTAGTTAGAATATAAATGGATAATACTCTAGGCCTTAGTAATTAAGATTTCTTTTAATAAGAAGAAAGAGAGCTTTAGAAAGTAGAATTTATAGCAAAGCTAAAGCAAATTCTTTTAGCTAAGAATCCCCTTATCTTTAATAGCTATATCCTTTCTTTAAATGCTAATAATACTATAGATTTATATTAAAAAGAGCAAAGCAAAAAGATTAAGAGCATTAACCTTAAATTACTAACTATAAAGCAGGATTATATTAAATAAAGAGCTTATAAAAGCTATATTATAACTATCTATTAACTAGAAGCTTTATATAACCTTTTAATTATAGTATAATACTAAGACCCTATAAATAATAATATAAACTAATTAAATAAAAGACTTAAATAGCAGATCTAATAATAATAATAAGGGATCTATTATATCTCTCTAGTCCTTAAGAAAGCAAAGCTATTTGTGTTTATAGATAGATCTCTTACTGTCGGAATAGTCAAATCCAGCCGCGCACGGAAAGTGGAGCATAACGCAAGTGCTGCGCTGTGATTAGGTGCATCGCGCAAGTGGGTCAATCACGTGACCCACGATGCCCTTAATACCTTTGGCCACGTAGCCTATTAGCTAGAAGATTATTATTAATTATTATTACCACTTTAACCCTAACTACACTAGTGCTTAGACCCTTGCCTCTATAAGACCTCCTAACACTAATTAGTGGTTGAAAAACCACAGATAAGCTAGGGAACTACTAAGAAGAGATAATTCTGTTAGGTTTAGCTTAGGTTCTAACTATAGAAGTGTGCTAAAGGAAGATTATTAATAGCTCTAGTTATTAGGCTTCTAAGGGATTAACCCCTTCTATCTTAGAGTTATTAAGGACCTCCGCATAGAAGAATTAATCTTATTATCTATTATAAGAAAACTAATTAACTAACTAGGAATTATAGCTCTAGAAGTATTCTTCCTAAACCAGAGATTGAATTAGCCCCTTGCTAGCTAATGAAAAACGCAACGTAAGAAAATACAATACCTATGATATCTAGACCTAAAAGACCCGAAAAGTCTAGCCTACTACTATGACTTTAGAAACACTTCTAGATTATTATAACTAACTAGGGGAGCTCTAAAGAGCTAGATCCTTAGATTGCTAAGGATTAGTAACTTAATGACTAACTCGCTTAGCTAATTAATATCTATAATAGCGGATAATATAGAGATCTTAAGCTCTAGGAAAACTTCTAAGACAATCTCTAAGATTGGACCCTTAAGACCTTTAAACGCGCCTTAAGACACTTAGTGTGTGATTTGCGAGATATCCTTTATAAACATGGCGTTTACGTTATATGAGATAAATCTAGTAAAGTTGCTAACTTGCTAGTATATGTTCTTAATAAAGAAATAAAAGCACTATAGCCTAAAGAAGAAGTTAAAAAGTAATTATTATTAAATAAATTTTTCTCTGCCCTTAATCCTATACTTAATTCCCCCCTTGCTAAAATCCCTTATAATCTACCTTTAAGGCAATCGCTATTAGAAGTTAACACTTCTTTATAACCTTAAGAAACACTACTGTTTACACTACTATTAGCTTTATAATAAGAGGATTAGATTGTTAGGAAGATTACTAAGCTTACGAAGACCTATAAAGATAATGATTGTTATAGTGGAAAGATATATGACTTTCTTATGCTAAAGATTAATCTCTTTTAGAACAAATGTGATAGGCTTAATCTTCTGTGGGAATACCTCTACAAAGCCCTTCTAATTATACTTATAGGTAATGCTAAGTAATACTTTCTTAATTATCTAATGAATAGGAACCTCTCCTATAAGCAGATGATTAATAATATCTATTAACGCTTTAAAACAGAAAGTAACTAGTAATTCTACCGCTATGAATGGAATAATACAACGCTAAAGGCAATTATTGCCTAGAACCCTAATAAAACTAAGCTAGAATGCCTTAAGATCCTATTAACTACACTTAAAAGAGTTTATAGAGGGTTATTTCTACCCTTAATAGTTAATATAGAGCTCTATTATTAAACCTTAAGTATAATCTCTAGTATACTAGAGTGTAAGCAAGCTAAATATAATTATTCGCCTAGTTTTAAAGGGCTTATAGGGGATCTTTATAAGTTAATCTTAATTACTAAAGCTAATAAATTAGCGGTTTAATTCCATTAGCAAAACGAAGAGCATGAAGATTATAAAATAATGTTCATAGACCACTGCTATAATTAACCGTATAATTAAAGAGGTTATAGCAAAAGCTATAGCTATTATTATTAACGCTATAATAGCGGAAGATACTATGTCTATAATAAAAGCAGCTACTAGTTAATAAATCACTTAGAAAAAGAGCGCTAATAGGTAAAAGAATGTTAGTAGAAGAGTAAGAAGCATTAAATGCCTCTAATAGAAGGAAAATTCTAAGCATACCTTATAGCATATAAAGCTTAAGAAGGTTAAGGAATTAAAGAGAATAATAAGTATAATAATAAGGCCTAGAAAATAGTAGAAATTTACGTTAAGGCTAATAAAGAAGAAGATAGTGATAATGCTAATGAACTAATAGTGTTAATGTTAAAGTTTAATTAACTTAGTATTATATAATTCTTTACTATAGGGCCTTAACTAAGTAATGACAAGGTGATCATAACCTTATAAGATTAAGCCTTTAAACATGCCTATCTAAAGCATGATCTATATGAGGATTAAAGCATAACCTTTGTTTTAGAGGAACGTTACTCTAATAAGGTCTTTAGAGGCATCTTGCTAGATATAGGAGCTTTAGGATTGTTAATAGTTAGACTTAAATAATTATAGGCATTAATAAAGCTAATGCTATTGCTAAAGATTAAGCTAAGCACTAAAGCAGAGATTAAATTTAGTGCTAGATTAGCAAAAACATAAGGCGTAATAAACGTACCTACTGAATTAGGCATGATACCTTTCTATGTGGTTAAGACTGTAATACCTTTCCTTTTCTTAATTACTAATATGGATAGAATAGGCGTTAAGTTAGATAACTTAAGGAATCTGCTAATTTAAGGTAAGAAAACCGTGCTAATTGTGAGAAGATAGGGATATCCTTAGTGGATTCTAGAAGCTAAAGAAACAATTGCATTCCATCTATTAGAGACGGAAATTCGTTAATTACATTGTTAATTTAGTTATCTATTAGTTAAATAACTTATAAGACTGCTTTAAAGAGCTGGTTATAAGGTTAAAAGAAGAGCTATTAAGAAGTTAACTAAGATTTGCCACTACTATTAATTAAACGGAAGAGCTCTAGGCAGATTTAGGTTTACTATTAAAGATAACTATGAATTTAACTACGAGATTATTGTTAATATTATTTAAATTAACAATTAACTAGTGCTTTATGTGATTAATTTAGTAACTTCGTTCTAAGCCGTATAATTCCTTAATCCTAACAAGCAGAAGGCTTATGATATTTAGAATGCTCTGCGTGAATGTTAGATTAATATATACCTTGGTCCTCTAGATTAGATTGTTTACGATGCTAGAAAGAACTTTGCTTTATTAGAATTTAAACACTACGTATAATTAAGATTAATTAAGATTAATAAAGTGCTAGTAGAAGCTTATAATAGTATTAGCAAAGTTAAATGCTATTATAGACTATTACGAAGAGCGTATAATATTATTATAGACTTAATAGGTTAAGAGCTTACACAAGAGCAATGCCTTTAAATAGCTATTAAAGCCGTGAATAATTTAGCAGGACTAAATAGCCTTATTCTTATGCTTCTTATCTTTAGAGCATACCTGCGGATAACTAATAAGTCTCCGCTAAGTATATCTGTTATTTAATAGGCTAAGTTAATCCAAAAAGCTACTAATAAAGTCTAATAATTCCTAGCGAAATAGCAAGTTTATAATGCTCTAAATACCTATAATGGCCTGGATATGTTGCTAACGCACTAACTTCCGCTTTAATTAGATATATGCGTTTAGAGAGAGAAAGATGGCTAGCATAGCCCTTATAAGCTTCTTAGAATTAACTATAAAGCCTATATCCTCTAAATGCTACGTGGACTAACTAGATTCTAAATAATAGTGGTTAAACTATACTATTATAATAATACTAATCCCTAAGAACTAGCTAAAGAGCGTGAAAAAGAGCCTAAAGAAGAGGAAGAGGAAGTTATATAAGCTGTTAAAAAGATTACTAAAGAAAAAGAGGCTTTATAAGCTAAGAGGAAGCAAGGGAGACTAAGAAAGAAGTTAATAGTTTAATTCTTACTTTCTAACTATAAAGAAATTCACGCTACTGGTTATAAATCCGACATAAATAATCCGGCGTTATTTACTATAAATAAAGATTAAGAAGATACCTTAATTAAGAAGCTTATAGCTATAGGAATACTCTAAGAAGCGTTTCTTACTATAAAAGAAGAAGCTAACTAGAATCTAGCCCTTTAGTTATGTTAAGAAGGGAAGATAATAACCCCTAGCAAGCCCTTTAAGCAGTCTAATTAAGCTAAAATCAATGCCTTATAAGCGCGTAATGTTTTTAAATTTATAATGTTTAATCCTATAAAGCATAGCATTAAGAGACTCTTTAAATCTTATATAGTAAGAGAAATTAAAGGCAAAGGGATAGCAGCGCCCTATAAGAAATCATAACTTATTATCTAAGGGCATAATAATAAGGGCAAAGAGCTAATCTTAACTCAATCCCTAATAATACAAAGAGTAAGCTAACGATTAATTATAGCGTTAGCACTATTATTAAGATCTAGAGGAATTTTCCTATGGATATAAGATATTACGTAAGCGTACGTTCAATTAAACACGCTACTTAGCAGACTTATTATTACTGCTCTACCTGAATAAATAGCTTATTTGTTCCCTAATGGCATGATAATAGAAGTTATTAAGCTATTGTATAGAATTGCAGAAGCAGGAACCTATTAGTAGGTAACCTACTTCCGTTATTATAAAGAGAAGCTTTAGATAATAACCTTAACGTATAACCTATGCTTACTAATAACTAACGCAAGTGATAATAACCTCTTTAGAGTAGTTAGAATGCAAACGGATAATACTCTAGGCCTTAGTAATTAAGATTTCTTCTAATAAGAAGAAAGAGAGCTCTAGAAAGCGGAATTTATAGCAAAGCTAAAGCAAATTCTTTTAGCTAAGAATCCCCTTATCTTTAATAGCTATATCCTTTCTTTAAATACTAATAATACTATAGATTTACGTTAAAAAGGGCAAAGCAAAAAGATTAAGAGTATTAACCTTAAATCACTAACCATAAAGCAGGATTATATTAAACAAAGAGCTTGTGGAAGCTATATTATAACCATCTGTTAACCAGAGGCTTTATATAACCTTTTAATTATAGCATAATACTAAGACCCTACAAACAATAATATAAACCAATTAAATAAAAGACTTAAATAGCAGATCTAATAATAACAATAAGGGATCTATTACATCCCTCTAGTCCTTAAGAAAGCGAAGCTATTTATGTTTATAGATAGATCTCTTGCTAATAATAAAGATCTAAGTTCCTAGATTGGATTTATTATTATTATTAGCAATAAGGAAGAAAAAGAGAATGTTTTCACGATATAAGGCAACATTATTACGTATAGCTTAACAAAGAGCAAGCGTGTAACTTATAGCGCTCTTGCTTCCGAATTATATATAATGGTTTAAGGTGCTAATATGGCCTATGTAATTGCTACGACCCTTAATATAATTATAGATCGGTTAAGAATTAATTAGATCCTAATAATTATCTATATAGATTCTTTTTTATTATACAAATGCCTTATAAAGCTAGGCATAATAAAGGAAAAATAACTAATAATTAACATCATAGCCCTCTAACAATTATACAAGCGTCGCGAGATCTACGAAGTCCAATGGATTAATAGCAATAATAACCCCGCTAATGCGATGACAAAGGCATTACCAAACAAAGCTCTTAAGACCTTTATTAATTTAAACGAAGCTATAATCCGGGTTAAAGGCTAGGTAAAGAGGCCTAAGACCTGATAAGCTGGACGAAAAGTCCGGGGTCCAGGAGAACTTGCAGCTAGACTAATGAGAGACTTGGATTTGATTAATGGGATTTACTTATGTTTATTTTCGCTTAACTTGATTTTATTGCGTTTTTAAAGCTTTTAGAGCTTCTAATCTCTCTTATATCTTTTTTTTTTCCTTTAATCCTCTTCTAACTCTCTCTCTTTAAATTATAACTAACTAATAAGAGTCACGGATCTTTTCTTTTATCCCTACTTTTGTATCCACTCTCTCTTTACTTTTCCCTACTTTCCTTTAAAAAAGAAAACTACTAATATTAGAATAGTTAAATCTAGCTGCGCACGGAAAGTGGAGCATAACGTAAGTGCTGCGCTATGATTAGGTGCATTACGTAAGTGGGTTAATCACATAACCCATAATGCCCTTAACACCTTTGGCCACGTAACCCGTTAGCTAGAAGATCATCATTAATTATTATCACCACTTTAACCCTGACTGCACTAGTGCTCAGACCCTTGCCTCTGTGAGACCTCCCAACACTTACTAATAATAAAGATCTAAGTTCCTAGATTAGATTTATTATTATTATTAGTAATAAGGAAGAAAAGAGAATATTTTTATAATATAAGGCAATATTATTATATATAGCTTAATAAAGAGCAAGTATATAACTTATAGCGCTCTTGCTTCTAAATTATATATAATGGTTTAAGGTGCTAATATAGCCTATGTAATTACTATAACCCTTAATATAATCATAGATTGGTTAAGAATTAATTAGATCCTAATAATTATCTATATAGATTCTTTTTTGTTATATAAATACCTTATAAAGCTAGGCATAATAAAGGAAAAATAACTAATAATTAACATTATAGCCCTCTAATAATTATATAAGCATTATAAGATCTATAAAGTCTAATGGATTAATAGTAATAATAACCCCGCTAATATAATAATAAAGGCATTGCTAAATAAAGCTCTTAAGACCTTTATTAATTTAAATAAAGCCATAATCTAGGTTAAAGGCTAGGTAAAGAGGCCTAAGACCTAATAAGCTAGACAAAAAGTCTAGGGTCTAGGAGAACTTATAGCTAGACTAATAAGAGACTTAGATTTAATTAATAGGATTTACTTATATTTATTTTTGCTTAACTTGATTTTTATTATGTTTTTAAAGCTTTTAGAGCTTCTAATCTCTCTTATATCTTTTTCCTTTAATTCTCTTCTAACTCTCTTTTTAAATTATAACTAACTAATAAGAGTTATAGATCTCTTCTTTTAGGCCTACTTTATAAATTTTTATTACCCCTCTTTTATCCTTACTTTTATATTTACTCTCTCTTTACTTTTTCCTACTTTCCTTTAAAAGAGAAAACTACTAATATTAGAATAGTTAAAATCTAGCTATGTATAGAAAGTAAAGCATAACGCGAGTGCTACGTTATAATTAGGTGTATTACATAAGTGGGTTAATCACATGACCCACGATTCCCTTAACACCTTTAGTCACATAGCCCGTTAGCTAGATTAATCCGAATATCATCTATTAACTATTATCACCACTTTGACCCTAATTGCACTAGTGCTCAGACCCTTGCCTCTGTGAGACCTCCTAACAATAATTTCTATATATAAATCCTTTTAATTATTATCTTTATAATACTTCTTAATCTTCTTATAATTAAGTTTCTTAAAAAGCTAAAAGCCTTTAACTTATTAACTAGTTATAGTATAATATAAAGCTTAGTAAGTTCTAGGCTTTTATTTATAATAGAATCTTTTTCTTAGAATACTAGTATAGTAAAGGCACTTTATAAGCTTCTTACTACCTCTCTAGCTATTATTAAAGCGCTTACTAAGTATAGTAATATAGCTCCCTTTTTCTAAGCTTATATTGACTATATATACTACCTTATAGTATCTAGTATATTTTAATATAATACCTTATAGTATTATAGTATTATTTTCTTTATTAGTAAGCTATATAAGCTATATAATATAGTTCCTAGCCTATTAAGGGTTAAAGTATACTCTAATAGCTTAAATAAAATTATAGATTATATTAGTACCTTAAACCTTATTAATCTTATATATAAAACCCTTTTAGTATAGCTTATTCTATTACTTAATCTAATATTTAAATATAATATTACTATATTTAGTATCTTAAAGGTATACTATATACTTAGCTATAACCTTTACTTTAATAATTATAAACCTAGATAAGAATTTCTTCTTAAGGCTTATAATAACCTTATAAAGTATTAAAGCCTAATTCTTATACTTCTCTTTAATTTTATTAATTATTATTATATAAGTATTAGAATTAATAGTATTAATAATCTAAGTACTAATAGTTCTTTATCTTAATCTAAGAGTCTTATATAATTAATACTTAATATTATACTTATAAGAAAGGAATAATAAGGCTTCTTAGAAGGTAAGCTTTTTACTATTTATATCTTTCTCTATAAATATTAAGTAGCCTTCTAGCTTTACTATAAAAAGCTTAGTTAAGTAATTAGTTTTATATACTAAAAGCTCTAGGTTTACTCTTTCCTAGATCTCTTAGCTTTATATAGCTTACTTTAATACTTTATATTATTTCTCTTATTTCTCTAATAATACTAATTTAATATTTATCTTAAGACTTAGATAGTAAGAGATTAAGGTATCTATTAGAAGCGTAGTTAATTAGTTAGGGTAAGGTAAATATATACTTCTTATGCTAGGAGGTATATAGAAAGTTATAGGTCTAAGCATAAACCTCCTAGGCTTATAACTCTTATATATATATATAATATAGTAATTAATAAGGCCCCCTAATAATAGGTTATAAAGAAGATAAAATTAAAGATAGTTATCTAGCTATAAAAGAGAGATTATAAGCGTCCCTTTTATAGAGGGAAAGAGCCTATCTAGCTTAAGTCATGTGCGTTATTAGCATTCTAATGCGTGTGTGGGCACGGACGATCACAATCTCCGTGCCGCCCCGGGCGACAGATTTGTCTATGAGATGGGGAAAAAATGGAAACTCAAGTTGAGCAGAGACATGCGTCGAGGACTCGAAAGTGGCAGTCGAAATACAGCAGGTGATGCTTCGATGGACTATTGAACAATACTCTTTGTGACTGAGCCCAGCCACCCTTGCTGTTCGAACCCCCAGATCTTGAGCGGAGCATCCCTGAAGCTGAGGTAATATTGTGTACACTGTAGACAGATTCCCGGAGATAAACTCAGATGCAACCGGGACTAAGATGGGTTCCTGCGTTGCACAAGATTTTACAATCGGGCTCTACAGGCGAAGCGGTGGTGACTATACCTCTTTCCGAGGATGCGCGACTCCAGTCTCGCTCGACTCAGAATCCTCCCCGTCTGTCTTCATCGCTTCGCTGTCAAAGTCCTCCCCTCTCATTTTATCGGGTTCCGTCGCAGTTTGCTCTGAAGACAAGTCATCCGCCATTGCAGGCCTATCGTCTATGAAGTCTTGGATGTCGAGTGATTTGCGTGGCCGTAAAAATACTTGTTTTGACCATAGGTCCGCGTACCTGCCATTAGCTACAATGAGTTCACTGTGGCTGCCTTGTTCCACAACTTGGCCTTGCTCAACAACAACGATGCGATCCGCATTCATGATGGTTGATAGACGATGCCTATGAACATTAGGTGGGGGATCATCATTATGGAGTGATTGATTCATGCTTACGCCACAACAAAGGTTGTGCGGCCTTGACACAGCCGCTTAAAGGAAAGTTGAATTTGTTGCTCCGTATCCGTATCAACGGCGCTTGTCGCTTCGTCCAGCAAGACGATGTCAGGTCGTCTCAAGATCGCTCTCGCAATGGCGACTCTCTGAAGTTCTCCGCCCGATAATTTCCTGTGACTGTCAGTACATTCGAAGATTCCAAGACGCCCGTATGCGTATCACTTACACGCCTCGTTCGCCGACTCGAGTTTCGTATCCTAGCGAGACTGTCAGAGCATTGTAGCAATGGCAACGCCCATTGCCACTCACCATGTGTGAAACCTTCGATCTTATCATGAATGCAAGCTGCACGACATGCATCAAACACTTCTTCGTCGGTGGCAGTGATCCTTCCGTATCGGACATTGTTTATGATTGTGTCATCGAAAAGTATCGGATTTTGTGGGACTGTGCCAATACGGTCTCGAAGGCTGTCGAAAAACAAACGCGTTGTTAGCATGAGGCCCAAAAATGTCGTTTGATTTCCATGTCACTGACCTGAAGAGGTCTACGTCCCGAATATCCTGGCCGTCGATAGAGACACTTCCGCCCGTGACATCGTAGAATCGATTGAGGAGCTTCAAAAGAGTGGACTTTCCCGCGCCAGTCGCTCCAACAAGAGCCACGGTCTGGCCTGCAGGAACATCTAACGAAACACCATTGACAATCCCTTTTTGTCCGTCATAGCTGAAGTCAACATTATCAAACTTGACATGTCCAGCCATAAATTTCAATTGCCTTGCTCCTTTTTTATTCTCAACCGTTGGTTTCGTTTTCATGATTTCCAGTAGCCTTTCCGCATCTATGAAATCATCGCTCATGCTCTTCCCCAGTTTAGCAAAGAATTGCAGCGGAGAAGTCAATTGCGACCAATACATTAACAGCATGGCAAATTGGCCAGACGTGGCCTTGCCGTTTTGGATTCGATAGACCGCCAAAAAGGCGCTGGCCAACAGACCGCAGGTAAGTATCATGGTCTGAAATGCTATCGAAACATACCAGCTCAGAATGAACTTCTGCTCTCTAAGCCATCTGGTAGTCACGGCGTTAGCATGTCTATTGTCTTCATATCCAATCTGGTTAAAGGCGCTGACAGTCTGCCATCCTTGTAGCCCGGACTGCCGAATATAGTGTTCCTGGTACATGGCGTTCACGCGGAGGCGACTTGCTGTCTTGGACTCGGCCACCAACCTGCCAGCCATGATGAAGAAGATAGTTCCAGTTGCCAGAGTAATAAAACCTTCGTAAGCCCCGAATGTAGCTGAGAGATAAATAAGAGCGACACACATGTCGATCAACATGGGGACTGCCTGAAGCAGTACGCTTTCTACGGCATTGGACACGGCACGACCACCGTGAATTGCCACCATCATATCAGACGAGCTCTTCGAATCGTGAAAGTCTGCCGATAAGTGTATTATGTGAGAGTACGCAGCTCGCGTCATTGCGTCATGGGAGTAATATCCAATTGGGACCCAGAGCCATTGTCGCAAAAGTTCAATGCCTGAGTCGGACGAAGCTAGCCTCAATGCAGCGAATACTGTCACGGCTACCCAAGGACTGCTTCCGTTCGGGCTTGCAAGACTGTCCATTATAATGGCCGTCTGCCGAGGAATCAACAGATGAAGCACATTCGACCCTAGGAGACACAAGCCCACAGCAGCTGCCCGAAGCTGCAACTCACTATTTCCGACAGGCCAAACGTAAGGGAAAAGAATCTTCAAGTGGTTAGTCACGGTAAATGCACTTAGGCGGCTCGACTTTGCATGGGCCATTTCAATGTTGGTGGGTTCTTGATGTGACTGGTCCATTGGGTTGGTTACTTGCTTACCGTGAAGCCTTTAGCGTACGCAAACCAGTTGCCGCCTTCCCTGAGCCTTTTTTCCATCGCTTCTTTCGCTTCTCGCTTGCGGCGCTCCCAATTATACTCCGTCTCTTCGTCGGATGGGGCCTCAGTGTCTGATGTTGAGCCATACCCAGATTCATTAGCGCTGGCACCGTTCGCTAACAACGGTTCGTACTCTGCACCTGGCGCATGTCGGCTGATGGCTCGAATGCACCGTTGCATAGAAGTCAAGAGGGTAAGCATGACAAGAATCATGCAGCGGGAAAGAATCAGTGCAACTTCCGCAACTTTATAACGGCAGAGCCATTGTGGTCGAGAGTGGACTATGGCGCAAGCTCCCAGAATGACTTCAAAGACAAATGCGATTGCCCAGGCTGTTTGATAGGGATACCACACAATGTCCACTGTTCCACAAAGCCAGGAAAGCTGTATTCCGAACACGAGGAGGCACGATAGATTCCCCACGACAGTCTGTTCGGCCGGCGGCCATTTTTTGTCCGAGGTGGTGGTGACAACCAGAGTAACAAGTTGTACAACGTAGGTGACGACAAATATTCCCAACAGTCCGACAGCAACCGTCTTGCCGGGAAGATCAGGTTTTGACTGCTTCCCGTGTTTTAGACCTTGTAGAGTACAGACGGAGAACAAAGATGCCGCGAGGAAGCAAAAGAATACAGTGCCTGGGTATACGTAATATAGCAGCGGCAGTGCTGAATCTGAATCAGCGGCCAGCTTCATCTCAGATACTGGAATTCCTCAGGTAGGAGTGGTGGGAACTAGCAGTCTTGCTCCCTTTGCCGGGAAAAGTACAAAGCCAAAAAGAAGGCCAATTGCAATGACCATGGGAATTGCGGAAGCAGAGGGTGACTCGGGGCTGGCTTTAATGCTGGATGATATGTCAAGACAGAGGCGGTGGGATCGTCGATAGTAAATAAGTGAGCTTTGCACGCCACGCAGTTGAGCTATGGACACAGAGAGACTAGGGCGGCCGTAGTAGGTCGGATGAAAAAAAAAAAAAAAAAAAAAAAAACCAACGAAGACAAGTGACATCAGTCGAAACAAGGACAACGAACGGACTGGGGCGAGGAAGCCTCTGAAGGTCCAAACGAAGTCCGGCAACGGTTGCAGTGTTGATATGGAATCAGGCGGCGAAACGAACGGGATAAGACGCGTTTGCCCAGATCGTGACAGTAACTAGATTGTTGAATTTGAGGTTGATGGTCAAATGGCTAAAATTGGTCGGAGGGCAAGCAGCAATAATGGCAAAGGGACAAGCGGAGATGTCCCTTCCCAGGTATCTGCTGCTGGCAAGTACCTGGAGGGGCAGACATACTCAAGTCTGGTTGGTGCTTTACGTTGAGTCGTTGACGGAAAAGTCAGTGATGCTGATGCCGTCTTGTTGTTGGGCAGGCGTGAATCAACCCGCTCTTTCCCCTGAACCATACATGTACATACCAGCTGCGCTCAGCCCGGCCCAAACCCCACCACCCTGGTTTTGCCAACTTTTGCAGCTCAATCAATGCAGCTCAATGCAGCTCAATCGTTCCTCGCTGACCGAGCCGTGTCGGCATGGTATGGTATTCGAACAAATACATTCAAGATACGGAGTACTGCATGGTGCTTTCTGAACAGTTCATTCTTTTCTCTCTGATGTTCTTTGACGTGATGCGCCTTGTCGCTGTTCTCCGTCTTTGGCTCAACGTCGCCCAACGTCTTCATTCTCCGAAAGAAGTCCAACTTAAGTCCAAGCCCCGCTCCACAGCCGTTGGTCGAAGTTTTTCAAGACCTCCCTCCCTGCCCTCGCTTTCTTCCCCATTCATTTCTTGAAGGTTGGAAGGTTGGCCACCGATAGCTGGGTTGCACGGACTCCGACCGAGTACCTAAATTAACTGATTACTACCCTGTCACCCTGTTCTCGATCAACCCTGCCGGTGAACTCACCTTTAAATGCCTCTCTTATTTGATGTGATGGAAGGCTCCATCCAACGCTTGCAAGCTTCCTGACCGTTTCCCTTTCCGTCAACCCGGGAGACTGGTCCGTGGCCGGCCACACGATGCAACATGCAACACTCACCACACTGGTATCGAAAGCTGGGTCGGCCACGTTTTTCCCCATATTTGCAAGGTTGGGCATCACGGAGTTAATGCCTCACAGCGTGCCCCGTTGCGCAAATTACACCGTGCCTCGATTGTCCTCCCAAGAGAAGTTATAGAGTCGCGCCAATCTGCTCAAGAGTCGCCGCCACTGATACAGAATTGGTACAGATGCCGTGCAGCATCGGTGTACAACATTGCAAACGCCATGTTGAGGCTTGATGTCTCAGGTTCTAGAATAGGATATTCATGGAGTCCTGCGCCCGCAGTTTTCAGGAACTACGCCGCTTGTTGCAGACATAGGCCCTGGGCAATCGATCCGGCACACAACATGACTGGTGAAAAATTGCCGTCCAACCTTGCAGGCATTTGAATTTTCTGCTGTGGCCTTGGATGAAGTAATGGTCAGAGCAACCCCAAGAAAGCAATTTTTCAGGACTCTTGCCAGTGCCCGAGCCCAAAAAAAAAAAAAAGGGGGGGGGGGGGGCAGGATTACTAACGTTTGAAATGAAGATGAAGACAGCGATCTTCGCAGTATACGGTAAGGAAAGTCGGCGGGGTGCTTCGATTCCTGAATCCACAGTACTCACAGATCACAGATAGGTATTCGCAGGCATAGAAGAATTTTTCGCAAGGATATCGAGGATAAGCACAAGATTCCACTACAAAGAAGTCTTCTCCTTTGAACGAGGCACGCACGTTCAATAGCTTTGAAACGATGTCGGAGGCAACGATCAGTTTCGTACTCTCTGGACACTCGGCCGTAGTACTGTGAGCATCGGCAACTGGGTTTACAAGTATCATGAATTGCCTATCCGGCTTGAGGATCGTTCTGACACGTCTATACCAGATTTCCAGGGCTTCGTCTCGCATTAAAACGATCGTCCTTGGTCGCATTCAAGACGGTCAGCCCGTTCCGGCCCAGGACGGCGCTATATTTTCAACGGTCATTCGAGAAGTCTGTCGCCTTGGACCCAAAGAAGAAAAATTCTCCATTTTAGAAGCATATTTCTCTAGCCGACGCCTCATAAGATTCATTAGCCTACTTCACCTGTCGATCGGCCACAACTGCAGCTTACTCTGCGTCTCGTGTGTCACACAGACGCATTCATTCCGCCATGCAGAAGATCCTCCACCACGCCCTCTACGCAATTCTTTTTAGACGAGAGACCCGAAATTCATTGACACAGTTATTGACAACAAAGTCTCCCTGCAGGGTTTTCCATCGCTAGGCTCAGGTTAAGGTCGTGGAGAGGTAACATGATGCATCGGCTTAGCGTCTTAATCAAGACAAATGTATACAATCCACGATTGATGCCAGCGATGACATCCGCTACTGCAAACTCATGAGTATATGACGCATCACAAGTAATGCGAACTCATTATCAGGGCTTTGACCTCAAAAATCTAATGTGGAATTCCAAGACATAAAAGAGACATGACACACAGATTCCGCATCAAACTCCGCTGGTTTAAAAAAAAAATCCAAAAAAAAATCTACGTCGTTGCGTGGACTGCCGCAAAATGCGACATTTGATGGCTTCGACTCACAGCACAGGCAAAATGCACAAGGACTTTTCTCCGTTTAGTCTGCTCAACATCAAAAGCACGGTGCATCATATACATCAATAATGTTTCGTCTGGATGACGCTACTATCCGTGACCCAAGATGACCGGCAACATCAGTGTCGAGGACCGTGCCATCGTGGCAGTGCAATAATCGATGCCACAACCGTTATGGAGTATATGCTTGAATTCTAGGCATGATTCCGTATACGTAAAAACGTCGCCGTTTATTCAACCTTCACTTTGAGACAGTCGACACCGCGTGACAAGGCATCTCGACGAGCCGAGGTGGCTCCGATATTAACGCTCTGCGAGCTTTCCCCACGGTCGTGTCGGCGGAGACGGAAGCACGGAAGGTCTGTGAGTGGAAAAGTTTCATCCCGTCCCGTTGTACCCCGTTCTTCCCCGGTTTATGGCATTGAAGAGCGAAAGGTTCTGCACTTCAAACACCTAGTAATGCTCCGGTTGTATGAGGACCAAAGGTGTTGATGATACTTGCGACACGTGAGCCCGTAGATGATGCCCCTTGGCCCCTCACCAAACGTGGAGATGCCCCGTGAATCGTCTTGATTCTCGGTCGGCGAACGGTTTCAGAATAGCATCGTGACGAGATTGTGCCGAGCTCCCGAGTTAAAAACCCGCGAGACCCTCAACTCCAGTCCGATCCGGTTTCCCCACGACCCACAGTAGCCATTTTAGGCAATGCCCGCCGGGCGGCTCAAGTGCCTCGGACGTGGGCCGTTGCCACCTCGAGGGGCGTTTCGAGATGCCGCTAGATATAAGGCAATGACCAAAGGCGGCAACTGCTGGCGAGAGAAAATCACAGCTGCGGCCTGGACTCGGTAAACGTCGCCGAAACGCCTCTCCACCGTGCTCCGTGACGTTGTGAATAATAGTGCGGAGGGCACGCGGAGGAGTGGAAAGGTGACGGGCAAGTGAGTGACGACTGACGAGGTTACCAAGAATGGAAATGTTTTTTTTGGTCATGATCGGAAACCCTGTTTCGACTTCAATGGGGACCTGTTCCAGATACTTAAGGTCACGAATATGTCGCTTTGTCCATTCTCCCTCTCCATTCAGACTCTTCCGATTACAAAGTCTGCTCGTTTTGCAGTCTGCTTCTTGGTGATTCATCAGGCTCATAATTTCGAGTTCACAAAACCACTCCCAAGTTCCATACATACGACGATTCGGGTGTAATCGACTTTGCCAGCAAATCACGGGGTTTTCCGCATCCCCTTCCCCCTTCCCTCTATTGCCCATCTCTACCCAAATCGAGCACGAATCTTCTTATTCCAAGTCACAATGGCCCCTTCCGCACTCGCTGAGTACCCGCCAACCCAGTATGCGGCTGGTCAGGCTCTCGAGAGTCTCTCCGATGCCATCGATGATGTGAACTGCATCAAGTACGACTCGCAGGCCAAGTTTGACTCTGAGAAAGACAAGACTCAGTTCCGTCAATATGAAGATGCTTGCGACAGAGTCAAGAACTTTTACCGAGAGCAGCATGAGAAGCAGACCGTCGCCTACAACCTTGCTGCCCGCGCCCGCTTCCACAGTGCCGCTCGGGTCCGAACCAAGATGACCGTTTGGCAAGCCATTGAGAAGCTCAACACTCTGGTGGACGAATCAGACCCCGACACCGAGCTGTCTCAGATTGAACATCTTCTGCAATCCGCCGAGGCTATCCGCCGAGACGGCAAACCCCGCTGGATGCAGCTTACAGGCTTGATTCACGACTTGGGCAAGTTGATGCTCTTCTTCCCCGAGCTCGGAACCCAGGGCCAATGGGACGTTGTCGGCGACACTTTCCCTGTTGGTTGTGCTTTCGACAAGCGCATCATCCTGTCCGACACCTTTGCCGCCAACCCAGACACCAAGGACCCCGTCTTCAGCAGCAAGTTTGGCATCTACAGCCCCGGGTGTGGTCTCGACAATGTCATGCTCAGCTGGGGCCACGATGAGTACTTGTACCACGTTGTCAAGGACCAATCTACCCTTCCCGATGAGGCTCTCGCCATGATCCGTTACCACTCTTTCTACCCTTGGCACCGAGAGGGTGCCTACCACGAGCTCATGTCCAAAAAGGACCACGCTATGATCAAGGCTGTGCAGGCTTTCAACCCCTACGATCTGTACAGCAAGAGCGACGACGTGCCTTCGGTCGAGGAGCTCAAGCCGTACTACTTGGAACTGATCGATGAGTTCTTCCCTCAAAAGGTTGTCAAGTGGTGATTAGAATAGTGCGTTCTGTTCGGTTCGATCGAAATCAAGATGGAATTATCACCTTGTTTCATCAATTCTCTTTGCAGTGTTTTTATCTTTTTTTTTTCCTATTCATCCTATCTCATGCTCGATCGTCTGAAGACGAAGCATTGAATGAATCTCATGGAGCGTGCAAATTCAGGTCGAAAATGACCCATGGATAATGATCAGATATTTTCTTTTTCTTTTTCTATAGATAAATGAAGTATTAATCTTCGTGGTTCTTTTGGTGTCTTCTTCAATGGTCATCAGTGATATCTTTAACTTGCCGTGAATGATTCTTTCTATACAAAGATACTAGCAATACCTAGCTATGGAATATTCACTAACTCAATGCACTCGCGTTCGTGTCGCGCGGTGTAAGCCAGTCGGTAACGGAGTGAAGAGCCGCAGGATGGCACATTTCCTCCATACTGCAGAACCTGCGAGGCATCTCTAAACAAATACCATTTCCATTTACGTAGGAAGCGGATTCATCCAGCACTTTCATCTGTTCTCTTTCCATTCGCGATTTTATCTCGCAGGGTCCTTCGCCTGCCAGGCACGCCTGCCAAATTCGGGAACTGGTCTGATCTAGCAAGTAATAAGTTCCTCGGCCTCGGCCTCGCCTCAACCAGAACAACAACAATCCACATTCCCAACTCTACTCATTCATGGGAAAATTTTCACGTCATCATCTTCTCTAAAATATTTGGGGGTTTTTTTTTTCGGGACGGCGCACTGCCACAAGTTATCTTTTGTGTCAGACAACTTCCCAGCCATGGGTGGTGGTCAGTCGGTGGTAGATACAAGCCCAATATTCTTTTGGAGAGAAACCGACAAGCTTTACGGGTGGCTTTCTCGTGATTGGCCGTTTGGACCATTCGCAGACGACGAAATCCCAGCTATTTCCTACGAGACTCTAGAACAGTAAGCCGTCGTACTCCATCATCAACGCTGTTGTCTGATATCTTGTGCATCAACTTCCACCATTTGCTTAGCTACATCGTCTATCACAAAGCTTTGATATTCAAGGACCGAGTTGTCGCGGAGCTAGTGCTTTCAACGACAATTCCCGGGGGACCCGAACTCCTTGACCAACGAATCAGAGGGTGCTCGGACGAGATATGGCGTGAGCATTGCGAAGAAGTTGTACGAAAGGGCAACCTGCTCAAATTTACCAGTGCTCGACATGTGTCGCTTTTTTCGAGACAGCTGTGCCGAGATTTACTAGCAACGGGGATCGGTGTCTTGTTGAAGCTAATCCGCACGATCGTGTCTTGGGAATTGGCTACATGGCCGAAGATGCTGTACAGAACGAGGCCGATTGGGGTCTGAACTTGCAGGGCAAGGCCCTGATGGAGGTGAGAGAACAACTTCGGCAAAAAAAAGATGAATGAGGGACCAAGATGGCCGGTCAACCGTTTGAAGGAAGAGATTAGTCTTAGCAGATCGTAATGTCCATCGGGACTAGTGACGTAACTCCTAATACGAGACGTATATCAATGATGGAGAATTTCATGCTCTTCTGCAAAGGAGCTGTTATGGACAGGAGATTCCCCTTTCAGGGCCATTCCTAACAAATACTGAGCTCAACAAGGCAAATTCCTCATAAACACTCCAGTCTCGGGCTTACAGCAGAAACGCGCAGTCCTTTGATACGAATATCATTTCCGTGGTGCATGATGAATGTCAATATTGTTCGATCAATTTCAACACCATTATTGCTATAGAGCGAACATTTCCCATTAGAATAGTCAACGTTGGAGTGAACCATGGTGCTGAATTGATATGTCATCCATTATGCCGTTTTGACAATAGACATGTGTGATGTCCTCTCTATACTGAATGCCCTCTCTAACGCTGTATCGTACACGTATGCAAGTTCTGCCTTGGGGCAGAGTCAAAAGAGCGGTGTTGTTTGCCCATGCAACATCTTCTAATCGTTCGCCTTGTTGCATTTCCCTAACTTGCTCTCACTCCCTGCTTTCAGGTTTGTTGCCTGATATATCCTCCTCGGGTATTACATGAATAGTACATACAACCTTCAAGTAAGCGCCAATTTTAATATACAACATACAAATATGACAAAATTGTCCTTGATTAGACCGGCGCCTTGGTAGAACAAATTCGAAGGTGGTCGTTGTCGCATTGAAAAGCTTTGCACCCGCCGGCGGCTTAGTGCCATTCTCTGCCGCTCTTTTGCATTTCAATCAGACGCCAGCCCCGGGTCTCGGGATTGTTGACGTCTTCAGGAACTCGGGTAATTCCAATGGCGTATGTGACCAGTTGTACCTTGTCCTCCATGCCAGCTGCGAGCTCGTTGGATTTGGCGTTGCGGTAGACATGGACCTCCTGGGTACGGCAGGTAATGATAAATACGGGCACCTCGCCTGGGTCTAGCATTCTAGCTCGGAGGATGTCGACGTTGCGAATATCAAGGATACGGCCATCTGATTTCATTCCTGCCTGAAGATACTGTTTGGTCAATGCCTCGTATACCGAGGACTGAGCAGCAGATAGCCATAACTTTAATGTCTCTGTGTCACCCTTCACATAAGCGTCGAGAACTTCTGGGAGTATGTAATCGCGCAGCTCTTGCAAAAAGGGTTCAACTTGGAAGGCGGGGTCCATGGCTCGGAACTTCTTAATGACAATGGCAGTTTCGTTCTCAGCGAAGAACCCTCCAATGCGATCAGTTATACTTCGAGCGGTTGAAATCAATGGATTCTCTGACTCCTCGTATCGTCCTTTCATCGTGAAAAGACCCTGAACCAATTTATTGGTGTCGCGGAAGTCTCTCCAAGCTTCTTTCCAAGCAGCGTCCTTGTGAAGGGTGACGTTTGTACCAGCGCTAGATGAATATCAGCAAATTGTGACTAGCAATAAAAGGGCGAATAAATGCGAGGCTTACTTTGGGTCCTCCTCCATGACTTGGTTATGAGCGGGGTTTTGCTGCTCCATCATTGCCCTCCTTCTTCTGCGCTCTTCTTTTTCTACCCAACCGCCGTATCTAGAGGAGCTGCCGTCATCTATAACATTCTTGACGTTACGATACGCTTCCGTCTCACGAATGGGTTTGATGGCTTTGTCCACGGCGTCTCCTGTGACATTGGCGGCCATTCGAACTCCCTTCATCACTGGGGTCTCCCAGGTCCAAGCGGCTCCCTTTCCGATAGCGCCAGCAGTTGACTTGACTGCCTTTGAAGTGGTAGATGAGATTGCACCTGTCGATTTCTCGTAGGCTTCACGGGCTCGGCGAACAGACTCGCTTTCGGAGAATTGATGCGCCGCGGCACCGATCTGCTTTGTCGACTCATTCCATTCTTTGGAGGCCTGGAATTCGGTGTTCATAGTTTCCATGAAGACTTGCCAAGGAGTCTTGTCGCCGTGTGGTGGTGGTGGAGGCATGTCCTCCTTCTTCTCCTTGCCATCCTCCTTGCCCTCAGATTCCTCGCCAGCTTTTTTCTCATTAGATTTGTTATATTCTCGTTCGTCTGGCGTCGAATCGGACTCGGTCTTCTTGGCGCCAGCCTCGGCTGAAGCATATTTGGCGGTATCCTTGTTAGATTGGTTGTCTTGGGATATCGTCATGCTCGCGTGAAACTGACGCTTCTGTGCAATCTCGATGGGCAGGAATCGAGATCGCAGAGGAGAAAGAATAGCACCGGCGACGACCCTATAAGTGTTTTGGCTTGCAGAAAGTCGAGAGACTTGGGAAAGTTGGGAGGCTAACCTCCAGTAAGCTGGGGATCTGCCATAGGAGTTCATGTTGTGGTTAGGTGCCCTGAAGAGAGCATTTTCAGAATTGACTGCGCTTCGAACAAAGACTCTCATGCTGTGAGGGAAGTGTGTGGGTTTCCGCGAGGTGTATCTTGTCTATCGGACAAGAAGCGAAGAGGGGAGCAACAGGAGGCGAGAGCTAATACATATAATACAGCGGACAAAATAGAATTTTTGCTTTCCGCGATTTCGGCTGCAGGCGGAGCACACGCCCACGTTCCGCTCGGCAAAACTACGGGCACCTAGCCTTTTTGTCCCAACGGCTCATGCGACTCGGGCATTTAGCAGGAGAAGCATCTAAAAATTCGGTGTACAGCATCCAATTCTTTGACATCTCCCTGCTTTTGCCCGAGCTCATGCTGGCAAAATGAGCCGGCGGTCACTAACGAACCGCCTCACGACACTGCCCTTGAACATTCGGCAATCCAAGGCCACCGTGTCAGTTTCCTCGTCCCTGGCGCCACGACTCTTCACTCAATCTTCAGCGCGATGGGATGACTGGAAAGCCGACAGACCGAGGAGGATCCAGGCTCGACCGAAAACCGAGTCTTTTTTGGAGAGCGTGCTCAACAGCTCGCCGCCATCGCGAAACCGGACAGCACAATCGTCAAACGCAATGAACGACTTGTCACAAAGCATGGTTTTCCAAGCTCTGAACAATAAACCTAATATCGACACGAGCGCCCTTTTCGGCAAAGCATATGAGCCACCTCAACGGACGGAGGACGAGCAAGAGCCGTATCATTTACATGTCTACTCTCACAAGCACAACACGCACATTACCTGCACGAAGCCCAATCGCGAACCTATTATCTCCATGTCGTGCGGCAACATTGGGTATCGAAAATCGCGACGTGGAACATTTGACTCAGCATACTCACTTACCAAGTATGTTTTGGAGCGTCTCATACACACCGGCTGGCCAATGAAAATTCAAAGACTTGAGTTAGTTCTGCGAGGATTCGGTCAGGGCCGAGAAGCTGTGGTTAAAGTGCTGATGAGTCCGGAGGGCAAGGTTTTACGAGATAAAATCGTTCGCGTTGCAGACTCTACCCGCATCAAGTTCGGTGGCACAAGGAGCGAGAAGCCGAGACGGTTGTAGAAATATGACGGATGACAGTGGGCTTACATGATACTATGGAGGGAGGAAGCCGTCAAAAACACAAGTGTATTATATCATTGTACAAGCTACATTCTATAGCCAATGTACTACAGACTAAACCAATCTTGGACTAAGAATTGCTGGATCACTGTTTTTCAAGATCTATGGTACATTTGTTCGATATACAAGGTAACTGACTTGTTCCCGGAACGCCTTGCCAACTGATTTTGCGAAGAGGACCAAAGAAACACCAAAATAATGCCTGCAAGACGAGTCGAATAATCGGGATTTGGCTACTGTGGAGCTCGTTCCGCAGGTGGAATATTGCGACCTGACGTGTCTCGCAATACTCGTTTGCCCTTTCCACTGCCTCCTTTACGCCTCTCTTCCTCGCTATCCCACTCCTCGCTATCTTTTGTTCCTCCTGATAGAAAGTGAGGCTTGGATTGGGAGAGCATACGGGACGACTCGTTTGCTACATCGTCTTCATCGTCCAATAGCTCACCATCCGCAGTCTCATATTCCGGGGGTTCGATCCATTCACGGGGAACAACGCAGGGTAAGGCGACACCAATGCTTGCGGCCCGATTCAGCCAACCAGGACCCGGATTACTAGTCAGTTTTTGACAAAGGTACGAAGTGAAGTGATTGCAGTTTCTTGTCAGAAGATTGTACGATGTGCCCAAAAACTCTGCCGATGCCGCTCGTAATGCAGAATCAATCTCATCTTGGGTAGCGAGAGTGAATCCGTGTAGTAATTCGCATCGAAACGTACCACCGGGCGGTTCAGTCTTGGGCTTAGTCCAGTACACACCAGTTACGCCACGCTTGTCGTGCCCACCGTAGGCATACTCTTTCCCATTGATGACCACTCCGGAGTGAAGTAATGACGCACCGATAGACCAAAGAACCGACGAGAGTCTTCCCGGCTGCCGAATAATAGAGATGTAAGATTAGTTATATTGCACTGGTAAGGGGGTAAAGAACCTGAAAGAAGGGGTACAAACCGGCAGTAAGTCGTACACGTGTATCTTAATTTCAGTCTTTTGTAGCGATAGAGTCGATCTATGTCTGCTCGTTTGCTGGCTAGTGCTGTGCCGCGGTGTCGACATGTCGAGAAACAACGCACCTCTGGAGTCCAGATGTCTTATCCGATTGTGATTGAAGAAAGTGTGGCGATGGGGCGCGAGATTTGATGAGACTTGGATGAGGCTCGATCAGCGAGAAGATTCCAATTAGTAGAAGCAGAGTTTTGTATTCCGTAGATGCGCGATCAACTGAGTACCCGAGCTTAATGACAACCAACGGAGAGGGGGCATCCAGCCGGGTCCGGAGACAGAACAAACTGCTAATGCACGCACTCCCAATACTCTGGTCTAGAGTAAGCTACGCTTAGTAGGCAGAGCATTGAGGCGTAAATCGACCTCCCGGTCAGCCAGGGCCATGACGCACTTGGCTCTTCACCACTGTGCAGTTATTAGTTAGTGTGTCAGTCACTGGGTACCACTTTCAGCTTGGCTTGTTTGCCTGGCAGCCTTGGCCATCATGGTTGAAATCCACCAGTTGACATTTTGAGAGGAGAAAACTTGTTCCGAAAACACTAGGCCTAGCCACAGCTTCCGCCTGAGTAAGGGTGTGTGGTGGGGGAGCTCTTGAAATTTCGTTTATCGCAATTTTACATTTTAATCTTTTCTTTCTTCTCCTCATTGCCAACACCTCAATCGCACGTCCTCTCCTTCTCGAGCAGGCGTGTCTCGCTCTCTCTTTTTCTCCTTCTTATATCTTCTGGTGCAGGCTGTCTTCAGCCGCGTCGTTAATCACGACGCTCCCTACCATTTTTCCTTCTACCTTCTATTCTTTTGCCTCATCTCTTCTCCCCCGCGCAGCCAGGTCTGCAGCTCTTGGACAAGCTCCAATCGCTCGGCGCGTGTCTATAGTCATACCCTGCCGGCTCTACGCAAAATCAAAAAAGATGCCCCCTAAGAAAGTTGTTCAGGAGGAAAAGATCCCCTTGGGACGTCCTGGCAACAACTTGAAAAGTGGTATTGTTAGTTACCTCTCATACTGAGACAAAACCTGCCATCTGCGGACCGCCATCCGGGCTAATCAACAAACCAGGTCGGCCTTGCGAACGTTGGCAAGTCCACGTTGTTCCAGGCCATCACAAAATGCGACCTTGGCAACCCAGCTGTATGAGGCCCCCCTCGTTCGTCGCCCTTGATTCGGGGTGCTGACAGCTTGAAAGAACTTCCCCTATGCCACCATTGATCCTGAAGAAGCACGTGTCATTGTACCCGATGCTAGATTTGACTGGCTATGCGAGAAATACAAGCCCAAGTCTCGGGTTCCTGCCAATTTGACAGTGTATGATATCGCTGGCTTAACACGTGGCTCATCCACCGGTGCTGGTCTTGGAAATTCATTCTTGTCGCATATTCGCGCTGTGGATGCTATTTTCCAGGTTGTCCGTTGCTTCGACGACACCGAAATTATCCACATAGAAGGTGATGTCAATCCCACACGAGACTTGGACATCATCAGCGAGGAGCTGAGATTCAAAGACATTGAGTTTGTCGAGAAGGCTCTAGAAAACCAGAAGAAAAAGACTCGCATGGGAGGCCAGAGTCTGGAACTAAAGAAGGCCAGAGCAGAACAAGACATTATTGAGAAGATATTGGCTTGGTTGCAAGATGGAAAAGATGTTCGCAAGGGTGACTGGACCCCTAAAGAGGTAAGACATTGCATCCCCGTCTCGTTGAAGTTATTATTTTCTTTGTCTGTATACTTTTACATCACCTCCCATCCCCCTTCTATGGGCTTCTTATGATGACAAAAGGCCATTTGGCCTGAATCTAATCCCAGCTCGTCGAATGCCTCACCTAAACAACGCTAGAGTGCATCATGAGATAAATTTGAATTTGATAGAAGCCCTTGTTCTTCCTTCATGCCAGCTCGATTGACAATACCCTTCATGTGAATGGCCATGCTAACTATTAGAGTTAGATTGAGGTCATCAACCCCCTTTTCCTGCTGACCGCCAAGCCTGTTGTCTACCTCGTGAACTTGTCCGAGAAGGACTATGTTCGCAAGAAGAACAAGCACTTGCCTAAGATTGTCGAGTGGATCAAAGAGCATGCTGCTGGCGACCCCGTGATTCCCATCTCCGTGTCGTATGAGGAGCGTTTGACGCGCTTTGAGACCGAGGCTGAGTCATTGGAGGAGCAGAAGAAAGTTGGTGCGGAGTCAGTCCTGCCCAAACTTGTCACCCAAATGCGGAAGACGCTTCAATTGGGTAGCTTCTTCACCTCTGGTACGGACGAAGTCCGCCAATGGACCATTCGCACTGGCACCAAGGCCCCTCAGGCAGCTGGCGTCATCCACACGGATTTCGAAAAGACCTTCATTCAAGCCGTTGTCTATAATTTTGACGTTCTGAAGGAGCTTGGCGACGAAAGCGAAGTGAAGGCGAAGGGCAAGATGATGACGAAGGGCAAGGATTACGTTGTCGAGGATGGAGATATTCTTCTGATCAAGGCTGGTGCAGCTAAGGGATGAGATCGTCTTCGGAGCTAATTTACTAGAAGCTGGAAGTTAGAAGTGACATTTAGCGCCGACAAACATAAGATGAAGATAATACTTTTTTAGAAAAACATGAACAAAACTTTGTGCAACGCCTTAATCACTAGACCTGTTGTTGCACATCATGTTTGTACACTACTATCCTAATAAAGCCGTTGGTGGAGGATAATCGCCCGGATAGGTCGGAAAGCCAATCATGTAGCGGGGCAGTCAGTCCAGCAACTCGCCAGCCTTCAGAGCAGCCAGCTACAGTAGGCAACTCACACCTAACGCTCACTTTCAATGGCGACATCGCAATACAGGTCTTTACCCATCTATCTATCTATCTATCTATCTATCTATCATCTCGTACACTCTGTCGTCACTTCACCAAGTTGCGCATTGAGTTCTGCATCAGAGAAGGGTTTCAGGCCAGTCAAGATGGATTATGTCGGGCATCGCGTAGTCCAAGAGGCTGCTAAAGAAGCCACCAGGTATGGCCAACACTCCCAATCCAGCTACCGTTCTTCCTTATTCGGTGCCATTTTTCTCGAGTCATCTTTCTATCGAATGTCTGCTTTTGCCCGAAGTAGAGCAGCCCAGCTGCCGTTGCGCTCGTTCCCCATGCCCTCCAGAATTGAAGTCCATGAACCGGTTCGCTGACTGTCACTTCGCTTTCGAAAACAGTGTCACAACAGCATTTACCCCCCTAAACCTCGTCCTCGTCAGCGTTCTGTTGTACACGGCGTACTCTACATTCTCGAGGTCCAACACCGCGCCGCCTGTGCCTCGCGGGCCGCCGCCCAAAGTATTTCGCACATACACCCCTCGAACGCTTCTCCCATTCAACGGCGAGGACGGAGGCCCCATCTTTTTCGCGGTCCGCGGCCGAGTGTTCGATGTCAGTAACGGGCGTGGCTTCTATGGACCAGGCGGCCCGTATGCCAATTTTGCCGGTCGAGATGCGAGTCGAGGACTAGCGTGTCATAGTTTCGATACGGACATGTTGACTGAGGATCTGGATGGCCCGTTGGATGCCCTTGATGATCTGGGACCGACTGAGATGGAGACTTTGCAGGGGTGGGAGGAGACTTTTATGGGAAAGTATGATATTGTTGGCAAGTTGGTGTCGGTGGATGACTACAATCTTGCCAAGGCTGCGGAGCCGGCGCAGTGAAAGAGCTGTGGTTTTGCAGGAACAAGAATTTGGCTTGGGTACGTCATTGTCGTGGTTCCCGAGCATATCGAGTATGGTGGATTGAGTTGAATTTCAAGGTATTTTTGCTATGGAATGACACACTCACCTCACACTGGTAATCTTTTACGCATGCTTGATGGTCTGCTGGATCTCAATATACAAAATAAAATAGAATACTTGGAGCATTCGGTTCGCCTGGCAAAGGCCCATAGTAACAGGAAGAAAAAGAAAGAAGAGGACAGTGGTCCTGATCTTCGCATCAGAAGTATCCCAACTCCATGCAATGCCTTATATCCCATATCTAGAGCAAACAAAAACAAGTTGAAGCCTCATCTGCCATCCCAAACAAGATGCTTTCGCGTGAATGCAAGACTCATCTCTCTCTCTCTCTCTCGGTCTATGATCATTCAAACGGGGTTCCAAAGAAAAGAGCAGCACAAAATGCAACGTAAAGAGACCCCCATTACTATCTCCGTCTGAATCATACAAAATTTGTCCCCTCTTTTCATTGGGTCGATGGGTTGCCCAGCTGCAGTACTGTTGCAGCTCGTCGTAGTATGACCGCGGTCTTGGATGTTATCAGTCTAGCTAGGTCCCAATCACCAGCCTCTACCGTGTCGCGAATTGCTGGGAAAAGAGAAACGTCGTAAGTGGACCACTTCTGTGGACCGAATACGACGTGCTTGAACTGAGTGCGATTGGGAATCTGCAAGGAATGTTCAGCATTCTGTAAATAATGATATAATAGGAACAAGAGCGAGGGTATAAGGGTATACTTACACCGCCACCGTACTCTAAATCCAGGAGAGCGGATTCGAAAGCAGCCATCTTGTCGTTGTATATGATTCGCTGGAGTCCAAGGCCATTTGCTTCGAACCCATTGCTGATGAGAACTGAGTGATCCCACTCCAATTCCCACTTCTCAAATTCTTCCGCGTTGCTTTTCACCAGCTCGGCGGCATCCCGCAGTTCCTCGAAGGATATGACGGATGCTCCTCCCTTTGACCCTTGTTGCTCGTATGCCCACGTCTCCAAATCATGAACCCAAGAAACGAGTCGTCTTGAATAGTTAACAACGTCGAAAGGCATAATGGCACGGTCTGCTAAGTCGAGGAGCAAGAGCCCGACGACCTGGCCCATGAGGCCATGATACACAAAGTTCGGATCTATTACCTGCTCAACCAAGTTGAAGTTGTCGTAGCTTGAGCCGAACGGAACAAAACCGCCGGCGAATTGGAGATCCACAGAGCTTGTACCGGCTGCATGTTGAAACGGAACAAAATCACTGCCACCTGCCAGACCTTCAAGCTTAGATTTGCGGCTCTCCCATCCGTGTTTGAGCGACACATTGGTGTTGGGATCGATGACTCGTTCCAAGGCTCGAACAAGAGCCCTTTCGAGAATAGGGGAACCGTTGGCTTGGAAGTTTGGCCCAGAGACTGCAGCATCGAGGTTGATGTAAGCATATGCGTTTTCTCGTAAGGATGAGGGCGCGTCCAGGGCTTGCTCGACATACTCAGTCGAACCAATCGTGTTGTATGCTGCCGCGTCCCACGACATAAATTCGATCGTACGCAACGGGCGCCAGCCTCGACCCCTTAGATGGCCAAATATACGTGCAAGCTCGATCATAATTGCAGTTCCAGAATGGGGTTGGGCCGCCCCGAAGGCCATTGTGTCCCGGTGGTTCCCTAGAATGATGGACTTGGTAGATTGTTCCATGCCCTCAATTCTGCCATAGACGTTCCAGATGGGCTGCCGCTCGATCTCGTCCTGCTCGTTCTGCAGACGAACGATGGGAGACTTGCTGTCGCCAGTCCACCACTCATCCACGTCTGGAACCCCCCCTCGCCATTCGTCGGGAACTTTCTGCCCATGGCCCTTCAGATGCTGTAATAATACCTTTGCGTCTCTCCAAGCAAGTGGCAAACTCGGGATCTTCACTAGTCCAGCCGCATCCTCAATCTTGACCCTTTGGCTTTCCTTTTTACTCTCCCATCCCGGAGTTAAAACATCCCCCATTACCCAGCCCTTGAGACTGACGGATCCACGATGCACGCCGTCATCTGGCATATATGGCCCCTTCGGTGCAACATCACCATCGAGGAATCCATCATCAGCGGGGTCGCTGTAGGTGATGCAGGCAGCAAAACCAGCAAGTTCCGCGGCCTTGACTTTGAGTGCCTCATCTGTCTGGGTACCATAGTAGCGTACTAGAGCAATGGCTCCTCTCATATCTATATTCTTCTCTTTTAATTTCTGGAAATCATCCCTCGATCCGTAATTGACATAAATTAGCGGCCCCTTGACATCTCCTGATTTGGAGAGGCCGTGGAACGCATATGTCTGTCGCCCTGCAGTTTCCCCGCCACGCTCTTCCTCGTCAAGTTTGGCTGTCCAGATGGGAGTTTTGCCATCTTTATCCAGGACTTGCACGGTCCGACCGTCTTTTCGCGGATAATTGACGTACGCGTAAAATTCATCTAGTTTTATTTGTTCGACGTTGGCGCGTCCAAACATACTTTGCACATCCAGCGCCGTCGCATAGTCTCCTTCGGTGCCAGCAATATGAGCATAATGAGAGTAGTGTAAAACGGAGGCCCGCATCCGCAAGGGATCAATGTTCGACTGTAGAAAATGTTTGAGATCTTCAGGGTCGAAACGCATGCCTCCAGGCAACGGAGTATCAAAGCCATTAAAGAATCCACTCGCGAAAAGAAAGTAGACAAACCCAAGCACCACAAAGAGTGCCACGAGCCTGGCAAACACGATGACCATGGTCATTGAGTTGACTCGAGGCCACTCCCACTGCCTAGTCTCGGCGTTTACCTGGTTCTCGTTCTCGTTTTCGTTGCTCGCTGGTTCGGCCGCACGCGAAGGAAGCTGTATGCGAAGTCGTGGTAATCTCGGTCTCCAGGACCACTTCCATTTCGGCAATGATAATGAAAATGGAATTCTTTTGCCCCATACTGATCCTCTTGGTCTCGACGGCTCTTCAATTTCCATCTCTTGCATCTCTCGCCGTATCTGGGCAGCTTCCTCGTCATCATCGATATCACTTTCGCTTCCGCTTGCGAGCGAACCTGCTTCATCTTCTATCTCTGCCGTAGGTGGCTGGTATCCATGAAGTGTCCTGGAAGGGCCAGCAGCATTCTCTGCTTGGTGTAGAAGGGACTGCTGTTCTGTTTCGTCGGCATCGCCCTCGTCTATTGACGATCTGGACTGCCTCCAGCTATAATCGCGACGGCTGCCGCTCGCCAACGCCTCATCATAGGTCGGAGGCACCGGGTCGTAGAAGGGCGTCTTCTCGGATGGCATGGTGGACCAGACGCATGCGCGTGCGCAATCGAGCTCAGGACTATACTTGGCAGGAATGGTCCATGCAACGTGAAATCCCAACCAAAATAATCACAAGATGCTGGATTTTCGTAATGTGCCCCAAAAGGGGTCGTGTGCAGCTGGTTTCGCTTCGCCAATGCGGACGAGGCTAAGAAAGGGTCAAAGAATGAGCGTCAAGAACGAATAGATTAAAGGCGTCTAGAGGTGCCACATTGTCTGATTTCCGAAAGCAATAACCTGTCCGCCGGGGAACCTGTTCAATGGTATTATTATAATAAAAGGAGAGAAGATGATGATGCAGGTTGGGTATGTTCACGCAATGATGGCTTGGCTAGGAGTACGGAGTACTTTGTAGCGAGTACACATTAGATGCGCCAGGTGTGGCTGGGCCACGTAAGAGTCGATGGGCGGGCGAGACAGTGTTCCGCTTCAGGCTGGAGGAGGTCATGGCTAAATGGCCCAGACATAATAAGGGCATCAGACGGCAAGTGGGGGAGCACCCTCGGCCCAACATTGAAGCATTGATTGATGCACGACCCAGTAATACTCCGTACTCCATGTACATGTGGCCCCGCTTCTGTTCTTGATCCAGCGGATGCGTTAATCAATCCCCGGTAGTACCCCTTCCACCATCAATTCATCAATTCATGTCCTCCTTCATCAGCCTTCTTTTTGTATTAATCGTTGCCAGACACTCGATGGTCCAACAATGACTAGATGTATTCTTACTGTCATCGAAAATTTCCCAATATTTCTCCGGTAATGGTACTGTCATCGCCCAGGAATCAATAATTCCACGGCAGATTGTGACAAGATCGCGTAGAAGAAATCCAGCAATTTGTCGCCTCAACCATCATTTTGAGGTTAGGGAGGCGATGGTTTGGCTTGGGTTGAATCAACCACAAAGCGCGCCGACGACGTGACTGGACCGAAGAAGCTAATTTAATTCATACACATACAAGTAAGAAGTACATTGTGTCCTATGCACCATTTCTTCAGACTCCCACAATGTGCTGTTTTTAAAAACATGTTGAACACGCTTCGCATACTGAGAGGATCCATAATTAGGCTAGTTGGCTAACTTGGGTAAAGAACCACTCCTTCGTACTGTCTGCTCCTAATATTTTCCAGTGTCTGATGAAAGTGCTTTTTGCTTGTTTCAATTGAACCAGAATCTTGTTGATTGCCAGCCAAGTTCGAGTGGATGAGCTCGATGAGCCCATTTAGATACTTCGTTGTTACCTGAAAGATTGATTAGATTCTCGGAGCAAACAGTGTGGAACGCTCGACACATTGTCATCTTGCTCAGCAATTCGACTTACCGATTCATTCTGTTGATCGAAGTAGTAGACATATCTATCCAGGATCTCTACAAAAAGCTCAATTGAAGTGGCTGTTTCCATGCACGTGTCTGCTACACGCAGGGCGCGTTGTAAACACTCTAGTACGCGCTTACCATCTCGATATAGCTGAAGAGAATTAGTTTCTGTTAGTGTATCTGTGATTCTATAGATGGAAGGTTCGCAGTTTCTGTCTTTTTCAACGAATACCGACTTACCTCCGTTTCGTCCGTCTCGCCATTAGATGCCATGGGGGTAGCCCACCAAAGGTGACTGGCCAAGTACACGGCCCGGCACTGATCAGGTTTTCGCAGCAGCTTGCTGCCATGCTGTGCACATTTGGTGATGAGAGTATCGTAGTTTTCCTTGCCAAAATTTCTGGTTTGATGTAGAGAAGAGGCAATCACGCACACCGCCTGAAACTGTGCTTTGGAGTCTGTTACTGCTTCCTCATACACTGTGAAGGCTTGAGCATAAAACTCATAGGCCACTTCTTCGAAACCTGTCATGTCAGCCGTCTGTCCCGCACTGCAGAACAAACGTAGAGCCAGCTCAGCAATACCAGATCCATTGACCCTGGTATAGAGTTTACTCAACGCTGAGTGCATAAATTTGTACAATGCATTACTCTGCGTCTCCCAATTGTCGTCGTAGTGCTCCCTTGCCTTGAACCTTCTGCCCAGCCTGATACAAGCTGTGATGAGTGGTGGCGTGGTGGTACGAATGCGGTCGTTACCGTCGGCATACGCTTTGCGAGTCATCTGCAGTAGCTTGAATTGGATATCGTTGTTCTCTGCCTGTAGCAAATGCACCATGCGTGCTAACCAGCCCTGCTCTTCCATCGTCTCATCAGTTTCTACTGAGCGTCGCTGTGCAGTACCCGGATATCCTTGTGGTGGCTGAGAGCCTTCCTTGATAAGAACCGACATGATTTCTAGCACATTCTCGAGCTGCTCTTGTTTGGAGATCTTTGTGTGGTCCTTTAACAGAGTCCTGATAATATCTCCAGCAACAGCCCGGCGAGTAGGGTACGATTGGCACTGAAAGAGAGGGACATATGTGGGAAGTAAAAGAGCTGTGAAAATAGAGACATAACGTGTCAGGGGTGCCTTCAGAAGTGCTAGGAGACTCTGCTGGGCAGCAGGGGTATGCAGGTCGGCGTTGTTCATATTTTCTTTGGTCTTTTGCGTGGCATAGGCGAAGATTTGGTCCACGTAGTCGAGTCGATCGGGATAGTTGTTCAGGGCAAGATTGCAAAGAGAAACAAGCAACGCGATAGTATCTTGAATGGGCAAGTGTTGGGCTTCCACAAGATTTTTGACTTGGGTGAAGAAGACTTCATAGAGTTGAACATTGGCACCGTCATTTCCCTGTCCATTGACTGCTGTAGCCTCAGCATCGGTATTCGAAGGAGCTGTTGACTCGACAGTTGTGCTCGAGTCATCTCCGGTAGATGTTCCATGCTCGTCATCATGTGTGACATCATCGGCACCTGTGCCGGATCCAACGTGGGCACCGACTTCCAATCCAGGGCCGGGTTTTAGCACGTTCTCGAAGGCAGGCTCGGCTTCCTTTCGCAACCGTACTTTTTCTAGAAGTGCTGCCAAGGCATCAGCTTCTACTTGTTCCTGTTCCGATCCTTTAGTCTTTGCACCTTCGCGATCTGCGTATTCAGATAGACGGTCCATTAGTCCAATGACGATCGCTTTGACATTGACGTGGGGATTAAGTCGTGACACGGCGGCAAGGAATTGGTCAAGAGTGTGTAGGTGAAATTCGTCCGGGAATACTTGTGTAATCACTTCGAGAAGGTATTCTTGAGCAAGAACGTCGCGGCACTGCACCACTTGCTCAAGCAAAGGTCCCAGAATACTAGACTTGTAGGTCTCAAGATCAACAAGCTGGCTCAACCGAACAATATTGCTCCCTACCAGAAGCTGAAGTTCCCTTCTTTCACGTATTCGCTGCTCTCGTTCTCTTGAGTGACCTTGATGTTGGAGCCGCACCCATAGCTTGTTCATCTCTACAAAATTGGTAAGGATGAAGTTGATAGAGTCGCCCAAGTTGCCCTCGGGACCATCGCTGTCGGTAGTGGGCAAAAAATCGCGAACTTGGCCTGATAAATAGTAACGCAGGAACAAGCCTCTGATGGGATGCTGAACGCCACGACTCATATCCATCATATCTTTCATCAGCTCCTTGACTGGCGCATCCTCAATTGACATGTAGGCTGTACCAACGGTGATCATGAGATACAGTCTTGGAATAATGTTGCCGGCATATTGTACCAATTCGTACAGGTCGGCGAGGTGATTCACTGGGTGACTTTCGCGGAGTTGAACTGATAGATAGCGCAGTGCGTCGAACACTGACATGTATAGCTCGTAATACTGCTTCGGTCCAAGGCTGCTCGTGCGAAGCTCCGAGACCAGCGTAGAACTGACACACAAAGTTAGCTCGGGCTTTGGTGATTTTCCGATACACGGTCGAACTAACCAGCACTTGAGAGCATCCATTAGCTTCCCGGGTGTGTCGAGGCATTTGCGCATCAGTGATGTTTGTTGCCTGACAGCGACCAGCGCATCCTCGAGAAGACGAGCCTGGTCCTCTGGCGGCGCTGGCGTTGCCATGGTTGAATTGTGTCCAATGCAGCGGGGTAGCTCGGATTTTTGGTGATTTCCAGACAGATCCGAGAGTACATCGACAGATTTCGGCGTGGCTAGGGGAATTTCGTGGTTGGACAGCCGAGTGCGACGGCTAATAATGCCACGACTGAAGTTGAGGTTAGGTATGGGTGGCAGGAGTCTGCAGATATCAAGTGTCGCCAGGTATTACACAATGTACCCCAAGTACCTACAGGCGCTGAAGAAGCTCCTATAATAAAAGGGTGTGATCCACGAAGCCGCGCAAACTTTGCGCGTGCATAATTTAGTTGTAAAGTACGCATAAGGGACGCGCTAGCTATTTTTATTAGCCTAATCTACATAGAAAGTTATAGAATTATACTTACTTTATATAAAAGCTACTTTCCCTGTCTTAATAATATATTTTTTACCTAGGGCTATATAAATCCTTCAATTAGGCTTAGTAGTATCAATTTCTACTAAATTTACTAATAATATTATTAGCACTTTATATAGGGTGTATATAAACTTTGCGCGCGCGCTAACTTTGTACGGTCTTACAAGCTAGGCTACTGTAGACCAGTTGTAAACTACTGCACACCGCCTAACAACCCTACATAATTAGTACGAAGTAGTCAAGACAGTAAGTACAAAGTAGCTGCCCCGCGTAACTCTACATACAACTTTTACGACACACATAATGTCAAGACTAACTTTGTAACGCTTCTTCGGCGTGAAATGTGAGTGACGTGTATCTACTCCATACTACATGTATGTTGGAAATGCGTAATGGATTTTCAAATACGCCTACTTACTACTGCGTGTTTAACAATCCGTTGCTGCGTGCTTACGAAGTACGTACTCCTACCAAAGCAGGTCCATGGTTAGTTAGGCTGGGTGGCTGGTAACAGGTGCCTCGAAGGTGCTCCGCCCCAGTGGATCGGTAATGCAGGTTCGTGACTCGGAACGGGAGAACCCACGAAGCTTATCGAGCTTGGAGGAAGTGGGAGCATTAAGCAATGCTTCGCTCCCTACGGAGTCGGGCTTTGGCGCATCTCATCGACTGTTCCCGCTGCATCCTCGACAAGAGAAACCAACATACTCATCCCACCAACATTACTGGCAGTGTTTATGATCGTAGGTCGAACGAACCTCAAGCTACAGAGCGACAGTCTTTCGCATCTCCTGCACCGAACATCACCATTGCCAACTACCTACATAGTCAGGTAGTCTGTGCGCCGCGTAGGCCAAGTCCTCAACTCGAGGCCGCCGCGATTTGCAACCACCGCTCGGGACAACCGAATGAATGCAACCACTTAACCCCTTTCTTGGTGCCTTCTTTAAAAGCTCTGTTGTCACCCAGTGTACACCTGTCCATCACCACGTCCTTCTGGTACCGTTGACTGATGTTCTACTAACCTCGCGCGATACGGACAGCGGCGCTGCCGCCAATGAGGCTGTAGCTTCGGAGGAGTTCCTCAGCAGCCATGTGCTGCGAATTCCGCCACCGCACACCTCTTCAGGAGGCAAGGATGGAGTACATAACCTGCGTGAGGTTAGGGGGAAAGCGAAAAAGTTTTCCACTTTGAATGGACGGAGCGTCGTCATCAAGGACTCTATCGTATACAGTAACAAAGGTAAAGTGATATGCTCCACACATGGCAGTTTGAACCTCCGATGAGGCTGTTCTGACTTGGCTGTTTTAACAAACTGCGGCGCAGGCTTCAAGTCTCTTTCCCAAGCGCAATTATTGAGCGATGCGATATGGTACCCGGACGTGTTCGAACCTCGACAATGGCTTCTTTATTTCATCTCAAGGCCTCTCGTGGGAACCTGGGAAGAAACAAAGATCCCGCCGGCAGTCCTCGTTCCCAACATAAGGGATAGTACGACGATCGAACCCAAGAAAACACAGAACGGCGACGCCGCGGAAGGTGGCGCCCCTAAGAAGAAGGACATCACAAGCTTCCATGACGTGCTCAATCACTTTCCAATGATTGCAAGGCAAATGCAGCCCGGGCTCGAAAAGTTGTTCACAGAGTTCACAAGGGTTTTTGAACAACCGCTACCTCCACCACCCTCTGCTTCCAGTATACCGGATCCCAAGCCTGATGGTCCAATAACAGCCGCTATGAAAAGAGCACGCTCAAACAGCTTCTCTGTGCGAACCGGAAAGATGAACAGTCGCGAGTCCCTTCCAGTGACCGAGGATTTCTACGCCGAAGATGATGAAGACATTATGCGAGCCTCCCTAGAGACTGCCGTTACCGCCGCTATTGATTTATTTCAGAGCGTGGATAAGCAGCAGCTGTCTCTTCTTGGAGCGACGACGGACTTGACAGGACCCTTGGTGGAAAAACTCATTGAACGTTATGTAACTGAAAACGTGAATCATCTCCTCTTCCCTAGGCTAAGTGCTTTGAAGCGTCCAGAGGACCTTGAGCTCGAAGCAAAAATTAGGCAAACGGAGTTCATTGATATATCTCAATTGGGCATTTCTATCGAAGGTGGTTCAAGAGCCAAACATGATTTGCTCATTCAGCTTGGGCCCGCCATCGAGGAGTTTAAAAAAATATCCAATGCCATAAGCCCTGCGGAGATGATGGACACATTGTTAGCTACGACGAAAGCTGTTTCACGACTGACGGGCACAACAAAAACGCAGAATGCTGATGATATAAGGGAGACGGCTTACGAAAAGGCAATCATGATGGTGAACGCCGATACTCTTGTCTCACTGCTTCTTTATGTCGTCATTCGGTCACAAGTCCGAAATTTGCACGCTCGGTTATTGTACATTCGCAACTTCATTTTCATTGACGATGTAGATGGTGGAGAAATGGGCTACGCATTGAGTACATTCGAAGCCGTACTTGCGTACCTTGCCTTGGACTCAGCAGGCCTTCGCAGGGCAAGTCGACGGAACAAGTCTCTTTGGGATGCAGTTAAGAAGTCGGATCTAACTGAACTGAAGAATTTGATGGAGCCAGATACCTCCGCTATTGCAGAGGGCGACGACGAGTTCAATGACGATGACATTAACGACCATTCAAGCAAGACAACTCGTCGCCATTCACTTTCATGGAGTCTAAAAAATGGTTCCCCAAGGCGTTCATCGCTAGTACACACAATGCCGGATCGATTCTCGCATGGTTCTGGCCTAAGTCACGTTTTCCCCTTCCAATCAAACGGAGAGGGTGTAGGCGACTCCCCCCCGACCAAAAGAGTCAAACGGGTAGCAATGGACACTCTCAGTTTGTCAAGCGGATCAGAAATATCGTTCCATTCACGAACGGGCAGTATTTGTACGTTGGGGAGTGCTCTTGAGGGAGATATTTCCGTGGAGCGTCTAGCACAGACAAGCAATTCCTTCGGCGAGTCCATCCTTATGATGGCTATCCAGAGCCAGAATCCAGCTTCGTTGGGCTACCTCCTCTCACTATCCGGATACTTCTCGCTGGATGTACTACTTCAGGACATGAACAATGAAGATACGACTTTACTGAGCGCAGCAGTGCAGCTAGGGAACATGGAGCTCATTGACATGCTGTTTGGACGGATCAGTGCCTTGGCCACCAGGGAACAGATGTTACATTACTTAGCACAACAGGATATTTGGGGACGAAGCGTTGGACACTACCTATTCCATGCACCTTATTTAATCTCCAGAATTGGGAAGCTTATTCCCTGGCGACAGCGTGACAAAAACGGGCAAACACCACTATTTGCCATGTGCCGCTCCTACGACAATGAAAATTACCATGACATGGTGGAAACAGGGCTCAAGGTAGCCAGAGACACCCAAAATGATGGGCAAGCGCTTCATCTTGACGAACATGTGGACTCCAAGGGAAACACCTTACTTCATATCATGAATGACCCCAGATTGGCCATGGGAATATTGCATTACTGCGACGTGGATGTAAATGCAACCAACGATAAAAAGTTTACGGCGCTGATGGTGGCGAGCAAGTATGGAAGATACGAAATGGTTCGATGCTTATTCGCCGACCCTCGCGTCGATATTACTGCAAAAGAAATGCGTGGTCTCACAGCCGTCGAACTTGCCAAGGATGACGATGTTCGAAACAAAATCGACGACCTTGGACTGTTTAGTACGCCAGCTGGACGTGACGGTCGAATCACAGGTGTTGTGCGCGCGTTTTTCGTCGAAGATGGCAGTGTGAGACTGGTACTGAAATCTGCTGCACCCACTGATCATGACAGTTATACAGTCACCACCAGCCGGCGATCCTTGGCTGAATTTGAGCAGCTTGCTCGTCTCTTGGCTGAAGAAAACCCGGCGTCGTGGATACCATCCATGTCGGACATTAGATCCCCGTTTCAAATACCCGTGAAACCGTCCCGAGCTATCTTGCGAGATATACAGGCGAAGACGGATTGGTTCTTGAGAATAATGCTCAGTCATCCCACTCTATCAACCCATGAAATGCTATGGGAATTCTTCCTTGTCCCAGAACTTCAATTAGACGTCATGGAACAGCGCACGAAACTCAAAGTTGAGACGAGGACTGAGAAGATCAAGGAAGAGTACGAACCGGTCCGCGATATAAGAGAGGTGGAGCAATTTGTGAACCATGCCAGAGACACAGTCCGGGGCGTTAGCTACTCAACCAAGAGTGTCACTCGCCGAACCAATGGACTTGTGCTAGCTACCTGTGGTGAGTTCAAGAATTTACTAGTGTGGCACCCAACTGCTTCCTCTATGCTAATCTTTAAATGTGTGCAGATCTCTTTGACTCTTTGGTCCTTCTGCATCGCTCGGTATCGTCACTGCGATATCTACCAAAAACTCACGTCGCTGCTCTAGAGAATTATGTGAGGGCCATGGCCCCCACACAATCAAGCCCGCAAGCAACACTGCATAATACACTGTCGGCCACTCAATCAACGGTCCAGGCAATGTTGTCATCACTTGCTCGGCCTGCCACATTGATTGGACAGATCACCGCTGCGAAGCGGGAAGCTGATAGAAATGATGGCCCGGCGAGCCGGCCCTCAAGGTGGCCGCTGTGGCTTTTGGATGAAACCAGACAGAGGTTTCAAGACGGAAAGGATAAACGAGCTAAAAAATCTCGCGAAGAAGCAGAATATCTTGCTAAGGAATTGCGATACACTCAGCAAACTGTAGCAGCAGAGCTCGCGGGATGGCAAGACATGCATGTTAAGATGGGAAGGCGGACAATCAAGGAATTTGCAAGGGGAATGGTTGTCCTGGAGCGAATGAGGCTTGAAGGCATGTTACGCGCTCTTCGGAAAGTTCAATCAGATCGTCGAGAAAATGAAACATGAAACAAGTCTTAACCAGGAGTTTACTCAACCGCCGATAGAAGCATGCCAGACAACTGAGGAACAAGGTAGGTAGTGTCTACTTAACAAACAACGTCATGACTCCTCCTCTCATTGCATAGCGGGTGACATTGTGAAATCAACATTTTTTTTTTCTCTCTATATATTCATTAACCACCACGTCGTCATCGGCGCATGCAGACCAAGGGTGAGACATTTGAATTTCCATCAAATTTTGACGACCCTTTCCTTGTCAACTTTGGACACATCGAGTCATGACATGTTACTTAGACCAACCGGCTACTTTTGCACCTTGATTAGGTTTGAAAAGTCTAGAGGCCGCCATATTTGACACCCCTCTTACCCAGCTCCTTTCTCCCGATTGCATCTTCTGGCCAGATCCAGCCTCGAGTTCGCTTAGCCTCCCGCTTCTCAGCTAGTTGTGGCTGCGGCATCCAACCATCACGAGGCTTTGCCTTTCGTCGGGTACCCTCAGCAGGGGCGCCAATCTCAGCCTTCCAGTGAGCGTGGCCGACAGGAGCATTATCGCCCGCAAGTTGGCAGAGCCCCCAAAGTGCAAGACAGGCAGTCAGTGAGGTTGTGGTGGTTGTCGCTGAGTCGGCGACATGATCACACTCAACAGCAGTATCAGACAGTTGAACAGATGTAACTTCGAGATCACCAAAATAGGGAGTCGACTCCGTGCCGCATCGGACGAGGACAAGCTCAATCTCGGTGAGAATAAAACCATACCGGCAGCTGTGCTCGCGCATAGCGTGGTGCAGAGCAGCAAGACCGCGGAGATACTCTACGCGCTTGATATTGCCCTCGACTCGCATGCCAGTATTGAAACGATCGAAGCTTCGTACGAGCCCTACTACTCGAGCTAGAGGTTTTCCACCAAAGATGGATGCGGCGTTGCAGGATTCTCCCGTCGTGTTTGCGACGAAGAGGAGGTCTTTGATGCTGCTGGATGACTTGGCTGGGACGGAGAACTGAAGGGGCCGACCTGATGAAATGGACAGTGCTGCGTTGAGCTTGGGCAGATAGTATGAGGCGTAAATGCTGTGGAGAGATGCCTCCGTTTCGGGATTTCGACCTGGCATACTAGGCTGTGGCAGGAGCGAGGCCGGCACAGGAGTTGTGAGCAAGGCGGAGGTGCCGGGAAGGGCGAAGATAGCTTGTGCATTGAAGGAGCTCCAGGAACGGACGTTGCGAACATCCCACCAGAAGCTCTTGATGCTGGGATCTCTCATGGGGAACGAAATGGTACGGACGAGAGACGCAGCAGGGTTCGACACCATCAAGTAGTTGATGAGAGTTGTGGATGGCGTCTGGGCAATGACAGGCTCTGGGGATCCAGCGAGGCTCAATGGCGACTGGTCACGGGCGACAAAGGAAGAGAGTGAGAACTCGGGTGGAGGCGTGCTCATCGAATGAGTTGACGGTGACACAAAGGGCAACTGTCTGTACGTTGAATAGCCGTATTCGCCGAGAGCACTGGCATCGAGGTTGAAGCAAGTCGAAGCTCGGCGAGGGGCGGCCATGACATGGGGCTCCGTCATCATAATTCCCGCGTTGTGGCCGTCACCGCAGTTGAAATTTCTAAAGTTGACAGGCGAGGATAACAGAGGGGCTGGGTTGGACGACGAATGCTGTTCATCGACGGAGTTTGTGCTGCTGGGCAAGGGCGACAGGTGAGCATAAGCCATGTTGCTGAGAGTATCTGGGTTGGTGTAGCTTCTCATGTGACCAGAACGGATGGGCTGTGCAGAAGATGCTCTTGCCGGAGTGGCGTTGCGGGAACGGCTGCTCTTCTTCGTAGAGACAGCATCTCGAATGGGCTGGCATGCGTCGATATGTTGGTCCTGCGGCCGGATTTTGGGAAGCAAGACGGGCCCATGATGACGAACAGGAGGGCTAGCTCGAGGGGGTGTCGTCAAACGGGTGCACATGGAATCTGGGGTCGATTCCACTGTAGACACAGTCGAGTGTATGGACGATGCCTTGGACGACGAACGAACGTGACGATGAGCATATGGTAGCTCCAGGAATGAAGGATCGAATGAGTATGAAGAGTCCATTATAAATCCTTCTTGCGAAGGGGGTGTGATGGGGCAAGGAAAGGTGAAATCAAAGGAGACGTCCGCTTCCAGACTGTTGTCGTGACGAAGGGTCAGTAAACATTGCTTGCGTCTGGAAATCGGGCGGGGAAACTTACGCAGACATGATGTGAAAGAGATGTGTATTTAGTGATTAGAAAGATATTATATGAGCTCGAGTCTAGCTCCAGATCGCTCAACTGTGTAAGATAGATAAGCTAGGCAAGCGAGGATCATATAAGAACAAAAAGACTTGTTGTTTTCCAGGCAGCCAATGATTTTTTTTTTTTTTTTTGAGATATTAGGCAGGTGCAGAATCTTTGCAAAAAGAACGGCAAAACTTTGGCGGCCAGCGCTTGTCTAGGCAAGAGAAGATTCAAGAGGGTCCGTGAGGAACATGTAGCTACCCCCGAGTTATGAGGGATTGGTTTCTTTATGCAACGCTGATTTTAAATTTTGAGCGGTCAGATGCAAAAGACGAGGGGCAAGGGAATGGAACGAGAAGGAAAATGGCAGTCTTGAAACGATTGGGGAAGAGACAACCAAAAGGTCAACCAAGAAAGAGGATGAGGACGTCTTCTTATCCTCGCCACAGATCGATTGACCGACTCAATATTGTGTGTGTGTGAGGGTGGATGGATGTATACATGGACGCGCCATGAATAGACTGTACATATTACTCCGTACTTCGTTGTCGAAGCTCAATGGATTGTACATATGTACTCTGGTAGTCCCCGTGCCGGCATATGCGCGTGCGGATAGGAGATGGCATGACGGACATGCATGCGTGTTGGCGTTTCCGCGCTCTGGACGTGAGCGTAGCATAGTATAGCATACATGTAGTCGTGTTAGGATCGTGATCCTATGCAGAAAACAGAGACAACCGGCTGGCTACTCGGTGGAACGTGAGCATTTGGTGAATGAAATCGAGGCAGAACGTCGAGCTTGAGCGAACAGACCAGACGAGCTCATTGGTTGTGGATGCTGTCATTCTCAGGGCTTGTTCTGGGGTCAAGCGGATTGCTGCAAGCGCCGGCCTTCTCGTTGGCCAGACGCTACGGTGACTCATTTTTAGTTGCATTGTCTAGCCGTTCTAGGCCATGATCCCTGGACGCGGCTCTTCGCTCCTTGTCGCTTCTTGAACGAGTCGCCAGTATTCAACGCCACGCAGACCGTGTCGGCTTTTCACGTCTTTTCACGTCAAATCGTTGGTGGTACTGGCAACGCTCACATGCCCGCGCATCACCGTCGCGAGAAGTCACCCACTGAGCGTTCAACTGCATCACCAAGTCTTCAATCACGCGTTTTCTTCCTCCCTCTGCTCTTCCTCGCCCATCGTCGCGGCGTTTCTGAATGCCGATAAACGGGGGTTACTTTGGGTGTCTGCTCTTTTGACGCCGCGGCTTTGCTTCGTGCGTCCTGACTGTAACGTCGCACTAAGAATATTACCACAGCTCCATCCTGGCGGCTAGGGACCTTATTATTATTAGGTAGGTAATCTATTGGGGGAAGAGAGTGAGCAAAAGCGTTTGCTTTGTGCTCCATATGCTGCTGCTGCTGCTATTAGCAAATCCTCGTGTCCTGTGCTACGTAAGCCTACAGTGGACGGGATGCGGCGGCTAAGTTGTCAGCGCTTAACTAAACAAGCTGCCCAGTCCTAGATCCTACGCTCAATAAGGCGGTATTTGGTATTGTTTGTAATACTGCTCGCGGGCGGCTGGGGAGATTGCGAGGCTTTCGCACGGCCTCATCGAGGGGCCTCACTAATTCACCCTGGTCAAACAACTTTCCACGGGAGCATTTGGCGTCATTACCGCGTCAAGAGGCGCGACACCAGTCTGCGCCGCCTGATTGGGTGGGTACTGGCCAACGCGCTCGCGATGCGCAGAAAAGAATATATATGTATATAAAAAAAAAGGGCGACACACGCGGGCGCGCCACGTTCGGATTCCCGCACTCCTCGAAATGCTCGCGGCAGCAACATTGTTTGAGCTTGCAACAGATGACCAGGGCTCTGCTGAAATGACTGGCTGACTGCATCGCTTTCTTTCCTTGTTCAGTGTTCATCCGCTAGACAAGAAACAAAAGTTTCGAAACAATCATCTAAAGCGTGTGGATTGGTGCTCGTCGGCCGCCTATTCCACGGCTATCCCTCCGTCCAGTCGGCAGCCTCCGAGATACTCATTTCAAACCTGTCTTTCACCGGTGCACGGTGATCGCATTTGATGTTGATGAGCTGCAGCGGGGAGGCTCAAGACCCGATATCGTTGTGCTAGTTTCCTATCTACCTGCCTACATACCTGAATACGCGCTGGCTGCCACGCGAAGTGCCTTGTCCGTTTCTCCTCATGACGAGCCTTGAACAGAACCACGAACCATGTGACAAGCCGTTGGGCTCTGAATATGCCGGTCATCAGATGCTTCTGTCAGGGTTCGAGCAGGACCAAAACCAAATGACGCTTTCATATCATCCTTGACGTCTCTCTAGCCCTCTTAAGAATCTACCTACCACTCCCGCTCCAGAACGGACAAATCAACCAAATCGTACCATTTGCAGTCGACCAAGACTCGCTCCCTCGTTCTCCCAGCAAATTTGAAGCCTGCTCACTCGTACAGCGTTGCCGCCCTGCTGTTGAACTCAACGCCAGTGGCGAGGACGTAAGACTTGACGTGTCCGCCATCCGGTGGGTGATCCTGATGGCTTTGCAGCCAAGAGAAAAGTAAAATAAGCAACAGTTTGCCGGTAAAACCCACACCTGTTTTAGAAAGGTCGCTGTAGTTCAAAGCGAGATCAACAACTCAACCGTGATTGATGAGGAGACTGACGTCAATGCGACTGTTTTCCCAGTCTTAACCTCGCAAGACATGCTCCGTACGTGACGGGGTACACTGGCCGCCGCTAATCGAGGTTGCTGTCTACGTGTTACCCGGATGCCCTCGCCTTCGAGGAGGTGTTTACTTGAATCGGTAGCGCGCATCTGATGTCTTGCAATGCTGTACTGTCTGAGCAAAGTCATAACCTGTCCCTTGTTAGTGCTTTCTCAGTTGGTATGAGGACTGTGAAGAATGATTTTCAACAGCTTGGGGACTCTCGTTGAATGTGCAGGTATGCTTTTAACTGGTTGATATGAAGTAGGTGATAATAATGACGCCCTCAATGAAGGGGCCCAGGAATATCCCTCACTAATTGCATGCGCTCCCCCACTTATCCGCGCTCCTTCCTACCTTGATCTCTACGGAGTAAAGGTACGTATTATAGTGATTAGTGTGTTTTCTTGGGCTTGGAAAGTCATTTGGGACAAAACAAACTGCATGTGAGACATCTCGCCGCAACCAGGACGACGGCACAAGAGGGCACACGATGCGCCATTTCCCGGCACTTGGCACAAGAACAACTGTCTGATTGTTCTCGACAGTCCCTCGGCTTTGCAGTGACCTCGGCTCTGCATTGAGTTTCGTGCGCTGTTCCATGTATTCATCCATCTGTGGCGCTTTTTCCCGATGACGTGATATGGCAAATCTACCCAACAAAAAACGAACGCGCCGCACGACTTCCTTTGCCCCCGAGTTTAGCTCCGTAGACCCTGTTCTGTCCAGATTCGTCAGTTTGTTCGTTAGCTCACCTGGGCTCAATAAACGCCATCGTTTAAGAATCTGCAGATCTACCACTTCGTTTCTTCGCTGTTGGCTAGCTTCACAGTCATCACGTTCGTAGCGCTAGAAGTAGGCTAGAACTAGTTGCTGCATTGAAGCCATCATCCGCTCCCGGCTGTCCCAATACCTCTCCTCTCCTCCTCTCCTCGTTCTAGACTTGACTTTCGTTTCCCTCTTCTCCAGTTTATCACGGAGGTCTTCGCTCCACCTTCTCCTCCCAGCCCACATTCACAACTGTAGATTTGTGCTTCTCCTCCTCCGAACTCGCTGCCCTGTGTCAACGCCTTTTTTGACCACCAGAGTCAGAGGACCGGCAACGTCCAGCGCCACCGCCATGTTTCGGCACTCCAACAAGGCTGCTGACAAGGTCCCCGCCGAGCCTCACCTCGGTGACGGGTCAATCGACAATTATGATTACGAACCTGGTCATCCGCGGTTGAATGAGTACGGATCGCGACAAGATGTGACCGATAGCGGCTTGATGGACCCGGAGTCTGGTGTCAAACGAGGTCTAAAGAATAGGCATTTGTCTATGATGGCTTTGGCTGGTATTATTGGACCTGGCTTACTAGTTGGCGCGGGTGGCGCGTTGAACAGTGGTGGTCCAGCATCGTTGCTTCTTGGATTTGGTGTCATTGGTATGTCTCTACACCTCGATTCCGAGGTTTCAAATAAGAATTGCCCTGAAATCAGAGTGGTCTTGTGCAATGCTCCCGGTCACATAACTTAGTCGCGTTGGGGTCGCTAATAATGGTCACCACGCAGGGATGATTGCGTTCGCCATCATGCAGTCGCTTGGTGAAGTGACAACTCTTTTCCCTGGAGGCGGTTCCTTTGTTTCGCTCGCCGAGCGCATGGTTGACAAGTCCTTTTCTGTGGCTGTTGGCTGGAATTACTTCATCATTTGGGCGACAGTGTTGGCCAACGAGTACAACGTGATATGCAGCATTCTCACCTATTGGGCGCCAAAAGTTCCGCTCTGGGGGTTTTTCCTGATCTTTTGGGTTGTTTTCACGGGGTTCCAATTGCTTGGCGTGGAAGCTTTTGGCGAAGCGGAGTTCTGGCTTGCTCTCTTCAAAATCCTTGGTCTGACGGCGTACTTTATCTTTTCTATCATCTACGCTGCCGGCGGGTTGATTGGTCAGGAGGAAGCTCTTGGATTTCATTATTGGCACGACCCCGGGGCTTTCAACGGGAACGGATTCAGAGGCGTGGCCACCGTCTTTGTCTTCTGCTCCACGTTCTACGCTGGCGTGGAATCGGTTGCTGTTGCGGCCACTGAAACAAGAAACCCCGGTGTTGCCGTTCCTCAAGCGATTCGTCAGGTATTTTGGCGTATCATCTTTGTATACATGGGTTCAGCGCTTTTCTTCGGCATTACCTGTCCTGCAAATGCGGAAGGACTGGTGAATGGAGGTGCAAAGGCTTTGCAGAGCCCCATGACCATCGCGATACAGAAAGCTGGCTGGGAGGGAGGTACGTCTGAAACAGATCTCGCGAAACAAAAAAAAAAGGGGTGGGGGGTCGGTTTACCATGTCATCTCGCTTTGCTAACTTTTTTTTTTTCTTTGCCAGGTGTCCACCTCATTAATGCATTCATTCTCGTTTCGTGTTTATCAGCCATCAACTCGTCTATCTACATCGGATCTCGAACTATATTTTACATGGCACGGTCTGGGAAAGCACCACGCTTTATTGGTTGGACCAACAAGGGTGGTGTACCTGTCTGGGCAATAGTCATCACCAATGCTGTTGGTTCCATTTCCATGATGAATGTATCCACGGGAGCGTCTAAGGCGTACAGTTATATCGTCAACCTTTCAGGTGTCAGTACGTTCCTGGTTTGGGGAAGCATTAGTTTCATCCATATTCGATTTCGCCACGCTTGGGCTGCACAGGATCGCAACTTGAGCGAGATTCCGTTCAAGAGCATGTTTTACCCCTTCGTCGCGTATTTCGGCTTGGCGGCCAACATATTCCTTGCTCTTGTGCAAGGATGGACGACTCTGTCTCCATTCGACGCTGCCAGATTTGTCGATGCATACATTCTCCTGCCTCTTTTCGGATTAATTTATTTGATCTGCAAGATATATTGGAGGCGCGACGACAAGTTCAAGCGCAGTTGGGAGATTGATCTCGACAGTGGCAGAAGGACTGATTTGGATAGCAAGGGGATTCTCCCAGAGGACGAGCATCTTTTTGAGAGGCAAAAGTTATCTATATGGAAAAAACTGTGGGCTTCGTTGTAAAGACATATATATCTGAGTTCTATAGTTCCTAGAATAACACGATCAAGTTGTTTGATGGGTTGAAGATGAAGGGAATGTTCCAGTTGCGTCAAAATCTTTGAGAAGTTCGGAGCATATTACAGGGTATTACCCATCGATTTGATCAACCTGGTGTGCGCCCTGTGCATCCCTCGCCAGGGCATGCTTATGTATCACTAATAAATAGCCATTCTCGGGAAAGAGTTCAGCGCTTCCTTACCCGGAATAGCCATGTTGTTGGCTTGTCCTTTGATTCATCATCTCCAATGTTTCCAGTTGAGCTTCGCGCAGGAATTTTTTCAAATTTCTGGACTCCGCAGGCGTCTTTTTTCGCTGTCAGCTGCTTGAGTGGCTGACTGAGGACATCATCACTATGCTGTCAATATGTGAAGAAGTGTTGAACTGCCTGAACATGCCACTGACACCATGCTCGTCTCAGACTGAATAGAAGCGAGCTTTGTTGTGCGTCTCTGCCTTACGTGTAACAGTGAATTCATGAGTTCGCAATTTGTCTCATCATCAAGCCGACCGCCGTTGATCAACTATACTTCCGTTCTTCACTCTCATATGACGCATTGTTTTTTCATTTTATACCTCCTCGCCCCCGAGAATCTTCTCGAATATCTCGAAATTGCCTTCGGTTTTCGCGTCATATACAGCGAACCATATCTCTTCCCACCAACCACCTTGGAATTCTGTCTCCCGAAGAACCTCTAGCCAACAATGTGCAACCTCTTCTTTCGGATTTCTAAATGCACCGCACCCCAGAGCTCCAAGTACAAGGAGGCCATGGTCTCTGCGAGCCGCCATTCGTAGACAGAGTCTCATCTTGTCTTTTGTCAATTCCCGCGCAGAGGGGTGGGCGTAGACGAGCTTTTCAAGCACAACTCCATCCGCCGTGTTACCACTAATGCGCCGTGTTTCGGGGCACCGCAAGGCGGCGATGCTGAGAACGCTGACCACGGGCAGATCTTGTTCCAAAATATCGGGGACGAGAAGTTTATGCCCGGACGGCATATCTGAGCGAATCACAACAACGTCTGGTGTATACAATCCCATGCGCTGCTTGAACGGATAATAGCGCCGGTGGAGAGACAGAGCCAGAGAGCTGCGGTAGCAAAGTGCTTCCTCCTGAGCTCTGGCTCCTTTTAGCCAACCGCCGCCTGGGCTCACGTGGCTGGCCATGTTGAGCACCGCAACTCGTCCAGAGGTCGAGACGCCCTTCCTAGTGGCGAGATCAATGGCGGCATTGAACGAGTCGTCATTGACGATACGTATCATCGCCTTTCCGGTGCAAGTTCGCTTTGGGCATTCAGATGGCTTGAGAGGCGCCAGTGTGCTTAATATAGTGCCTCTGATTTCGCTGCTTGGATATTTGGTAGTTTCTGCAGGATGTCGGGCAATGATGTCCTCGTCTCTTTCGCTATAGCCGCCAGGTCATCTTGTCTTCTAACACTCTGACCGCGCTTACTGGCTTGTCCGGACCGGTCGAATGATGTTGCTGGCTGTGAAATTGAGCTATTGTTTGATGACCTGGTAGATGATATCCAGCTATCCAGGGTCTTCTGCTGTGGCGACGACATTTTCGCTTACTTAACTTCTAATTTTCTTTGGATCGCGAGACGGGGTTCCGTAAAAGTCACTGATTTCGGCTCTAGCTGCAAGGTGGTTTTGACAATTCATGAAGCCCCCCCCCATTTACCCATGCACACAGAAAAGCCTGAGACTCCCTCAAGTGCTCCCTGGTATGGGTTGGGGCGGCTAGGTAACTGCACTGCACCACCCTCAGCCGCAGAAAGCATTGTCCGATGGTATTTGAATATCACCGAACTGTCTCGTCACGTCACCAACCTTTACTGACAATTTAATGACAAAATGTGCGCACCAGACGTGACTGTCACCACTACAACAGAATGAATGAAGAGACAAAGGTGAATTTCAATGACATCTGAAAAATATCCCTTACGAATTGCTCTGATGATAAGTACCATGCTCATGCTTTCTTAGTCTCCAATACTCGGTCCCCCCCATATAGTACAAGCCATGCTTACAGTCCAGGCGCCATGATGCCATGCAGTAATGTGGTGTCACATTAATCGTACAAAGGGGTTGTGTTAACCACATGGTGTCATCAGCAACGTAGGCAACTTGCGCTGGTGTATACACTGATCACTCCCAATTTGCAGTTAAAAACAAATGGTCAAGGCCTCAACTTTGTATGTTGTTCACCTAAATTGACGTCGTCCGATGCCTCGAAAGTTCGAGGAATTAAGCCCTCGGCCATGTCGATTGCCCCTTGCATATCAATTTTGTTGAATAAGAACAAGCCTTGAATAGCGGCTGTACTGGTATGCCTATTCGATGGAGTTCCATCTTGGTTTGTTCCAAAAAGACCCAGCTCTTCAAGGCGGCGTAGGAAGCGCTGTTTGCCCATGCCCTCTACGTCTTTATCACCATAAAAGCGGTCCCACATCTCTGCCGCTTGATACTTAGTTGCTTCTCCTATTCTGAGCATCATGTCAACACGGCCAGGCCTGATCAAAGCAGGGTCTAGTCGGTCGATATGATTTGTGGTGAGGAAAGCTATGCGTTCTTCACCCGCGGCAACACCGTCCAAGGCATTCAACAATCCGGAAAAGGTGACATTCGCACCACTATACCCGTCAACATCACGTTGTCGGCGGTTCAAAAATGCGGCATCCGCATCTTCCAAGAGAAGAAGGCATCGTTTTGGTAGCTTTGTCAGCAGGTAGGCTAGCTTGTCATCTGTCATGCCCATCTCGCTGAGATTGATCATGGCCACACCAAAGTCAAGCTCTCCTGCTAGTGCTTGTATAAAAGAACTTTTGCCACTACCAGGGGGTCCAAATAGAAGATATCCACGCCTGTACGGAATTCCTCGATCGACATACCATTGATGACGTGAAAGAAAGTCGTTGACATCTGCGACAATGCTTTCTTTGACTCCTTCGTCCAAGATTACAGAGCCAATCGGTCTTTTCTTTCTGGAGTCACCCAGAGGAGCCCATTCCATCCCCCGAGCAGAATATACAACAGTCTTGCCTTCGTTGGCTTTGGCAGCCAGCTTGTGCGCTTCGGCGAAGATTCCCTCAAAAGCATGCCGGTATGCCCAAAGAGTTGTGAGCTGCACGATTTCGTGAGGCTCACCCGTATTCATATTTGCAGTGCTGTGCTTTTCTCTGTTGACAGAAATATAAGCGTTGCCGAATTTAACAACATGTCGTCCATAACCTGGCTGTAGAAAAAAGCTGGCATTGACTGGGCCATTTCCGCCATGGCCTCTGGTATTCGTCGTCGTAGTCGTGACTGACAGGTTATGGATTCGAGTGATACGTGAAGCAATGTAGCCAGGATGCTCGCGAGGTTGTGAGAACCATGCCAAAATCCATGGATAGGCAGGATCCTGTTTGCTGATTTCAACGTTGACAAGCAATCGACGCCGAACCGCACCGAGGGCCACAATGGCGCCTTTGCGAGCAAACGCCGCCGCCGCACCCAACGAGGCAAGGCCTATACCGCCAGCAAAGAGTGGATTATCGAAAAGAGCATTAAGACTGAGCAATGAATTGGGAGTCTGCGGTGACTCCATTCCGAAAGCTGGTTGGCATAAGGGCAAGGTCATTTACCCATGGCCTGCAGATAGACCTTTAACTAAAGTACCAATCGCACCAGGCTCAAATTCGATGACTAAGCAATTTGAGTGGGTCAAAAGGCTGCCAAATCGGGAATATACTGGACTTCATGTTAAGTTCCTGATTTGCATTAATTGGGACGGGAGAATAAGTCGCGAGTAGGTATCCTTCGTTCTTAGTTACCTACTATGTCGAGTTTACATCAAAGGATTTGATGGATAATGCGAAGCTTAAGGGTTTGCAAATATACGATTAACATGCTCTCGTAACTCCACGAGCGCTGCTTAACAAAAGTTTCGGCAAGACTCTGTCGCTATGCTCAAGTGCCGTACAGTAATTGAACTGGAACGGAACCTAGCCACCTCCAAGCGCGTCCCGCATGTTTCCGTTCTACTCCGTACTCCCCCAAGCTATCGGCTACGATAGGAGGTTGCTTCCGAGACTGACGAGACTAGAGGTACCAAAACAATTGAGAGCCCCGCAGCCTCTTCCCCGCAGTCGTCTCTTCTTCTTCTTCGTTCATGTGGCACGACTTTCCTTACACTTTCTCTTTTCTATTATGGTTTGCTAAAATCTTTACAAATTTCGGCAAAATCTTCGTGGCTGTTGAAAACTTGTGTGAACTACCAGAACTATGTGAGTGCTGAACATCTCTTCTACCTCCCCCACCCATCGACAAGATATCAAGGCATTTCCAGAAGACGCCAGATCTCTCGGAGCATGGAATGCACTGAGCTAAACAGGCCGATCAAATAATGGCTCACTAGTTTGATTTTGCGAGCCAAGGCCCAGGCCATTGGTTTGTCGTAGGTCAAAGCAAATGCATCTGCGCCAATTGGCAACGAGGGACTTTTCTGACCTCATTCGCGCGGTTCATGAGCGCTGGCTGGTCCTGACGTCGAGCGACCCACGACAACAGCCCCTCCATGCTGTGATGCCGGCCTGAAAACCCCGCGCCTACTGCTTGTAGCCTCCAAATATCCAACCTGTCTCAAACCTAAATTTTCAAATCGTTTTGAGTCTTTTCCAAATCCAAACCCAAACCCAACACCTTAGCTCAAACAACAATTGTCTGCCCTCATACTTTTCGTTCGAGATCGCATTGTCAACGTTGTTATTAGAATTGTTCGCTTACTAACCGGTGCTCCCGTCCCAGAATCGTCGACCTCTCAATTTGTCAAGCCCGTCGTCCTCTACTCCTCAAGTCTTGTCAAAATGGGTGCTACTGATGGACTGAGCCAAAAGTCTGGTGTCATCGTCGGAGACGATGTGCTGAGACTTTTCCAGTACGCTCGTGAGAAGGAGTTCGCTATTCCTGCAATTGTACGTTCGCTCCGCCTTCTTCAACTCTTTTTCTCAGACTGAATCGCGACCTGCATGCACTGGTATGACAAGGCCTAATTTCTCTGGCAGAACGTTACCTCTTCGTCCACCGTCGTTGCCTGTCTTGAGGCCGCTCGCGATGCCAAGTCTCCCATCATTCTGCAGATGTCCCAGGGTGGTGCTGCTTACTTTGCCGGAAAGGTACGCCAATTGCAGCAATTTCCATCTTGTGATAGACTTTGAAGCTGAACAAGCGTGGACTAGGGCGTAAGCAACACTGATCAAGCAGCTTCCATCGCTGGTGCCATTGCCGGTGCTACTTATATTCGCTCCATCGCTCCCTATTATGGTGTTCCCGTCATCCTGCACACCGATCACTGTGCCAAGAAGCTTCTGCCATGGCTCGATGGGATGCTCGATGCCGACGAGACCTACTTTAAGACCCATGGCGAGCCTCTCTTCAGCTCTCACATGATTGATCTTTCGGAAGAGCCTGTCGACTGGAACGTTGAGACTACTGCCAAGTACCTAAAACGTGCTGCTCCCATGAAGCAGTGGCTTGAGATGGAGATTGGCATCACTGGTGGTGAGGAAGACGGTGTCAACAACGAGGATGTCGACAATGCTTCTCTCTACACTCAGCCTGAGGATATTCTCAATATCTACAACACATTGTCTCCCATCTCCCCATACTTCTCCATTGCCGCTGGCTTTGGCAATGTTCACGGTGTCTACAAGCCAGGCAACGTAAAGCTGCAGCCTAAGCTTCTCGGAAAGCACCAGGCTCATGTCAAAGCTGCCATCGGCTCCAAGGAGGACAAGCCCGTCTTTTTTGTTTTTCACGGTGGCTCTGGCTCCAGCAAGCAAGATTATATTGATGCTATTAGCCATGGTGTCGTCAAAGTCAACATGGATACCGATATGCAATTTGCCTACATGTCCGGCATTCGTGACTACATGTTGAACAAAAAAGACTATCTGATGACTGCCGTTGGCAACCCTGATGGCGAGGCCAAGCCTAACAAGAAGTACTTCGATGTAAGTTACATAATGAGGAATTTCTGGTTCTTTGATTTTTTTTTTTTGTGACGACAACATTCTATCTCAGGAAGATTCATTTTGCTGATTGCATTACTTTAGCCCCGTGTCTGGGTTCGTGAGGGTGAAAAGGCTATGTCTACTCGTGTATCTGAAGCTCTCAAGGATTTCAACTGCGCTGGACAGATGTAGATGGCTTACTTGTATAATTTTGCATCTGATTAAGATTGAAGGAGTTTGAAGTAGTCCACTTCAAAGAATCATGTAATCTCAAGGGGCTGGTGAAGGATAAGACAACCGGGGCTTGATTACAAATAGTGTGAAGGTAAATCAGACAGAAACCAAATATTGATCAACGAAATGCAGACCTTTCGAGACTGGCAAGCTTATACTTCGAAGCAAGCTTCTTTCTGACAGATTGGTCGGGTATCGACGCATGTCCAGTGGCATGAGTAATCATCAGATGTACAAAATCAACCTGATTCGAATACTGTCATGATTTTTACCAATTTTCATATGCTTGATAATTACAAGGAGCCTGTTGTGAATAAAGCAACTAGTGACCAAGGACTTCTTTCTCGATTTTCTGCAATTCTTCACTGGTAAGAACCTGGGTGGAAACGTTGGCCGCCTTGGCAAAATCGTATCTCCACACGCCGCCCGTTTTGTCCTGGTCACCGTCGAGAGCAACGCCTGCGGCTTGTCCTAATGCTTTGAGAGTCGCATCTTGCCCTGATATTGCTGAAAAATACCGTCGCTCCCAAGAGCGGTTTTCAGACTTCTCCTTGTTGCGCAGATTGCGCTGTGCTCGCTCAATTTTACCCTTCTCTACCGAAACAGTGTCCATGTCACCAGCTTGAATGGCCTCAGCAACCTTGGCCCATGCTCGTCGGGACTCAAGGGGATGTTGCTCGTCGATTGGTGCAATCTTGAGTTCGGTCTGGGCTGTTCCAACGGCATCGTACGTAGTGACCAAGGTGGAAGAGGAGTTCTTCTTGGCTGGACCTTCGTAGATCTCGAACTCTTTGTTCCACTGGCCTGTTACGTTGTAAAGTACGTCCTTTTCTTTGCCCGTAGGATAGAGAGTGGCTAGAATGCTATTCTTCTTGCCTGACAGCCAGCCCTTTCCGCTGTAGTCTATCTTAGCAGTATAACCGCTTGAGCTGCAGATGTAACTCGAGCCGTCAAGCTCGACAAAGGGAGCACCAAATATCAGCCCCTCGATATGTAGTGAGGGAAGCGTAATGAGATAGCGTTCTTGCTGCAAGTTCTCAGCAGATCCAACGGGAATCGTGAGCACCGCATGGCCAATCTGCTTTACGATAATGGTACTTTTGAACGTTGCTTTCTGGGCATTATATCCTTCCAGTTGAACTCCTGTTCGACTGTTCTGAATGAAGTAGGCAGTTGCTGGAGGATGATGACTAACTTGTTCGGATACCAGAGTCGTCTCTCCAGCCTCGTCAGTCCATGAACCCAGGAAAAGCTCGCCAAGAAACGGATTCAGAGGCTTTTTCTCATTTCCAAACTGTTCGCTTCGACTAGCATATTGATGTTTCAAGGTTGAGAGAAACCATTTCAGCACTAACATGGCTCGCTTGGCAGGATCAGACTCGGCAGCGGGCGCGGTGAGAATGGGAGGATGCGTAGCCCAATACGAGGAGAACTCGGTCAGAGACTGCGACGATAGAATGAACGGCGGTGCAGTCAGAGAAGAGAGATCACCGTTGAACGAGGCAATGGACTAAGCAAATGATGCATTATTAGCGACATCTTACAACATCCAGTTCGAGCACTGGAGTTCTGATTGTCCTTTTGTACCTTAAGAAAGGCTGACCAGCTTCCACTGCTGGCCTGAGAGGCAGCGGCGCTTCCTGACGACGACATGGTGCTCGATTTCAAATCTCAGCGCTCTGATATTGAATGTTGAATGGTTGAGTGAGTGGATTTTGATCTAATCAGGTATATATGCCTCCACGAAATGTCAGGTATCGCCTTTACCAACCGATGCGCGAGACGATAGGGGAACAGTATCAATGGCTTGTGGTTTCGTTCGTGAGGCTGTCAACTATAAAATCAATAGCTCGACCAACGAGCTTAATTTCTATCGGACAGGCTGCCACCGTCGATGACGTCGCTCGCTGAGAGATGAGATCGTAGCCTGGGGTCTGTAGGAGTCGAGAAGGGACAATCATTAGCGACATAATTTCCTGAGCTGGGTGAAGAAAGAGGGCATTGCAGCTTACATCGACTGTCTGACTTAGGTTATGCCGGGAGATTTGCTTTTTCAAAGTCCTAGATGGCGCGTTTGAATGGCGAAAGAAAGCGGGTTAAGCATGTCTACACTACAACCCCTGAATTATTTTACAAATCTACTTGCCTCACATGGGACAGCTGGCAGGTTACCCAATAACAGCTGCCCGCAGTTGCGTTCCGCCTATGGTGGGGTAAGATAGAGCTACTGTTAGAGCGTCACAAGGTGGATATGCAAGGTATTGAACGCTACTAAAAGATACATCTGTTTCCTTGCAAATCGCTTATAATTTAAGGTACCTGCTGATCCTTGCCCCTGTCTGCCCTATTTTCCGTTCGACGCCTGGTTGGCTTGTTATCCCCTGTCATGTATCTTTGTAAAATAATTCAGGGGTTGTAGTGTACTTGACAGGGGAATTGAGCGATTTAGATATTAGCAGGGAAATAAGGGAAACAGGGGCTAGGATAAATAGGTACCTAAAATTAGGAATAATTCAATAGAAAATAATGTATCTTTTCGTGGCGTTTAATAACCTGTATCTCCTCTGAGACGATAAGGCTCTAGGTACGTGGCAGACCCACTTTTATTGCTAGTGATTAGGCGCAGCCCGGAGTGACCTTAGGTAACCTTTAAAAACATTACGCGCTAAAACTTTATATAACGCGTTTAGGCTATTACTAATAATAATAGATTAGCTAGATTAATTCTAGCAATACCTTTAATTTAACTATTACAATGCATCGTAAGCTATAGCTATAGAGGCCTTAGAAAGCCCTTAAAAGCCTCTTTAATAATGCCCTTAATTAGCTAGCATAAGCACCTTAAAGCTAGTGGGGTTATAAGACATGTAATATTTCTCTTTATAACTTAGACTATTATTAGTACTTATATTATAGTGTAATTCAATATAAGAAAAGATATACCTTTCCTAGCGGTAATTTTGATTGGACTAACCCCTGTCACCTATGTACCTAGAGCCTTATCGTCTCAGAGGAGATATTCTTCTTATAGCTAATTATGGCTGTTAGAGAGGAACGAAAAATGGGGGTGTGTAGATTTGTAAAATAATTAGGAGGGGCATGATAAACGCGCAGTGGTAATAAGTACTCTCGCATACGCGTTACAAGGTATCGTACTGTTACGGTGCAGTGCAGCCCCACAGGGGCCATCGCGGGTGTCAAGCGCGCACCACACGGGTGGATTGCCTAATCTAATTGCGCCATAGGGAAAGGCAAAAGGATACGTATTGAACAAGTCACCTTTGACTTGTGCAATTGACACCTATATTGCTAGGTCTAGGCAAAGCCTAGATCATCACCCGTACCTTCTTTGTTTTAACACGTTTTTTCTACTATATTTTACAATCTGCTTACTTTCAATATAAATGGTTACAAATATTGGCTTTATTTATATTACTATTAGTAAGTAGCTATAATAAAGCAATTTGAAGAGGCTAAAAAACGCGTTCATAGTGTAGGTACCTTTCCTTATACAGTACAACCCTTAAATGATTTTACAAATCTACATGACAGGGGGAATTAAGCGAATTAGGTGTTAGTAAGGAAATGAGGGGGAGAGGGGCTAGGATTAGAAGGTACCTAATATTACTAGTAATCTCCATAGAAATATATGTACTCTTTTGTAGCGCTTTATACCCTATGCATTTTCCTTGTAACTCTCTAATAATAGTATTGCTCATAGCTAATCGCAGCTGTTAGAGAGGAATAGAAAAGTGGGGCATCTAGATTTGTAAAATCATTCAGGGGGTAGACTGTAACATAATAGGTGCGGGGGCATCTATTCTGCTTTGGGCCTAGTGACTACTGCGCATTTGATTTTTTTTTACTACTGCGCGCTTACATAGTCACTCCGTGCACACGGTGTACCCTGCACCTTCTTATGGTCGGCGCGATGATTTTTATTCCAATTATTGGGGCTTGTGGTGTGCTGGCGCATGATTCAGTGCATACCTACCTACTCCAGGCGCTATATATGTACCCATCAGGTGCTGCTCCTGCAAATTACTAACATTTTACGGAGTAATTGTTCTCCTGGATTAACGAAGATCCGAGGATCCGCCGCTGAACTTGGCCTGAAGCTCGCTTTTCTGCCTCTACTTCCACCAACAGCTGCACATCAGGAAGCTCGAGGCAGCGAGTTCGGTCCTATTTGTCACCGAGGCAAAATTGACACATCAATCTGGAAGACCAGCGCCATTGGCTAATTCTGGCGCAACATACTCTAAGCTTGCATCAAAGTGCAACTCCCAACCTTCCAGTGAGTGTTATCCCAACACCACGCGTCAAGTACACGATAAGCACAATTGAACTATGGAACACTTATTTTTAATCCTGCCATTCATACATGAATTTTTTACTGTCGTCTATTAACGCGATAAAAGCCTTACATTAGCCCATTTATCCGCCCTCGAAGCTAGCTAGGCCTTTTACCATCCCCACGATGCCACAACAACTTGCGCCTAAAGAAGCCGCACAGTTTCGACAGGTTATTCGCAGCTATGAGGACAAACAGTACAAACGAGGCTTGAAGACGGCGGACCTCATCCTCAAGAAGAATCCGAAACATGGAGATACAATGGCCATGAAAGCTCTGATCCTCAATAGCCAGGGCAAGACCGAGGACGCGTTCGCTCTAGCGAAGGAGGCGTTGAGAGCGGACATGAAATCGCATATCTGCTGGCACGTATATGGACTGCTATATCGATCTTGCAGAAACTTCGAGGAAGCTATCAAAGCTTATAAATTTGCTCTCAAACTCGAGCCCGAATCAGCCCAGATCCAACGAGACCTTGCTACCCTGCAAGTCCAGATGCGGGACTATGACGGTTATATCCAGAGTCGCAATGCCATGCTCCAGGCCCGACCGCAAGTTCGTCAGAGCTGGACCGCTCTTGCTATTGCACATCACCTGTCTGGGAACATTCCCGAGGCTGAGAACGTACTGACGACATACGAAGGCACATTGAAGACGACACCATCGCGCCATGATATCGAGCATTCAGAAGCTGTCATGTACAAGAACTCCCTGATAGCTGCACAAGGAGATTATGAACGTGCACTCAAGCATCTGAACACAGAATGCAAGCATAATTTGGACCGTTTAGCGGTTTTGGAACACAGAGCCGAGTACCTACTCAAGTTAGGACGACATGAGGAAGCAGCTCAAGCTTACAGGGCGTTACTTGACCGCAATGCGGATCGTGCCGAATACTACAAAAAGTTAGCAATTGCATTGAAAATACCAGAAAGTGACACAGAAGCGCGAAAGGCAATGTATGATGAGTATGCTGAGAAGTTCCATCGTTGCGATGCAGCCAAGCGCATTCCCTTGGACTTTTTGTCTGGTGAGTTTCAGCAAGATCACATCGTTAGCAATTGAAACATTGCTTACAAAGAGTCAGGCGACGACTTTAAGAAGGCAGCAGAGACTTATCTCACCATCATGTTCAATAAAGGGGTTCCGTCTACGTTTGCTAACCTCAAGCACCTATATTCTGATGCCTCAAAGAAAGACGCGCTTGCTTCCCTTGCACGGAAGTACTTGGAGTCTCAGTCCATTGAAACCGAGAGCAAAGACAAAGGGAGAGCTGCCGCGTTGTATTTTTTGGCACAGCATTATAATTACCATCTCAGCCGTGACTTGGCCAAGGCGACAGAATACATCGATAAGGCTATCGAGAAAGATTCCAATAGTGTTGACTTCCACATGACAAAAGCACGAATCCTGAAGCATCAGGATGACATTGGAGCAGCTTCCGCTATGATGGACACTGCACGAAAACTCGACCTTAAAGACCGGTATATCAACAGCAAGGCTGCAAAATATCAGCTTCGCAACAACGAAAACGACAAGGCTCTGAAAACCGTGGGCCTGTTCACGCGAGCAGATACCGTTGGCGGTCCTCTCGCAGATCTTTTGGACATGCAATGCGTCTGGTATCTCACAGAAGATGGGGAGGCTTATGCTAGACAGGGAAATGTTGGCCTTGCTCTGAAGCGATTCCAGGCTGTCACCAACATTTTCGATGTTTGGCAGGAAGATCAATTTGATTTTCACACATTCTCTCTGCGAAAAGGTCAAATTCGTGCTTATGTCGATATGATCAAATGGGAAGACCACGTCCGTGATCACCCGTTCTACTCGCGCGCGGCGCTGGACGCCATCAAGTTATACGTGATGATGTCGGACCAGATGTCTTCCAACGTAACCAATGGCGCTAACGATGAGTATGGTGACGAAGCTTTGGCCAAAAAAAAGGCTGCAAAGAAAGCGAGGAAAGACCTCCAGCGATTGGAGAGGGGGGCAGCGGAAAAGCAAGCGAGACAAGACCCAAACAAGGGGAGCCAAGGGGCTGAAGCCAAAAAGAAGGATGAGGATCCGTTAGGCCTCAAACTTGCTGCAACAACGGACCCATTGGGGGAAGCCATGAAGCTCCTAGGCCCACTGCTACAGGCCTGTCCCAAGAGTCTCGATGCGCAGCATGCCGGATTTGAAGTCTTGATTCGTCGAAGTAAGTGAAGAATCCCCCCCTTTTCAAATTTTTTTCCCCCTGAGATTTCTCTGGAGGACAAATATAGCTGACGGATAGCAGACAAACTTATCCCAGCCCTTCGGTGCTTGAATGCAGCACTCAGCATCGACCCTGCAAACACTAGGACCGAAGAACAAGTGATTGCCTTAAAATCACGCGCAAATGCAGCTTCTGATCTGCCACAGAAAGTTTTCAAGGTCTTAGCTGCAGAGCTCGAGCTTGCTTAGAGCAGACGTCTAGTACTTTTGATATGCTCACACAACATGAAAACAGTTGATAGAGCGTGCCAGCCCATTCCTCAGAATCAAAAGCTCGACCAAGATTACGCTTTGACTTTGTTGAAAGTTGCGAGGCGAGAGGAGATTTATAGGAAAAGAACATGTTTTGCTGCGTATTGCGAAGGCTTCAATGGGGTGGCTGTTCAGGCAGGCATGGCATCATCATGGAAAGTAGAACTGCGGATATTCCAACAACTGGATACGGCGGCGTGGCTTCTTAAAATAAGAGCAGGCGATATAATGGTAGAAAGGAAAGCTTGCAGTCATTTAGACAGTCGTGTACCTTTCCCTGCATAGACAATTCACATCTATGACAATTTCGACGTTCTTTTCCGGTCGAGCTTCACATCTTACCCAGACGTCTTCCCAGGTCCGATTGACAGCAGTGGCCTATGAAGAAACCATCCAAGGTATCGAACAGTTGTTCCTGCTTTGACTTACATACAGTATACCCCTTGAATGATTTTACATATCTACATAACAGGGGAAATTAAGCAAATTAGGTATTAGCAGGGAAATAAGGAAGTGTCAAGGCTTTAGCTTGTGGGTGAATAACAGAGTGAAGGTTAGATTAAAGAGTAGTAGCTATTAAACTGCTAGTTAGGGGTGGGTGCTTGAAAGGTTTAATCTCTAGCCTTTCCCCTTATAAGTAGGGAAATCTCTCTCAAATACCTCACGGTCTACACGTAACTAGCTCGCAGCTAGGTCACGGCTTTATGCCCCGCTAGGCGCTACCAACATCGATGCTATCGCCATTCCGCTCCTAACAGGAAGATAGGGGCTAGGATTAATAGGTACCTTATATTGATTTTCATCATTTTTTTTGTTCATTAGCAGTGGCCAATGCATCCAAATTCACACATAACATAAGAATTACTGGCAACACCCAGCTAGTGCAACAATTAACATCCATATGACTAGAGCATTGCACTACAATATAATATAATACAATACAATACACAATACAATACAAGTACTTTTTTACAATACAATATAATACATGTATTATCTTGTATTTAATTGTATTTTTTTCATTTTTTTACTATAAAATAGATTTCCTTAATTATAAGGCATAATAAGATATATATATATAATAATAAGTTATTATAAGGTATAAAATATTATATAGCACTATATATATTATTTACACTAGCTAGCTCTATGTAGGGCTAGTACTAGTACTCCGGCTGCTTTGTTAAAAGGGAAAACCCTTAATTAGGAAGAAAAACCCCTTTATATCTATGTTTAGGCTAACGCTAACCCTAACTTAGGCCTGCGTTACGTTATATGTGGCTAGTTATAGGTATTTATTACTAGCTTATACTAGCCTTATCTTATTAAAAAATAAAAGAAAAGAAAAAGTTCTAGGTCCCTAACCCTATTTAGCTCTAGTCTAGCCTTACCCTATGCCTATTCTAGGCCTTCTCTCTTTATACTATAGCATAATAGGCTTAGCTTTATAGTAGTAATTTACTTCTAGTTTACTTTTTAGCTAGCTTCTCTATAGTCTTACTTTTTAGCCTACTCTAGCCTAGGTCTAGCTTATTAGTTTTATAAAGCCTAAGCACTTAGTTTTATTTATCTTCTATAAGGGAAGGGTAGTCCTAGTATAGGTCCTAGGTATATCTAGGCCTAGGTTGCTTATATACTATCTAGTTAGTTTTTTATCTTATATTTTTCTTTTCTAGTCTATATCTTTAATTTATCTTCTCTCTCCTTATATAAGTATAAGAGAGAGCTCTTCCCCTTAAAGGGGTCTAATTTCTTTTCTCTTTCTTTATTAAACTTCTTATAGGTTCTTTTCTTTCTTAAAGCTATTTAAGGCTTCCCTAGGCTAGTTTTAGTTTAATTACTAATATTTATTATAGGCTAGTTATAATTCTAATAAAATAGCACTAGAAGCTATAAGTATTCTTATATTCTATGCTATTCTAGCTCTAATCTACCTAGGAGACCCTAGATTCTAAGCATTATCCTAGGAAGTCCTTAACTAAAAAGTAGCTTAAGTAAGCTATAATAAAAGATCTAAAGGTATATCCCCTTTACCCCTATTCTACCCTTACTCTAAGTCTAATCTATAGTAGTTAGGTAATCTATAAGGGATTTAATATATTTCCTATAAGTCCTAATTAATTAATAGCCTTAGGCACTAGTGCTATAATATTATTAATAAGTTAGTTTAATTTAGGCTTAGAAGCAAGGCTAACTAGTTTATATAGGGCTAGCTACTAATACTTATTTTAACTATTAGGTTTAAAACTATAGCTATTTAAAGGTAGTTAACGCCTCTATTTTAGGCCTAATTTAGTGCTAATTTACTCTTAGCCTAATTTAACTAGCTAATAGAATAAACACTAGTGGTTAGTTAAAGTCTAGGTAGCTATAGTTACTAAGGATAGTGTAAGTGCTACTATATTAGTTTACTATTAACTCTAGTCTAGGTCTAATATTTCTTTAGGTCCTAAATAACTATTAGAACTATATAAAGAAACTCTATACTAGGAACTATAGTAAGAAGAAAAGAAGTGTGTTTATAGTAAGTCTAGGCTAGGCTAGTACTAGGGAGGATTAATATAATAAGATTATCTTTTAGTTATAATACTTAGACGCTTATATAGTAAAGATAAACTAGCTCTTAGCTACTGCCTTACCTACTAAAGGGTAGGCTAAGGTAATAGAGAGGGTAATTCTAATTCTAGAGGAGGAGTAATATAGTTAGCTAGTTATGGTTTAGGGGAGGGGTAGAGGTAGGCTAGCGGGGGTAATAATACCAGGCGTTAATAGTTAAAATTAATCCAAAGACCGTTCCGGAGTCGTAGATCTGTGCCTAACCCGCCTCTGTCCCTACACCGTGTGATCCAGCGCTTCCCCCTGATTGTTTGTTGTATCTGTTCCACATTGATTAGCTCTGGTATAACTTTAATTATAAAGTAATTATAAATATTATATATCTTAATAGCAACCACCCTATCCTTTACGCTATTAATATAGCTATATTATTTAACATAGCTAGATTTCTTAAGAATATTATAGTAAAAGTAACATAGGAAGCCCTTTAACTATACTATAGGCCTAAATAGTATTATCCTAACCCTCCTAGTCTTTAGTACTTATTTATAAATAGTTAATAAATCCCCTTTATTATCTAATATTAAGTAATAAGCCCTTATAGTATAAAAGGCAATAAAAATATTAAAAGATTATATACCCTATAAAAAGTTAATAAAGCCCTTACTATAAGAAATAGCCCTAATACCTTACTAACTCTTAAACTCTTACTTACCTTACCTATACTTATATAGTAAGAAAAAGTAAAATAGTAAGGCCTATATAAGCTCCTTATAATAGATAAAGAGAGCTATACCCTTAACCTTCTATAAGGCCCTAAAGTCTTTAGATTAACCTCTATTAAGCCCTATAATAAAGACCTTAATAGGGAGAAGCTATTACTAAAAGGAGGCATTAATCTAGAGGTAATTAAGGGAGAGAACTAAGAGGTATAAATTAAAAATATAATACCTTTAGTTCCCCTAAAGAGAAGGCCTAAAAGACCCTAAAAGAACCCTTTAGTAATTATTAATTAAGCAGATTAATTAGTAAATAACCCTAAGACTTTCCTATTAAGTAAAGAGAAGGTAAACTTTAAGCTTATAATTTAATTATATAGAGAAGGTATTATTATAACCCCTAGTAAACCCTTTAAACTCTTAATAAAAGCTAAGATTAATACTTTAATTAATTAAGGTATATTTAAATTTACTACCTTTAATAAGAGAAAGCACTAAGGGATTTAAATCTTTAATTCCTATATTATTAATAAGGTAAAAGGAAAGATAGGCTAACTATATAAGAAATTAAGGCTTATTATCTAAGGCTTTAGTAATAAAGCAAAGTAAGTAATTCTTATATAAGCCTTAATAATCTAAAGAGTAAGCTAGTGTCTAATCCTTATAATTACTCCCTTCTTTCTTAGTAAAGGACTTCTTTTATAGATTTAAGATATTATATAGGCATATATATAATCCTAGATACTACTAAATTAAATAATCCTTACTTAACTCCCTATCTAAATTTATAATTAATACCCTAAGAATATAATTATAAGAGTTATTAAGCCTCTCTATAGTATTATAAAGGCTAGTACATATTAGTAAGTAACTTACTATAAGTATTATAAAGAGAATCTCTAGATAATAATATTAAGTTATAATCTATGCTTACTAGTAATATCCGCTAAGAGCCTTTACTTTAGATATATAGGAATATAGACTAATAATACTCTTAGTCTATTAGATAAGAGATTCTTATAGCTAGAAGAAGATTAATTAATTACTACTAAATTTGCTATAAAACTAAAGTAATTTATTAAGCCTAATAATCCCCTTATATTTAATAGTAAAATTATTTAACTAACTAATAATACTATTAAGATATAGTAAAAAAGGTAAAGTAATAAGCTTTAATTAATCCTACTAGAAGAGTTAATAAAGAAGTATATTAAGTAAAGGGCTTAAGGTATCTATATTACTTTAATCTACTAACCTAAGGCAAGCTTTAACCTCTTTATTACTATATAATACTAAGAGCTAACTATTAAGAATATTAAAGAACTTAATTACTGTATTAAGTAATAAATAGATTATCTAGATTAAGGATTAATATTTATACTACTTAATCTTATAAAGGCAAAGCTCTTTATATTTATTAATAGATTATTTACTAATAACTAAGACTTTACCTTATAGCTAGGCTATATATTAATCCTAGCTAATAAGGAATATAAAGATAGTAAGTTTATAATATAAGGTAATATTATATACTATAGCTTAATAAAGAGTAAGAGAGTTATAAGAAGTATACTTACTTTAGAGGTCTATAGTATAGTAGTAGGCATTAATATAGCTTATATAATTATAATAATGCTAATAATAATTATAGACTAACTAAATCTCCTTATAATCCTAATTATAGTTTATACTAATTTATACTTATTATATAAATACCTTATTAAGCTTAGGACTATAAAGGAGAAGTAGCTAATAATTAATATTATAGCTCTTTAATAATTATATAAATACTATAAGCTCTATAAGATTAAATAGATTAATAGCAAAGATAACCTAGTAGATATATTTATAAAGGTAATACCTAATAAGGCCTTAGAGAGGTTTATTATAGGTAATATAGTAATAGTCTAGATAGAAGAATAGGTTACCTATATATAAAGTTACTTATATAGGTCCTAGAACTAAACTTAGCCTTAGAAGGAGAATAAATAGTACCTTTATAGGCCTCTAGGGTAATATTACCCTAGAAAGGAGACTAAAATAGCACCCTTATAGGCCCTTAGGGTAATATAGCCCTAGAGGGAGGAAAAAGGGCACTCTCCTAAGTCTCTATAGTAATATAGCCTTAGAGGGAGGGTAAGATAATACCCTTTAATAAAGGGTATCTAAGCCTCTAGAATAATATAATCCCAGGGGAAAAAGGAGAGAGTATAAGGGGGTATAAGGAGGTATAATCTAATATTATACCTATAGGGAAAGAGATTATAAGTAACCCTTCCCTAGGAATATAATTTAATCTTATATTATAGTTAAATAAAAGGATAAGGGAAAGGTAATTATAAATACTATAGGTAGTATTATATAAGGAAGAAGGAAAAGGGATTAAAGAAGCTAGTTATTAAAAACTAGTAGTAAGGAGAAGGGGAGAATAGGGCCTATGCCTATTATTTTTATTTATTTATTCCTTCCTTTATATTATATATTTATTTAATCCTTATCTCTTCTCTTCTTAGATTAATATTATATATTAATAATTATATTAAAAAGAAAGAGATTCTAATATTAGAATAAGTATAATATTAATTATAGTATATAACTATAATTACCTAGCAAAACATTAGGCTATAGGGCTACGCACACGCGTAACATAAGGAGCCTTACTTATAGCCTATAAGCCTACCTTCTAATAGGGCAAGGACCTATAAGTTAGGTAACCCATAAATGCTTTGCGTTTATGGCCACTTTTTACGATCTAGAAAAGCCTCTCTTTTCCTCTCTTCTTTCTGATTAGATACCATGCCTAGAATAGAAGAATCATACCTATTCCCTAGGCTATCTAACTAATCCTGACGTCAGGAACCCTGTGATTCCAACAGTATTGTATTGTATTATATTGATAATACAATACACAATACAATACATAGGGCTATACAATACAATACAATACATCAAAGGGCTAAAAAATACAATAAATACAATACATGCAATGCTCTGCATATGACATAGGTACCCTATATTACTAGTAATTCTCCTATAAATAAATATACTCTTTTATAGCGCTATATACCCTATCTATTTTCCTTATAGCTCTCTGATAGTAGCTAGTCTACGCGGGTTAAATGCCTATTAGGGAGGAATAAAAAAGTAAGGCTTATAGATATGTAAAATCATTCAGGGGGTAGACTATATGGTGGCCACGCTTGTCCGACTATTGATGTGTGATATGGACCTCACCTCGTACGGATCATGCCCTGGCGCCACCTAGAATGCACTTCATAGCTAAATAAATCTACACCCTACTACCCACTAAACAATTTTACAAATCTATGTAACAGGGAGAATTAAGCAAATTAGGTATTAGCAAGGAAATAAGGGAGTCAGGGGCTAGGATAAGCAGGTACCTTGTATCACTAGTAATCCTGTTCAAATAAATGTACTCTTTTGTGGCGCTGTATATACCCTATGCATTTTCCTTGCAGCCCTCTAATAGTATTAATAACTCATAGCTGATCGTAGCTGTTAGAGAGGAACAGAAAGGTAGGGCTGGTAGATCTGTAAAATTATTTAGGGTTAGACTCAGGACTGTAAGTAATACTATATTATCAGAGACCTACAAGGAAAATACACAGGGTATATAGCGCTACAAAAGAGTACATATACTTCTAAGAGGACTAGTAATATAGGTACCTGCTTATCCTAGCCCCTGCCTCCCTTTTTTTCCTGCTAACACCTGATTCGCTCAATTCCCCCTGTCATGTAGATTTGTAAAATCATTCAAGGAGTATACTGTACTAGCTAGTAGAGCTCCCAAAGAAAGGGCCCAGGCCCCCAGAACACGGCGAGAGCAACATCCTGGCTCCGTCCGTTGGGACTAGTCGACACGCGTAGGAGACTTTTACCAAGGGATACCGCGCGGTCCGAATTGCACAAGCTCCGTGGTCCTTCCCTTGAGCCCCAACATCTATATTGTTTGTGCCCCTCTTTTTCTTACGTCAACGGACTTGTTTCTCGCTCTCAATTCACGCGACTGTTCAGTGTGCTCGCCTGTAATGCAGAAGACAGCCACGTATTATTAGATGTGGATTCGTTGCTTATTAATTTTAACCCGCTTTTGATTTGGATACAAGTTAAGCTTGGTCAAACTATACCTCTGCGCTACCATTTTTGTTTTGAATTCAACCAAGAAGACTGTCACATTCTAAATCTCTCCCATAGGTAGCCTCCTTGGTTATTGACCATAGATTGTAGTATGGAAAAGGGCAAGATTGGTGCCGGCGCCAATGGCATTCACTTGAATCTTGGGTCCAAAAGTACTTTGTCTCTTACGATCAATGAAAACTCACTCCAACTCTATGGTACTGATTCTCCAGCTTAACAGTCTGTTGAGATCTTGTCTAACAAGTCGACAGGGCCAGGACCAAGAAAACGACTGCGCTCAGCATGCAAATCAATCATCACAGGTTGTGAGCCCCAAGCCACGCAAGCAAGCCGAGGGCAGAAAAAAATTGATAGAATAAACTAACCAAATCAGACTCATCTGGTCTGTGTACTATCCCTGCATACAACATTTTATGGTTGGAAGTGTCCAGTCGGAAGCTTGTGATTGACTACGCTGCTCAGCCATCCAAGACGTCTGTCAAAGTTGAATCATGGACATTTGATCTTGAGAGCGAATCTGAACCGGAGAATTCGGAGCTGGAAAAGTTTGTGTCAGACGTTTTTGTGAAAGCGTATCGCGGCTCGCAGCTCCGAATGAGAGCGTTGGTACTCATCAATCCCAATTCCGGCCCAGGCGGTGCCCTGCGCAAATGGAAGAATGATGTCCTGCCCCTATTTCGAGCTGCCAGAATGGAGCTAGAGGTTAAGACGCTACAGAAAGGCGGAGAAGCCACAAAACTTGCAGAGAACATCGACATTGAGAAATATGATACCATTATGGCATGTTCTGGCGATGGCACGTGCCATGAAATATTTAACGGATTGGCAAAGCGACCTGACGCTGCACGTGCCTTATCTAAAATTGCAGTAAGTCATATTCCCTGTGGTTCCGGGAATGCTATGTCCTGCAATCTCTATGGAACACATCGAGCCTCCCTCGCCGCCTTGGCAATCATCAAAGGTCGTGTCACTCCTATCGATCTCGTCTCAATTACCCAAGGCACCAGACGATTTGTGTCCTTTCTGTCCCAATCCCTGGGAATAATTGCTGAAAGTGATCTTGGGACTGAAAATCTTCGTTGGATGGGTGACACCCGCTTCGAAGTGGGAGTCTTAATGAGGATATTCCGACGCCGATGCTATCCTTGTGACCTTGCTGTGAAGGTTGAGATTTCCGAGAAAAAAGACATCAAGGCCCATTATAAGCAACGCGCAAGTGAAAAGACCGCTCAAGATACGCCTACGACTTATGACGCAACGGACACGGATAGCAGCGGTCTGCCACCACTAAAGTATGGGACGGTGCAAGATGCACTACCTGAGGGATGGGAACTTGTAAAACATGAGAAGATTGGCAACTTTTACTGCGGGAATGTAAGTTATGAAGCTGACCCTGGACCGCAAACTGTTTGGACGCCTCCAGAGTTGTGCTAACTGTTCTGTAGATGGCTTACATGGCACCGGATGCCAATTTCTTCCCGGCAGCTCTAGCATCTGATGGTTACATGGATTTAGTAACCATCAACGGGGATCTGTCTCCTATTAAAGCCACCAAGCTGCTATTTTCAGTCGAAAATGGCAAATTCTTCGACAATGCGCATGTACAATATCAAAAAATATCGGCATACCGCATAACACCCAGAGACCAAGACGATGGATTCATTAGCATTGATGGCGAACGAGTGCCTTTTGAGCCGTTCCAAGCTGAAATACATCAAGGTTTGGGACGAGTGATCTCGAAGAGAGGAATCTACGAGGCCAATGGGCCTGCACACTGAGACAGCGTCTTCTGGTGGACAGACCCATACATAGCATAGGTTTTCGTTCCAAATCGCCTCGATTGCTGATAGGGATTGAGATGACTCAAAGGGCGGAAAAGGGGGCAGAAGGTATATGTTCCAGAGTTGGAAAGCGTTGGTTCTCTATGTATTCATGTATTTATGCATGCAGTGACTAGCGACCAGTAATGCAGCTCCACACACGTGACACACCTACAGTGGGAGTGGGTGGTGTACAATGGCACGTCCCTTTTCAGTATGGGAATCGGCGGCAAATAGCTCAAAGAAGCGAAATGAATCAAACCAATAGAATAGCCCTAACAGAGCGCGGTGAACCTTCCTATCCATGCCAACGCATCCCCTATGGCGACCTCGGTCGCGTTTTGCGGCACCATTTGGAGCAAGCTGGGCTGGCTGCAGTGCAGACGAAAGCTCGACGAGGGAGGGGGGTGGTGGTGGTTGTGAACTTCTGACGGCATCGGTAGGTACATCGACTCGATCGCCCCTCTCTGCTCATCACACAAAGACCACAAAGATCCATCGTCAAACCCCAAGCCTAACCGGTTCACATACAACTTCGCCGAAGACTTTGCCTGGCGGATATAAAGGGCATCACGATTTCAATATGCGCAATAATAACCGAGGCAGGAGAGGATCTTCTGGTCCCTGGAGCCGTTTAAAGCCGGTCCAACAAGATCCATTGGAAAGCTTCGGCTTGCCGTCAAAGGGCGACACAAGGTAGCACTTTCAGCGAGAAACAGTCATACGGAGAACCTCTGTATCATTTAGGCATAGCTGACCGATGTGGATAGACTACTCAATCACAAAACCCAAGAATCTTTCTATGCCAAAATTGTGGATCGATACATGACGTTCTGCTCAGATGCGGGACAAGGCGATGAGCTGCTTCGACGATTTTCGTCATTGCACATCAACAGCTCAGACAGCCAGCCGGCAATGCCAGCCGGCGCGCCAAGTCAACACGACCAAGTTGTCAAGGCAGCATCCATAAATTCTACTGGGCAAGCGACCATCGCCAAAGGACTTTCGGATATTCTAACTGCCCTGAGGAAACTCAGAGAAGGCATTGTCGCCTCGAAGCGGATCGACGATTTCGCGGCTCAAGTATATCTTTTTTGCATCAGAATATCGATTCTTTCCAAACAACCAGAATCATACCACCCAGCAATTCTTCACCTATTGAGCACGATTCATCCTCAGCATCCCCTCACATCATCCGAGACTGCAGAAGTTGTAGGCTACCTTGTGCTGGACGCAGTCTGCCGCAGGAAACAGTCAGCCGAAGCCATTACCGTTTGTCATCAATACAAGCTGCAGGATACAAAAGTGAAAGCGGCGTTGTATGCAATCATTCATAAAAATTATGTAGTCTTCAGACGAATACAGCGAGACATGGATGGCTACAAAGTTCGATTGATGGAATGGGCTGACAGAGACATTCGAATGCATACCCTCAAGTGCTTTGGAAGAGCCTATCACTCCGTGGACCTAGGGTTTCTGGAGAAAATCACTGCATCAGAATGGACGAGTCTGACCCAGAATGATGATGTGGGCTGGGAGCTTGATGAGAACAAAGTTATCATTCGAAGGCTCAAAGGTCGATGATTCTCTCACGAAACTCGTTCGGTTGCTGTGGCTGATGCACGTTAATGTGTCATCGCCTATGGTGAAAATTTGTCTCGCTGCTCGAATGACAGACATTCACACACGAGTCGATTCAACCGCCTCATTGCTGCATACTTCTGACTCCAAACCTACCACAGTTTGCGAGTCACTGCGGCAAGGTCCGAATGTATTCAGACCAGGCCACTTCCGTGCTCGGCGGACCCTTTATCCTGGAACACCTTCTTCTGCGATATAGACAACTTGCCAGACGCTAGGATGTCAACAATGGTGTTCTACGCGATCTTGTGCTGTCAAGATCGAGCGTTGTCATTGGCCGTCGTGCTGAGGAAGTTTGCGCCAAGCTTACCCCAATACTGTACTGATAGCGAGATCAAGCTGCAAAACTTGAGTTTCGGATAATAGTATGCGGGATTGGGAATTTCAGCACCTGCAAAAAAGTCTTATCTTAGACAGAATCTGAAAAAGAACAATGGGGGCTTGTGGCTCGCAATTTATTTACTATTGATCATCCGGCCGTCGTTGCTTAAATTGTGTTTATGAGTGGTATCGCAACCCTTCAACCAACGTAGATGGTATTGGCGATACGCAATCATCTTCGCCGGTCAAATTTATGCTTACAATCACTCGGAAGCCAAATATTTACGCCTTACACTATCAACTTGCTTCTTTGCCCACGTAGCGGTGACCTAGCTTCAATCTAAGGACTTGCGAACTTGGACTCTTTCTCACAGCGTACAATTACAATGATTCCACAGCAAGGCCATCTACAAAGTACCCTCTAAGTCGTAGGCTATCTTGTGATTATTAATAAACTGAAACTTGGCGCGCTAAGGTACCTATCCTTCGTCCCCTTCCTATTCTAGCCTTAGGTGGCCGCACTATATATTTGATTCGTGTCATAACCCGAACGGCAGCGACCATCGAAGTGGCCGCTGAAGATTAATACGATTTACGAAAACATGATTCCTAGGATGTTTGTGTGGCTGCGGGGAGCCGGGGTGTCAACGCGACTGTACCCGGCTCTGCCCACATCAAGATTGACGTTCTTGCTCCAGCCGGTAATCATTATGAGGATCTTTCCTTGTTCCCTAATCAGACCGCTTTCATGTCACTGCGAGGGACGGCTTCGATTGTTCCTCGGCCCTCCCGCCTGGGATCGTGCAAAAAATCCCTTACCATAGAAATTTTCGGCATTTCATACTGCCACAAAGGCATTTGGTCATATCCTCAATTCCAATGTCGGCTTCCTCTGTACCATCATCTGTGGTCCCATCAACATAGTCAAAGGTCAGTTCCTCTCCCTTCGCGATATCCTTCACAGCAAAAAGTGCAAGATCATGTATGTGCTTATCGGCATGGTCCCCAACGCGAGCAAAAATCCTTAGGTTGGGGTCACACGAATGATTGATAAAGCGTGTTGGCCCAGACATGAACTCTCCATCCACCTCAAGAGGGGGTCCTTTAAGTCTTGAATCTAGTGAGTGAGGGTCTGTAAACTTATCCAAGGCGAACAAATATACGTCTTTTTTTTGGGAAACAGCAGACGCTGCTCGTCGTCTGTCAGCTTCGATAGAAGTAATAATTTCTCCGAGATAGCGGTCAACAAATTGGCCCTTCTTAATGGGTTCTGTTGACCTCACACCTTTTGAGTATAATTAGCTCTTGTCACCTCGCTTTATCTTATGAGTGTGTAGTGTTACCCCAACCACGGTCCGCTGTTCGAAAGATCTGAAGCGGCACAGTACGGCCGCGTTCAACTACCCTGTTTGGGCAATTCGCTGTACAGCAGCAACCTTGATGACATTCGTATATCGGTACTTTGGACGCATGGAGCTTGGACCGTAGAAGACCAGCTTTGCTTCCGCGAGCATGGTATGCATAGATTTTCTGGGGTGTGATATGCTCCGTAGCCGCGGTCCCGAATATGCGATCTTCGTCGCTAGATTCAATTTCGTCAATGTCTGCCAAGCATAAACAGCCTGCATACTGGCAATCTTCTGTATGATCACAGGTGCAACCGCTGCGGAAACTTGAGTCTGCAGCCTGGACATTATTTCCAAGGACAACATTGTCAATGAATCGAAAATTTTGCGGCAGGACTTGAGTATCCTTATCATTAATGATAGTGATAGGAGCCGATCGGTGCGTCGGAAAACTTCGAAGTTGACACCAGTGACACTTATCCTTCTCAACGTCATTTCCCTTCGTCTTTGTTTAGCTCGTGTAAAGACTTTGCATTACCTGGATGCTGAAGACTAACGACGTCCAATATGCAAGGGGTGGAGAGAAATGGCAAACAAAGCAGTGTAATAATAAGAGGAACTTACATCTTGGCCATGACAAAAGAAGTGCCTCTTCGTCGCTTCCTCCATGGCTATACTCAAACATAGCCCTTCTTGCTTTCACCTTTGGCACGTGAATGTAGAAACTCATTCGTGCACGGAAGCAAGCTTTGAGGAGTGTTTGAAGGCGGTTTCCCCTCCTGCAGCCTCATTGGTTAGGCCACCAACTACAACCTGCCTTGTCCTCCCCCCCACCACTCGTTTCGATAGAGTGTTTCGAGTGAGAGGTGCTTTTGAATCCCTGGACCTTTTATTTATGTCTCCAACCGGTCTACATCAGTTCTGTATCGCTTCTGTCTTCACCGTTTTCTTGTGCTAAGTATTGTCAAGCTCTTTTTGCCTCTTTGCGCACTATCCAAGTCGGCAGATCTGGGTTGCGTCAAAAGTCTGCATAGCAGACGCAATCACCGACTTCCTTCATCAGTCAATTGAGACACCGAGTATTCGACTTGAATTTGCTGTGACGGCCAACTAATGTAGGGACCGAGAACCTGGCCTTGTATCGCGTCGTTTTCAGCCGGCAACACTTTGCTGTGCTAACAGCCCGTTTAAAGTTGCCTCTTTCTCTCATCTCACCTCACTCCACAATCCTTCTTGGTAACATCTCTGCCTCGAAGACCACAGTATAGATCCTAAAGTCACCAGGTCCCTCAGACCACTGCATTGGGGGCTTTTCGATGGGAGTCAGAGCCCCTACATTGGCACCGTCAAATCAGCTGCACCACGGACTAAATTCCGTGACTAGTCTCATAATCAGTAGGACGAAGTAGTCACAACACATGTGTATGAGACACGCGGGTAGTTCAATATTCCTTGCCTCTTCAATTCATGATCCAACGCTCAGATCCGTGGCTTTCATTCATAATATCGATATATCCTTCTACTCGTCGGAGCCAACTCGAACGGTCTGATAATGGTAAGTAACCACCATGTCGGCCTTCATAAACCCCATTAAGATAGCCTCAGGTCCCATGGGAGAGAATCTGTATTCGTAATTCATACTTCAGTCTTGAAGAAATGAACAAACTAATCAAATTCAGGGCTGTTGTTTTTCGAGGTCTTCTGGGCCCAACTCTCCCTATCCAGGGGTGGCATCAAACGCGTCTGCTCGTCATATAAATCCTCCGCCTCTCTCCTTGCCCGATAGTGTTCAATCTGGTACTCATAGCTCACCTCGAAGGAGGCACCGGGATCAACGCGCTCTGCACGAGCATATCAACAAGCCTCTTCGACAACACAAATGGGCCTCGCCGGACCGGCGATGGACAAGCGAGAAACTGCGCAGTGAGCGAATAGAGTTCTTTGATACTCGAGTTACTGGGAGGCCAGAAATTTGGCAGACAATTCGCACTGTTGTGGATATCTTGCAGGAGAGTAGTTCTCCAGAAGCGGGCGATGAGGATTCTAACGCGTTGGCGACAGCTCAGTCTATCCTCTCTGCTGCAGAAATATCGCTGCCAACGGGGGATCTTGCAAATGGTGTATATGACTCTTTCGGAAACTACTACCAGCTCCCGCAATGGGTGATTTCTGATCCCACAAACTTGGTAGTGTCTGACGAGAGGCATGGTATTGCAGAGACATCAGCAGACGGAGACGACGAGAGACGACGGGAGGACGCAGAAGATGACTCAATCATAACTGATGCCGAGAGAAGGCGGTATGGGAAAGGCAAGGGTGCCCTAAATGCCCGTGATGAAATCACTTTACGTGCACGGCTCAGTGAAACAGGTCGCGATTTCGATGTGACCGTGAGTAAGTCAGATAGTGTGGGCAGTGTTACCAGAAAACTGGTCAAGGAAACGTTGGTAAGTATTACTTGCTACATCCTGACCGCCTCGTCTATTCACAACACTCTCCGTCATCTCCCAAGCCATGCCACAAACCGCATTTCAAGAGCTAGAGGAAAACCTAACTTCACCCAGTTATCGCCTGAAAAAAAGATCAGACTTGCTTACATGGGCAAGATGTTGGCAGAGAACCAGTCTCTTGGAGCTCAAGGTTGGCAAAATGGGCATGTTGTCAATGCTCTTGTATTCAACAGGTGACGGCTTACATGTGTGTTGCACCATAATCTCTTGGCATCAATCTGTAGACTGTTCTTGCTCGTTCACACAAGTGGCACTCACACAAGTTTGAAGTTACTCACATAGGCTCGATAAGCAGCCAGCTGACTGTCGTGGGCAGGGTGGGTATTTGTTGTATAACCCTCCACGCTACAAGCATTACGCACTTGTTCTAAGTTCATATATCTTCGTAAATATGTTCGAAAATGCTGAGATCTCACATCACCATCTAAATGCTAGACGATGAGGATGCTCCTTGTGTTTGGTTGTCACAACTACTACTATATGAGCCGTTCGTCTGCAACCCAAACACCTTTAACAAGTCCCCGTCCGCACACAGGCGCCCCCGGGAGAAGAGCGTACTGACCACTCTATTTTCATCCCATGATGTTTCTTTGTGCGGTCGAAGTGGCCACTTGATGTCCATCATTTCTTGCTCCAGTCCCGTCCGAGGCTCGCTATTTTCGGAGCCACCGCGCATATCCTTGTCCATGTATTCATTGAGCATAACTGGCCACACAGTCCCATTGAAGTTTATGCTGAAGATCCGATCTTGTTAAGTCCTTTCAGTGACCCCAAACTCAAGGCAAGACCTTGGGACCTGCTACGAATTCGCACAAATCCAATGATAGGGCCATCTTCCCCTTCTTTCTCGATACTGAGGTTAGCCAATGCATCCTCACCTACGCCTCAGTTAGTATTTCCCTCTGAACATTGGCCATCGACTGCAATATCGCGAATCAAGCTCCGAACTCACCAAAAACACTTCGGGCGTAAAGATTTGCGCTCAGAAACTGACAGTCCCCCTTCAAGCTAGCCTCTGGTGTCAGACAGCTCATATTTGTGCAGGCCATCAGCTGACTCAGAAACTCCCGTAATGACTTGGCTTTTGAATTGATGTTGACTTTGTTCTCCCATTCAAATTCGGTCCACATCGTGCGAAATTGAGTCTCGGTACAGGTTGCGGGTTGAATGTAGTCCATGATGTCTACATGCAAGTCGTTTAGAATTACCACATTTGTGTCGGTTGAGTGAGCTCCATCGTATACCACATTTCCAAAAATGACACCCGTATCAGTGGATGACACCTTGATTGTACATTGAACATTGTGGAAGTCATGGGGCCCAAGATTCTGCGTTGTTGGTCGCTCCACAACCTTCAAATCACCTAAGGTAGCAAATTCCACCGACAGATTCTGAAGCGTCTCAGTTGTCTGGTTGACAAGGAGGACATCTAGAACTATGTCAAACTGGTGCACCTTGACATATGCCTCGGCATAGACGGGATCCGAGAAACCTGTAAGTTGCACAACACGGCTCAACTTCGAGGAAAGATCTTCTGTTGTTGCTTCGCCGCCCGTGGCTCGCTCCAGATCCATTTCCATAGCGTCAACGCTATCAGTATTATTCCGTTTGGACAATTGGCGAATCTGGACTACGTCGTCGACCTGAACGGCAGATTTCGCTCTTTCGTGAGCTTCCTTTGCCTCGCGCTTTTTCTCTTCGACCTGAACCATGGCACGGAAAGCCTTCCTGGTGTCATTCAGCCAAACGGTTTCGAGCTCCTTCTTTGATGCAAACTCAGCCAGAGATCGCACGCACGACATTATGCGATCCACAGAATCCTCATCGATAGGCGCCTTGACAAATTGAGACTGTCCAACACGAAGGATGGAAATCATGATGAGCATTGCCTCCGCCCTCAATGCATTGGTACGGGCTTGATCTGCGGAAATTTCAGAGTGGCGCATGACCAGTTTCACCAAAGTGGAGGATAGAACCGTGGCGAGATAGTAATCTCCGTCCAGAATGAGCTGACGCAAAGGAGGCTTTTGTGCGGTCTTGACGGCTTCAAGCTTGGCAGCTGCCGACGATTGGCTGGTCAACGCCGTTTCTGTGGCGTATGTGCCATCGGCAAGGACTTTTCGAGATCCACTGGGAACTGCTGACTTTGTGTTGCCGTTCACTTGCTCTTCGTTTTTGCCATCATCATCTTGTTCCTCCAAGAGTCGCTGTTCTGAAGCTAGAATAGGAATCTCGCCTAGACTTGCCCGTATCCGCTTCCAGGCATCACGAATATCCTTCTCCTCTAGCGAGTATTCCCCGATGATCCACATAATGCCTCTGTAGACTTTGCCTGCACGAACTTCGCTAAGCGTAGAGACGAGGCGCTCGACAATCCTTTTCCGTAGCTTGGGGAATTTTTCTACCACTTCCTTCACAAAATTGATAACATCTACCGCTGACGCATTGTTGAAGTCTGCGATAAAGTCCATGAGGAGTTCCACTACGCTAGCGGCTACTTCAGAGAATTTAATGGCGCATTGGTGAATTGCGTGTATGAGAAGAGATCGGTATTCCGCGTTCTTTTCATACTCCTGATCAACAGTCTTTGATAATTCTTTCTTTAACAGGAGGACAACTTCCTCCACATTCTTGCTTGACACCATGTCTAAAGCAATACCGAGAGCTTTTCTGCGAACGTCAATGTCTGTGCTTGTTAAAACTCGCAGTACTTCCATGACTAAATCGTCAAGGACTCCTTCGTTGTGCTTGCGCAGTTGATCAACGCGATCTAACACAATAAGCTTGACATTATTGTCAGCTTCCTTAATACTGAGTTCGATGAACTTCGTTGCGGCAGCTTTAACGGCTACCGGGTTATTCGTCAGAGCGGTTAGTGAAGATGCGGCTTCGTAAACAACAGTAGAGGCGCCAGCTTCCAGCAGATCGAAAATGAGTCTTAGATAACGAGCCTAAGTTTTGTTAACATTTTAGTTCATCGACAAGCGAGAAAATTTGTCATACCTTGTTCTGGATGTTCTGAGCAGCATCCTTCCGAATGAATTCGAGCTCTGCGAGTTGTAAAAGCTCTTCGGCGTTTGGTATGCCATCGAACACAGAACTGAGATATAATAGAGCAGCGTCATGATCAATGCTGGCCAGCGCCGCGAATGCATTTCTTTTGCATGTTACATCCGTTTCACCTTCAATGAAAGTGGAGAGAAGCTCCGGTGCGTCTGGAATGAGTGATGGTGAGTGAGCATATATAGATGAGACGGCGAAAGCGGCATTCTTGCGAACATATGCATGACGATGTTCGAGACAGGACCGCGCCGAAGACAAGAGGGGCTCGATGAGTTCTGGTTCTCGCAGCTTGCAAAGGAATCGCAGTGTGTTTCCGCGGATGTATTCATTGGGATGCTGAAGGTCATTTCGAATGCCATTGCTACAATAGACATTAGCAACTTAGTTCCATGGAAATTTCGGGGAGCTGTAACAGTGCATACCAAACTAGGATCATTTCCTGCTTCAATTTTCCACTTCCATCAAGCTTCGGACAGATCTCATAGTAGAAGTATAGGAGTTTTTTAAGTGGCTTGTGCTTCGAAGGCATCACGAATCGAATAATATGCATGAGCAAAGTCGGCATTGAGTCTCCATTGAGCATAATCGTTAATATGCGTTTCATTGTTTCGACTTTGGTTTCGTCAGTTCCTTTCTCGAGCTGCATGCGCAAGTCCGAAACACTCGGCACATCAGCCGCATTGTCCTGGTGAACCAGGCTGTATGCATTTTCGAGAAACCCAGACATTTTTCGCAATGTCCCTTTTAGTTGCAGATTTCAAATGTGAAGAGAATCCAAAGGGTTTGATGTATCTCGCGCTGGCCGCTTTCGAGGAGGATGTTAGAATGTTTGAGCAGAGTTGGGATTAGGGTTCAGATGAAGCAATTTGTTGCAAGGACAGCTTCGAAATATGCAATCCAATTACCTAGCAAAAGTCCATCTGCTGAAGGTTCCTGATGTCAGTTCCAAGGCTGATATTGCCAAGGTATGCTGAAATTTCTGATCCAGCTCTCCTAGACAGTTTCAGAGATGATATAGTTGGCCCCAAATAACTCCATCACTGGCAACATGTGGCACTTAGCAAGTGGATTGGGACAGGACCGATGTCACGTGGAAGAGAGGGGGCAACAACTTCCGCCCCATTTGAAAGCTAAGGCGGATAGATTAGCTAAGCATCAATTATTGTTTTATGCTGGTTAAATCAGTAGGACGACTAACAATATCTACCTGGTCACTATTGCCAATGGCTTCACGAGCCAAGGCCGAGATGTCTGCTGCAAACGAACCATTCTATCTCCGATATTAGTCAGTCACATGGTCTCAGCCACTCTGCAGGCTTTGCTTAGACTAACACAGAACTTCAAACAGTTCGGGTCATATGGGTCGTTTTGGCCATGAGTTCCTTGGTAAGCTTACCGCAGATGGCGTTCTCTATGTCTCCAAAGGTTCTGCAAGCTCACACAACATCAGAATTCGATTTCAGAGTTGTGGGGGATGGCCGAAGCGCGGTTGCGAGATATGCAAACAATTCGAACTACAGGAACGACAGTTTGATTCGAAAAGAAAGTAAGCGCCCATCAACATTTCGCGATATGTATTCAGCTATACATTCGAAAACCCTCTGACAACACATCAGTGTGTGTGAGCTCAGCCATTGTGGAAGAGATCAAACGCATTATCAAAGCCAGTGAAATTATCAAGTAAGCGGAGGTTGAAGAAAGATTGGTACCTACCTTGTTACGAGCTCGAGCACTGAACAATACCACAGGGAAGATGACTCTAAGTGGCCACAGAAGAACAAAGATGGCCGACAGGAGCTTGAAATCAGACTTGGAGGCGATCATATTTCATTTGAGGTCTGTAACAGGGCTTTTACTACCGTATCGCCGCTATACTAATCAATTGAAACAGACTGCAAAGATAGGATCATTGGTCGACGTTACAGAGTCCGCTGACCCTGAAGGGCTAAGAGTGTTCTACTATCTGGTACAGGACCTCAAAGCACTCGTGTTCAGTCTAATCGCGCTTCACTTCAAAATCAAACCAATCTAGAGGTGCCACGGCGGGGTTAACAACGAAATGTAGCGGACGATACCGATATCTGGAATAAGAATATGCATGACTTGGACAAACTTCAGTCCTTCTAGTTGCCAGAGCTTCGAACGACATCCAAATGTGCAAATAGGGAAAGGGGAAGAGGAAGAGGAGTCGTATCGAAAGTGGAACGGGCACACGCTGGTGAAAGAGTGAATATCGATTGGCGTGAGAGTATGTCCTTCACAGTTACTCTATGCTATTGGTTTTCTTTATCTTTGGCAAAACGGGGTCTATTGGCTTATGATGGTCTAAATAGTCGCTGGTTCTCCTCGAATGATAATAAACTCACCGTCGAGTAGCACCTCGATGGCGACTCTTTGGGCCAATGCTGACTTCGGTGCAGCCTGTCAACAAGACACAAACAAAGTTCTCTTAAATATCATGTATGCGACCGGACAGAGTAATCAAAACATGTAGACTTCATCGCGACATATCGATGTATCGATTCGATATGCCTGTCAGCAAAAGATAACTATAACCGTGCTATCAAGGCAACGTTCGTCCCACCACAAAGTGGCTATATGTAGAGCGAGTACCTAAACGCGCAGTAGTAAAAAATCAAATGCGCAGTAGTAACTAGACCTAACACAGAAGAGGTATCCCCACACCCTGTAATATCTCTTTGAAGACCGTAAGACTACATTTCCGTACCGATCCACTTATTTCACCTAATTAAAATTATCGTATTGAAGGATACTTCTATGCACTACTAATTCATACTACAATACTTATACCAGTAAGTATCTAAGTTACAGAGAGCTATATTGTATGTCTTATAACTCTACTGGCTTAGAGAGGGCTTCTTATAATTAAGGGTATTATTATTAGTAGCACTAGAAGGCCTTTAATTCCTTAGCTACCTAAGGCTATAACCCTTATCTAAAAGCAAGATAAGGGGAGTTTTTTATTTCGTATGAAAGACTTTAATAATCGCTGCTTATAAGGCCTCCGTGGCTTATAATGCATCGCGATATTCGAATTTAAGGTGCTATTAGAGGCCTTAGGGTGTGATCCAAGTCGGCGCAGTCTCGTAAAAATCGGCGTAGTCTCGTAAAATTCGTCGTTTTTGGACCCACTGGCGCGGAATGATTAGCACCTTCCTAGACGCGTTTAGTAATTTTACATTACATACCCTAGGTGATTGCTATACCTCTAAAAGCCCTTATTTATAATATATCTTTTAAGCAGGGGCTAGTTAGATAGCTAAAAGAGAGAAGCTATAGAAAAAAAGTTATGTTTCTACTACTAGCATAGTAAAAAAGAGTATGCTAAAAATTTTAGTGCGCTCTAGTTAATTAGCACACTCTATTAGCATACTCTACCTCCCTTCTCTAACACGTGTTATTGTGAAGATAAATATATAATTCTTTTCTTTAGAGCGATTCCTATTTAAATTAGTATAAGATAATAAGGATAATAATAACCTATACCTTACTATTATTATATTAACCCTTTATAATACTCTTTTATATAATAACTTACTATAAAATAATGCCTATTCTCCTATAACTAGCCTTATAAGGTATAGTTTACTAATAGCCTTAATAGCTTTCTATAAGACTATTCTTTACTCCTCTAATTTATTCTTTAAAGAGATTTTTTATATGCTAAAGACTATATTTTTTAACCTCTATTAATAGCTTTAAAATAATATAGGAGTTAAGCCTACTAAGTACTAGTTAGTTAAGCAAATAGTAATGGTTTTCCTATAGATTATTATGTTTAATAAGCTATAGTAAAACATAGCTTTTTATTTTAAAATAGCATAGTTATTAGTATTAAGGATATTCTATAGGCTAATTAATCTAATAAGGCGTTTACATACTACTTTTATTTATTAACTAGAGCTAGATTATATTTCTATATGTATTATATTAGATAAAAGTAAACACGGGTTTTATAGTATAATTAGTGTAATTAATAGTATATATATACCTATATTTATCCTAGTAGCAAAGCAGTAGTAATTCTTCTCTTAAAAGAGTAATATATCTTAGAATATGCTAGTAGCTATAAACTTTAATAATAATATCTTTATATATATATTAGTAAGCGCTAAGAGATTAATTTGTAATAGTCTACTGCTTTAAATTACTCTTACTTAGTTATTTAGAATACTAAGAAAGCATTTTTACCTTATAGATATAGGATTTTATACGTAAGCTAGGTTGCTTATGCCCTTTATAGGCATTTAATATTATTTATAAGAGAATCCTAATAATAGAGAAGGGCTAAAAATAAGGTTTAAACTCTTTAATCTCTAGTATACTTACCTTTAAGTTATAGTTAAGAAGCTCTTTAGGCTTTATAAGTAAAAGTTTAAGATAATTCGCTATAGCATTACTAAGTATAGTTTTCTAGATTAGGTAAAGATTATTTATGCTATAATAAGCCTGTTTAACTTTATTTAGTTAGCTAGTGTTATACTAGAAGAGTAAAATAGGCATAACTTAAAGGCTTTAGATAAGGAAGAACTCTAGCTTATTAAAGAGGCTTGTAAGCTAGCGAATAGCTTTAATATAAGAGGAGGTCTAGTAGTATAGTAAAGTATTATTATAAGGAGAGGCTTTTATTATTATTAGTAATACTAGTAAGAGAATAGCGTTAAAATCCCTAAGAATAGAAGTCTTTAATAAGAGAGGAATTAATAAAGAAGGGAGGAATTAATAAAGAAAGGAGGAATTAATAAGGGAGGGAGGAATTAATAGGTAGGTAGCTATATTATTAGGCAAATAGCTATAAGCTAAAAGGGAGATACCTTTAAAAGCAGTGTGAATTTATATAGGTAAAATGCTAGTAATCTTTATACCTAAGTTAATTCTACTATAACCTTACTAAATTCCTACTTTAATAACGCAAAAAGCCCTCTTCTCTACCCTCTTCTCTACCCTTTTCTTTAACCTCTTTTTACCCTCTTTAATAACATAAGAAGCCCTCTTCCTTTACCTTTATAAGCTATAGCTAAAGTCTATAATTACAAAAGCCACTTTATCCTTGCTTCTAAGCTTATTCTAAAGCACTGCATTCTTTAGATCTTCCTTAACCTAATTTATTACTTTTAATATCTAAACTATGCTATAGCTTTTATAATATAACTTATAGTTATCTAATGCCTTTTTAAACTTGCTTTCTAATAGGTTACTTTGCTAGTTAACTATAGTATATATATAAGCATACTCTTGCTTCTAAACTTAAGAAAACGCTAATTTAAGTGCTATAGAAACCACTTCTATTATTAATTAATTTGTATTCTTCTTCTAAGTCCTCTAAATTAGTGTGCCACTTAGGGCAGATCTGCTAGAAGGTAATAATACCTCTCTAGAACTTAATAAGCTTATAACCTAACTAATTTATTCTAATGTAAGAGGAGTGGTAGATTCTATTAATTATGCTAAGGCTAATAGGGGATTATCCCTATTAGTTAGATTAATAGTAGTAGGTCTAACCTAATAATTAGTATTATCCTCCCCTATTTTAGAAGGCTCTTATTAATTATTATCTTTATTTATTAGATCTCTAAGATGCTAGGCTACTACTATAAAGTCTGCATTATTACCTGCTTTTAAAATAGTACTACTAGCTAGTAAGTCCTTATAAAAGATCTTAGCCTAAGAATTATAGGTAATATTATTAGTAACTAAGAGTAGCTAGGTTATAACCTTTTTCCTAATTATACTATACTTCTTTTTAATTAGCTTAGTATTTACATTACTTATTTTAAGCATATGATTTATATTATTATATTATATGCCTAAATAACTTTTAGCCTCTAAAAACACTTACTAGTAGTCCTGTAAGCTATAATACTTCTACTTAATTAATTTTATAGTCTATTACACTAAGGCTAGTGTTCTTAAATATTAGGGGTAATATCTTGTATAGCTACTTAAGTTACGCTATGCTTTATGCTATTTAATTTACTATTAACCTATACTTTATAAAGCTTCTATAGTAAGTAAAGTATTTGCTTATTAGTCTATCTTACGCTAGTACTATACTAAGAAGATTAACTAGGCTATAAAGATCTTTAATAATAAGAAAAGGGTATTATAATAAGAAGAAGTAAGTAATTTATATTCCTTAATAATCTATTGTTAACTTCTATGTAAGGGAAAAGCCTTAAATAATTAAATTAAGGGGTTAGGGCGGTGAGATTTTTTTACCCCTAATAGTATAAAGTAATCTCTCCACCTGTCTCTACACTTAACTTGTACCGAGTCCTGTCTTGAGTGCGCTAGCGTTACGAGACTGCGCCGACTTGGATCACACCCTTAGATCTAGTTAGTTATCGTAAGTAAGGCCTGAAATGCGTTACGTAGAGTTTTAGCGTGTAATATTTTGGAAGGTTACTCAAAGTCACTCTATTGAACTAACGCAGAAAAGTGGGTTGGTACGGAAGTGTAGTCTTACGGTCCTCAAAGAGATAAGGAAAGGTATCTCCTCTGTTTTATGCATTAGTCTAAATAATTATAATACTATAAACGCGTTTATTAGCCTCTTTAAACCCCTTTATTACAGCTACTACGGTCCAGGTAGCGGGAAGGTAGCACTAGAGACTTAGTCTAGCACTATCATTACGTGTAAAGAGAGGTACCTATGCCTGCAGGAGCCGGTTAGTGATACTGCGGGGTAGTTATGGTGTGAAACGTGTGAAAACAGAGGAGGTACCTTTCCTTATATTACATAGTGCAGGGATATCTCTTCCGTTTTGAGCCTAGTTACTACTGCGTCTTCAATCAAATCATTGGCTTCGTCAAAATTATTAAATTCGTCAGATTGATCGGATCCCTAGTAGTCACATGACTCTTAGCTAGATGAAATCCCTAGATTCCCTCCTTTTCATAAAAAATTAACCTTCTCTCTTTGCGATTAACTAGGGATTGTTTAATTAAAATGATTTAAGGTTTTAAGATTTTTACAGATCTAATCTAGCCGAGTCGCTGCCGTTGACATTAATCCCTTCGATATCGACCCTTTTGAAGTTGACAGGCATTATCATCATCATCGTCAAGATCATCATCGAGTCCTTTGGGTTGGGGTGGTTGTTATCCCCTAACAAAATAGCTAGGCAAAAACCTTAAAACCTTAAATCATTTTAATTAAACAATCCCTAGCTAATCGCAAAGAGAGAAGGTTAATTTTCTATGAAAAGGGGGGAATCTAGAGATTTTATCTAGCTAAGAGTCATGTGACTAGGTTACATAACTAGGGATCCGATTAATCTAACGAATTTAACGATTCTAACGAAGCCGATGATTCTAATTGAAGAGGCTAGAAGAGGGGGCAATTCCAGCCACACACTACTATACCTTTATACTATACATATACTATAGAGTATAGTAACGGGGCTGCTAACCTAAAATTAGAGCGTGGTGATGTATTCTGTGCACCAAGCAAAAAATCGCTGCGCCCCGAGCAATTCACAGCCCCATGCGGGGCAGCCACTACAGTACAACCCTTGAATGATTTTGCACGTTTACTTATCTCTTTGCTGCCCATAGGCTGTGATCCACGAGCCGGTGCAAACTTTGCACCGACTTTTCGCGGTACAAGTTATATGTGGATTTATATAGGGCGGCTACTTTATACCGTTGTGGTCCACTTTAGAGGCGTTTTTTCACTGCCTTTGCACAAGGGAGCCATCGCAATAGCAGCTCTTTCCCTCTATAGCTTTAATATTATAGTCCTATTGTAATTTACTAGCAAATATTATATAATTTAAATACCTATTGCGACTATATCCTAGAGCACCTAATTATAGGCGTCCTTCCCCCCCCGAATTCGTTAGTCTAATAATAAAACCCTTTACTTGCTTAAATTACTACTTAAAGCTTACCGCGAGTAATAGCTTAATAGCAATAAGGCTAATATTATTTAAGATATCCTTAAAAGCTTTATTCCTATAATATTAAGGAAATTCCCGCTATATTAGTGGTCTTTAAATACTATTAAGAACTAATATAAGTGGCTAAAGGGCGTTTAGCGCGCTTTTCGTGCTATAGAGAAGAGGTCTAGTATAATATATAATAAAGAGACTAGGTAGCTTTAAATAAGCAAGTAAACCGCTAAATACATTATTAAGACTTACAGAAGGTTTAGCAAATTTATTATAATAAAGCCTCTTATTATAAGTTAAGCTATTAAAAGAGAGGAGTGAGCAGAGATCTTCTTAGGAGACCGTAAAGCTAGCAATATAGTTATTAAAGCTTAAGATATTAAAGGCTTTGCTACTGCCGCAAGGGAACGAGCAAAGATATTAGAAAAGAGCTCTAATAAGTCTAAAGATAATAAAATTAATTCTTAAAGAGGGATTACTAATACACAACGCCCTAATAATAAGGCTTATAGTATTATTAAGCTCCTTAATAATAAAGATTCCTTTAAAGTTAAGAATAATTAATAGCCTTAAAGTTAGCCTCTAAGCGATATTATAAAGCAAAGCACTAATAATATAGCTATTTCCTTAACGCTAAACCTATAGCGCTTATAACTAAGCTTTACTAAGGCTATGCCTAATAGAGCATAGCTAAATTTATTACTATAAAGTTTATAGAAGCGTAGGGCTATAGCATAGGCAAAAGAGCTCTTAGACATAGTATCTAATGTCCTTAGGCCTTAAATGCAGGGCTTAAAGAGGCATATTATTGCTTAAAGAGCTATAGGGGCTAATAACATTAAGAGGGTAGTTAAGGACTGTTAATTATATAGTAAAGACTTTAGAATAAGCATAATTATTAGGGTTATATTATAGTTAAAGTAAGATTAACTAAATCCTCTAATTTAGAACTTATTATTATTAAAGAAGGCAAAGCAAGCGTAGATTAAGTTAAATTTCGGTGTTAATACTATCTAGTATGTACGTAAAAGTAAGGCTTTTAAGAAGGTCTACAGGTATATGCATATTATTACCTTTTAACCCATAATATTATCATTATATTAGCTAGAATTTCATTATTAACGCTATTAAATTCATTAAATACATATCTTTTTATTAAAATTACTACTTTAATAATCTATCTAAAGCCACTACGCTATCCTTTTTTAAACCTAATAGCCTATAAGGCCTATAATAAGCAAAGATGCCTATATAGTAGCTGATTTAAGCGCTTTACGCTTATCTCTAGGTAATAATTCTATCTCTTTTGCTTTAAAGTTATATAGCTCCTTCCTACCTAATTTAATAAAGTTAAAGAGGCTAGTAATAGCATAAATAATCTTAATCTACATAAGAAAGTTATATTTAGTAGCGCTATAGCGAATTATCTTTTACTTTTACTTATATTGCCTAAAAACACGCTTTATAACTGTTTATAATTATATATGCTAGAAGTTAAAGAGCTCCTTCTTATTATTTAGGTGCTTATAAGCATCTTTCTAGTCTTATAAATAATATTAAACCCTTAAGAAAGGCATAATTAGGCTATAATATATGCTAAATCCTACATTACTAAGATAAAATTAGCCTTTAGGGATTGCAAAAGACTTTATAAACGCTATCTATATTAAGGTACTATTATTAATAGAACCTTTAGCGCTTACTAGTATATAAAGGAATAATTCCTTAAAGCTTATAGCTACTAGCATATTTTATAAGATATTATTCTTCCTTAACTAGTATCTCTACTGCTAATTTAGTAGAATATAGGCTGGAATATATGTGCTATTAATAGCGCTAATAGCACTATTAAATTAAAGGAACTTCTTATTTAGCTCTATAAATAGCAAGACTAACTCTAGCTTTAGCTAGCAAATAAAGATTATATATAAATACCTTATTAGATTAATAAGCTTATAAAAAATTCAAGATACTAATAATTAGGATAGTAGAAATTAATACCCTATATTCCTCTACGGCTTATTATATATATAAATCCATAAGAAGACAATTAGCTTCTGCTTAATTAATTAATATTACAAAGAGCTTACTAAGGTATTAATACAAAGCTAGTTATAGAGCTTAAAGAAGGTCTCCTTTAGCATCTAAAAGAGGTATATAAATTACTTATCTAATAATTGTTAAAGAAGCTCTTTATAGTAATCTTATAATGCTATTAGTAATGTATAGGCACCTTTAAGGCCTAGGAGGGTATTAATAAGAGTGTTATAATTAATATACTTATAGAGGCACTAATATAGCCTATATAGGGCTCTTTATAGCAATCCTAGCCTTTAGTAACACTATAAAATTAATATTATAAGCTAAAGGTTATCCTTAGCGTCTTTATCTATAATAAATTAGTTAATTATAAGGCTATTAACCCTAAGAAACGTTATTATAGCTTATGCCTAGGTGTAAACTTTATACTAGCGTAAACTTTATAAGGGGACTATATAAAGTGTATAGTTTATTTCTAAAAATTAGTAGAATTTGCTTTATTCTTAGTATCTAATCCTATTACAAGCATTTACGCAGCCCTGGTTAAAAAGATATATCATAAATAGGGGGAGAGGTAGTATTTATGTAATTTAGACAAAGTTCTATAAATTTCTATGCAATCTAGGTAACGAAAATAGCTAGCGCGTCCGTTTACATGCATTTTGCACTCGCGCAAAGTTTGCACCGGCTCGTGGATCACAGCCATAAGGCTACACTTCCGTACCGACCCACTTTTCCTGGCTGGATAGAGGGGGAGACCTTGAGTGACCTTTAGTACAGCCCAAAAACCCTCCACGCTAGATCCCTATATAACGCGTTCTGGCTAGTACTGGAGATAATAGATTAGCCTTAAGCCCTATAGAGGCCTTAAAGGCCCGCGATAATTAAGGCTATTAACCACGGATTTATTATTAATAATAGCTGTAGCAGCCATAATGCCCTTAATCAGGGTTGGAAGCGTGTGGTATGAGACGTGTAATGTTGCTCTTTGTAACTTAAACCATTGTTAGTACTTGTATTATAGTATAGATTAGTATGTAAGGTAATGTAGCTCCTATAGCGATGATTTCATTGGTCCAAGACCCTTGTCGGTACGGAAGTGTAGCCTTATGGGCAGCAAAGAGATAGGGGATAATCGCACTAATTAGGAGCGTTGCTATTCGGAGCTGTGTTTTCTTGCTTACCGGCGCTGTACCCACATAAAAATTCGTCCTAGCTACATTTAGTCAAGCGGCTTAATTGCCATACCCTCCCGTAGGAAACATATGTAATTGTAAGAACCCAGAAGGTGTGCTGGAATTCCCCAATAGACCAAAAGATCCGTCAATGCTAGCCGCTGCTGCATTGCACCTTACAATTGGTTATAGACTTGTGAAGCCCGTCACCAAGCCTTATAGTAATCTTATAGAATTAGACCTTACACTATAAAATGCATTATAATATAAGCATATTTTTTAATTAAACGCATATAAGGCTTATAAATTCACTTAAAAACGCGATTTCTAGTGTTTTCTTTAATTATATACACTTTAGCTAGCCTAACTAATTTTTCTAGCCTCTCTAGCTACTATAATAGCTACCTATAGGTATAGCAGGCAGTGCCTATAGGTGTAGCGGGTAGGGGTAATAGACCTGTAATTCTAACTATTTTTTTGCTAGGGAGTGCTATATAAATTTAGTAGCGGGGCATGGGATGTAGGATGTGGCCCTATCACGTGGTGAGTACAGTGCTGTAGGGGTAATTAGTCACGGTCCCACAGGTCTCGTCAGGGGGGGAGGGGATGTATCGTAATATGGGGCCGTTGTGTGCCGGGGGGTCCGAGGCCTCGTTGAATCCGTTGAATCCGTTGAATTCGATGATTTGAAGGTCTTGTGGCTGCATTGAAGCTTACGAATTTGACGAATTTGACGAATTTGACGAATTTGACGAATTTGACGATATTGACGATATTGACGATATTAATAGATATCTAGTATGTTGTGTGACGGCCGTCAGCGGCGATAATAGCCTCATAACGATTAGGCATGCTATTAACTAGCTTAATAAGATAATCTAATAGTACCGCATTCTAAGCCTCTTTTATGATTATTCGAAGATAATTATACAAGGTTACCTCTTATGGATAATGTTATTAAATATAGTCCTTTATCTAATCCTATATATGCTCTATTAGGTTTAAATTAGGTAAATAAGGTAGCTAGGGAATTACACGAATTCCTTATTATTAAAGCTTAATAGATATTAAATTTAATAAGTGGCCTAGGGCATTATCTTATATAAGATAATGATTAGGATAATATCTAAGCTAACTATTAATTAGCAGCATATATTAGTTAATATAAGAATTAGTGGTAATAAATCCCTATTCCTTTTCCTAGAAGAGAAATAAGCCCTTTTCTAATTGCTTAGAAAAGTAGTCTTAAAATATAAAGCCTTTCTTCTTATGATTTTATTTAATAATATAGGTTAGATTAAGGGCTTCTTTAATCCTTTAAGTTATAAAGCTAACCCTATAGCTACTAGGATTAATCTAAGATTTATCTAACTAAAGGACCTTAGCCTAATTAAATAAAGACTAAGACCTATAATTAAGAGCTTATTATAGCTGCTTTTAATAATTAGCTTCTAATATTAGGGGCTTAACTAGGGCTTAATATTATTAGAAGCTACGTTTTTAAAGGGCATAATAGATATAATATTAACTAATATTCTAACTAAGGGCTAAGGGGATTTACTTATATGTTAGTAAGCGGGCTTCCTTACTACTTATAATAAATTTAATAAGTTGATTAATTTAGGCTTCTATTAGCTTTAAAGAATAACCTAACTAATGTTTTAGACCCCCTATTATTAATATTAAATATTAAACTTAGTTAATAGAGAGACCTAAAATCTTAGAAATCTGTAGGTATAAATAACTAAGACAAAAAAGCAGCTAGGCTTCCTTACGTTAGATTTCTATTAAATCTAACCGCTAACTATATAACTTATCTTCTAGCATTAATGCTAAGGGTCTTAAAGTTAATAGATTCAATGATAAAGGTCTTTAAATTAATGAAATTAATGCTAGAGGCATTAAAATTAATGAAATTGATGCTAGAAGCATTGAATTAATGATTTCTGCAGCTGGCGATAATAGTAGCGATAGAAGCCTCTAGAATCTAGCTAGCTAGGTGGGTCGGGTACGAGAAGGCCCCCCTGCAAAATACCCGCCCCACTGTGAATAATTATGCCTGAAGATCTGTACAGCACCGGTGAGCAAGAAAACACAGCTCCGAATAGCAACGCTCCTAATTAGCAGCTAGAACGGGATTTTAGCGTAAAAGAAGGATCCTAAATTTAGCAGTAATTTATAAGGAAAGATAGGTACTAGTAGGTAGCTTCTATTCCTTGCTAATAAGGCTAGTCTTATTGGCTACGCGCTAACTGATAAGGGCTGCCAGCCGTGGCGCAAGTATCTCTGCAAAATTAAACAAGGGGTGTACACTGTACATATTGGCCCATGGAATCTTATCTCCACGTGATGACAAGCGGGGCCGCGTTTTCAAGGCCAATTAAATGCTTTAGAAATATCCGATATTTCCCCAGTCAATTATCTACACTAGTCCTAATGGGGCATCTCACAGTGGTAAGGACTGTTGGCACGCAAAGGGATGAGGAGGGAACAAAACGTTCACAGCCAAAGCCGCTCGAGCAAGTGAAGAAGGCGGCCACATGCACCGGTGGCCCAACCAGATCATCCACGACACCTCCACCATTGACTGACACTCACCAACTCCGATCTAACGATAGTTTTGAACCTCAACCATTTCGCGAAATTTGTACCCATTCCTTGGTCTCGGGCTGGTATCCGATGAAAGACTTTTTACTTTGTTACCCGCAACAAAGAGGAGTTATACGATTGCCATGTATTAAGCCTTCTCGATGAATTACGATAAATCCACCATCTTGTCGACTATCGACTGGTTCACCGATTCTCTACAAGGATTTGACTGCTTTGCCGAAGTCGCCTAAAGGCGCACTCGATACAGTTGACCACACACGCGAAGTGCATATATTCTGCGCATGTCGGTCGTCACCTCCTGTAATAGCCTGGTTGACTTTGCTTGCGACCAAGCAGTTCATTATCAATCGAAGCGATAGGTCGCATTGGCCTGGACTACTCAGACGATTGAGTTTATAAAAAGCCTGCACGCTTTGAGGAATCATGCCTACACCTTCTCCCAATCAACCGCCTGATGAAACACCATCAACCACTCCTCACCAATTTTCAACTTGTCCCGACGATCAGCAACACTCGCCACGACATGGCGGCACAAACATTCACCCTGACTCAGCTTTAGATGGGCTGTCATCCGTCGCTCTTGGCTTAGACTCGCCGCATGACTCACACTTGAGTTCCAGGCGAGATGCAGGCCTCATCGAAAACAATAATTCAACAAGTCCATCATCAAGAGAGACCACAGTGTCGCCGGGGCCGCTTTCAAACACCTCGGGTATTCCGTCGTCAGAACATGGCTCTGACGCCTCACGGTTAGCAAAGGGTCATGAGATCAGCCCAGATGGGCCAAGCCCACTCATCTTGATCAAGACCGCATCCGTGGAACAGCATGGTCAACCGACGAAAGATTTCGACGGCCTCGAAATGGCAGCGGTCGATAACGAGGACGATGCTTGTAACCCACCATCAATGGGCTCCGACTACTCAAGTCTTCGAGTAAGCGTGCATAACCAGATCCCTTATGGAGGGTCTTCGCTAACTTGTTTTGACAGGCAATCCCTTTGGCTCCATCGTCCTATTTACGACCTGGCAGCAGATTTCATGGAACGCAGCAATCGGAACGCCAAGTATATGAAGTTCAGGTAGAAATAAAGAATGTCGACATGCGAGATTCTTTTCTATGTGGCTACCTCCGAATTCAAGGTAAATCAATCACTTCCACCTGTTATGCTTAGCAGCAGCGAAGCCACAGACTCTGACCAAGCACAATCCTCAGGATTGACTGAGGACCATCCTACGTTGACAACCTATTTTGAAGGTGAAATCATTGGATCTAAATATTCTTTCTTTACAAAACACGAAGACTGGGGAACAAACACGAAAGTCGATCTCAGCCACTGGGCCAAGTTCAGTGCCTTTCGACCGTTTCAGAAACATGCTCGTAAAGGCCCAATCACGATTCCTGATGTCACACAGAATGAGCACATATTCATGCGATGGAAGGAGCATTTCCTGGTCCCTGATCATCGAGTACGGACTATCACAGGAGCTAGCTTTGAAGGTTTTTACTACATCTGTTTCAACCAAGTGAAAGGGGAGGTCAGCGGTATATATTTCCATTCTAAAAGCGAGAAGTACGCAGCAGCCCATGACTTTTGAGTATTTCATGTTCCAGACTAACAGCAATCAGATTCCAACAGTTGGAATTGAAGCATGTTCCGAATCGTGGGTGTTTCAGTGCAGTGGAGTTTAGGTAAACCTTGGATCGCGAAACTGGCATATATGATACCTTTGGGTTGGCAGGCACACAAAATTTCACAGCGGTTGTAGTTCGATGAATGAGAAGCACACGGTTTTCGGTACACATTAATTCGTGTCCAAGTACAAATCTTCGGTGGAAATCAAACTACAAGGGCGCCACCGTGCAGAATACGTGGCATTGGTTAACTAAACTTATTCCGAACAATTGGATGGAAGCTTGACAATTAGCCAGGAAAAAATCAGCGCGAACGGATATATTTCTAGCAATACTATACACATATATCGAAAATGCCTCCTCTCTAATGCCATTTATCTTCGGCCTCGAATTTTCTGAAGTAACCCCGTCGGAATGGGTTCATGTCATCAACTGAGGTGCCAATGTAGACTATGTTCTGTTTCGCATGATATGCTGCCAGGGCCATCGGCGGCACATCAATATCTGACATACGGCGGTACGTGATGAGGCGTCGCGACCCTTGATGTGTCAGCCAGATCTGATTAAAAGCCAAGCCATTTAGGCGCAGGGCTCGACTGAGTTTGACTACCAAAACAGCAATCACTTACATTTATTGAACTTTTGATTACAAACAACAACCAGCTCAAGCGACGGGTGCATTGGCACCGGTATCTCTTGATCCTCGTCATTTGCCGTTGGCATCCAAAACGATAACCTACCGTTGTCGACCAGTGTATCTGCTGCGAATGCAAGTATGTCATCCAGCATTGCTAAAAAGCTGTACGGCTTCTTGGGAGGGACAAAGTCAGGCAGGCTATTGTTGATTAGCTAGGGTGTGCCGTGGCTACATGGATATGCGTGCCAAAATACTTACGAAGCATTTACCTTACCCTTTTCTACCAACCAAGGCGTTTTCTCGGGGTTTCTCAGGCCTAATATTCTCAAGCCTTCTCGGACGCCATATGGGGGATCACAAACTACGCCATCCCATATTCGTCTATTCCTTCTGATTGGTGTGTTGACAAGATCAGCGGAAAACACATCGCCCATTCCCATTTCCAGGCCGTACTGTATGAAATTTCCTCGTAGGCTCTTGCTCCCCCCTTCGCCGCGCATACTTCTGCCATCTATATCGCTTCCCCATCCAATCGCGCCGAAGCATGCACAGGCAATTGGAAACGAGCCTGTACCGACGAATGGATCATAAAATAGCTTTCCTGGGCCGGCAAGTGCAATGTTTGCAGTAACCAGTGATAATTCCGAATCCATGCTGGTGGTACTTATGTAACCGCGCTTCTTGAGGTCGAATTTGAGAACTGTTTCGCGAGATGAGTTGCCAATGAGACGTCCCAGGAAATACATAGTCGGGTCTGGCAATCCTAAAGGAACGCTGTTGAACGGCCACAGCTCGAACAGCGTAAAGGTTTCGTCTGGTTGGGACATACGAATTGTCCCCTCGAAAGGCAAATACGCGAACGTATTAATGATCTTGAGCCTACTCTCGCTATTCCTTGCACCTTGGTACGAGTCTATGGTGAATTTGAACGAAACATTTTTGTAATTAACCCATTGATTGCTGGTGTTGTTTGTAACAGACTGGTGCAGATGATCTAGTGTTCCTCCTGTTCCCCAAAGCTCATGAATGGACTGAGCGAGTATTGACCTCCGCACCAGCCTGCGAGCGTCATATGCAGATGGAAGTCGTACAAGGCAAAAAGGAGACTGAGGCATCGTTAGTACTTGACACCATCAAACACACGCCAACCAATCGGGAAAACAATGAACCTCGTCAGTGTAATCGATAACCGTGAGGTCTACCCCTTCGATTAGAGCAAGGGCTTGGATTTCTGCCAAACGAAAGGACTCATGGGTTTGTGCGAACTTGATTAGGAAGTTCATCATGTGGATTTTCTCTTGGTCTGCCCTGCGATCCTAACGACGCCTCACGAGACAGATTGGGAACTGGTGTGGGAAGTGGTCGCATAGGGTTACCCCAGGATTGTTTGTAGTATAATGAGTGTGAACGTTCAATGTGACAAAACGAAGGGTGGAAAATTCGTCTGGTTTGAGGTTGCTTTCTTAATAACGTAATTGCTCGTTCAGTCTTCTTTTTGACTGGGGTAAGTTGGCCCAGGTGCCCGCCCTTTTTTTTTTTAAATTCCTCCACAGCAACGCCAAAGCTCAAGCTGCCCCTCCCAAGCAAACGACCGACAAAACCCCCGTTCCTACAAATCTTTCACTGGGACATTAATATATCATCATCAATCACCGTAAGTTCAAGACCGGGGACTATGATACGCAACCAATAAATTCACATGAGTACATATCAGGCGAAACTGGAAGGATCAAAATATAGCCATCGTTTGTCTGCACTACGATGCCTTCTACTGCATATTTTCGGGGAATCACAGCTAATTATGTGCGGCTAGCTCTCACCTACCCTATACGGAGCTTACAGTCATGATGGTACCGTCTTCTGCACCGAATCAGCAATCCTGTAACTGTGTCATGACGTATGGAACTATGGGACATGTTGATCCCAAGCATTTGTCACACAGAAACGAACCATGGGTGGCTATCAGGGATCAAAACTTCATATCGAATGCAAGTTGCCTTCGGCTCTACTCGGGCAACCCAGATTTATCATACGTAACTCACAAAACATGCAGCTCGATCTAATCATGCCTCTGGATAAATTCCTCGCCATACCATCCGAGTTAATACTGAACAGGCAACGACCAATATATTACCGCATAACTGGATCCATGGGACAGTTGTTACATGAGGAGAGGCTATTTAATCTCCTCCGAAAGGGTCTGTCAAAGCCCACTATGTCCCTATACGTTTTTAATACATTTGCTGATATGTATATGAAGGAGAGGCAACAATGTTTTCTCGATGCCCCGCATCGACGTATACCAGGTTCAATGTAAATAATGGTACGACATTTGCTGTTCCCCAAAAATCTCAATACTGACCCAGGATCCGAGGTATTGTTACAATGCAAATGGACAAGCCGACATTTGAACGTTCTGGACTGCCTGGCAAGGCAAAAATTGTGAACGGCCAGCGCATTTCGAGTAAGTCACGGATATACTGCTATCATTTTAAGAGATATTGCGTTAACTACGACGAAGTCGTCTCCTTGGAAATGGATGGATTGAAACAATACTGGAACGGAGAGCCGCACATGCAGCGGGAGAAGCTTGTCCGTGCCTGCCACAGCATCTCAACGGAGGAGCTGACTTGGCTACTTTGTGATAACACCGGATCTGGTCAGTCCCTACCCTAAGTCCTTTACGTATTCCTTCCTCTCCCTTATTCACCGCATCCACCGCATTCATGCAGCTGTAGTGTTGGTGCATAACGACAAATTTCTAACTTCAAACGCTGAAAGGTCTCGCATTGGATCTTAGAGATGATCTCAACGCCAAAGAATGCACTGCAGAACAGGATTTCTACCAAGGCACCACCTCCTCACCCTGGGCACTCAATATCGGCCCGTTGTCATGGAGCGAGGCTAGCCGGAAAGATATAGAGGAAACAGGGCTGTATTTATACGAATGGTTGTCCCTTGTCAGGCTAGAGAGCCCCCGAGTTCAGTCTGGAGACAAAGTCGACACGTACTTATCGCGATACCAAGTGACAAGTTGCGAACACGAGCAGGCGGATATTTGCAAAATCACCTGGTCTGGCTTCATTGGTACCAATTGGTTCCAGGACTTGATCCGCGATGTTTTGGCCGTGCGCCCTGCCAAAGGATGGATATCGATTAGTGCGAGTAGCTTTTGTGATGTTGGCCCATCCAGACCAGGCTCTGAGCTAATGATATTGCGATCGCCCATGAAGGAAGGTCAATATATAATGTGGAGACTGCAATGTTCCATTTGAGCGTCTAGCCTTGCTTCGATTTCACACTTCTCTCGTCTCCCAGCTGTTGTTCCGATATGGCATCTTCAACCAGTCGGCGCAGATCCGCCTGTGCAGATGGACCATTGAAATCATCACGCTGCGCCAACTCTTCAATGCGACGACAAAACACGGGGTCGATTTCAGAAGGAACGTCCTCGGTGGCATCCATTGTTCCGACAGTCAGTTTGATGCCAGGAGGTGGAGGACGAATAGTGTCAGTTATGGTGTTCGCGGTCAGAGTTTCGACATGTTTGTCGGCTCTCTTGGCCTCGATGCCAGCGAGATATTCCGCAACCAAAGGAAAGTCGCCCTCTGATGCAATTTTTTCCCTGGCTGTCCACCCGTCGACACTTTGAGGGTCAATATCAGCCCCTAATTCTTCAACTAAGACCATGGCGGCTTGTTGCGTTTCCACGACGAACAAAGCCGTTTCACCGTCTTCATCTTTGATGTTGACGTCAACGCCAAATTCACTGACTAGAATACGAAGCAATTCGATATGATTATAACTAGCTGCTGCGTGAATAAGCGAATAGCCATGTTCATCTTGCGAGGATGCAAGACTGGGGTCCTCACGAAGCAATGGAATGAGAGAAGGGTTGTTGTCGGCAGCAAGGATAAAAATATTGGACGACATCGCGGCAGGATCAGCAATTGCCGGTATTTCGAAGCACGATGCTTGCTGGATAACTAGCTGGATGAGTCTGGTGAAGTTTTCGAATTCTTCCAGTTCAAATAATGGTGGAGGAAAAGGCATTACAAATACTAGCGTTTGGTACACATATTTCATGTATTCCAGTGACCAACCAACCAGACCGGCCTGTTGGCCCCGCCACTTCCATTTTGCACAATAGGGTTGAAACAGAATGGAACTGCACACTAAACATGCCAATTGGTGGAGCTAATTGGGCTGCTTTAGCACAAACTGCTGCAGTTTCACACAGCCAAGGTTAAAATAGACATCGTCTATAATATAATGGCATCATAGTAGGAAAGGTCGCTTGTAAAAAGACGCCCTAGATTCACATATGACCTAGCTCAGGTTCCAAAAGTTGCCCTAGGGTACAGTACTAGGACGTGCTGAACGTAACAAGATCCTTACTGCCCGAATTTATCAGCATCATAGGCACAGGGAAAGCTTTGGTATCCGCGGGGCTAACTACTATCTAAATCGCTGAGGGTCCTAATGAGCTTGTTGACAGGCTTCCTAAAGAGCTTACTAATAAGTTTTCTAACAAGCTGCCTAATTAGTGATGAGCTTTCTAACGCGAGGATCCTAACAGGCTTATTATTAGGCTTCTTGACAGCCTTATCAATAGGCTTGTTAATGACAGGCATCCTAATAATGAGCGTATTAACAAGCTTCCTAACCCACCCCCCCTTTTTTTTAAAAAAAAACGGTCAAGAGAGGCAGGAAAAAAATTCTTGACAAGTCGCCAAAGAATATTTTCGCGTAGCCAATAAGAAGAGACCCGTCTCCATAGAACGGCCTCATTTTAATAAAGAGAAAGCGGGAAGCTGCTACGGATTACGCACTCCCTGCCTGCCCTGACCTCCAAACCTCCGCAAAGATGCTTCAATCAGGGCGCTTCGCTTTCCCTGATAATGGGGGTCCACTAACCTTTCCCACAATGATTCATTCGTTCGTGCCGCTCTTCAGACTAGTAGAAATTGCCAGCAACTAGCACAAACCGTAGGTACCACGTACTGTCAGTCTACCAAGCGACCAGACTCTTAACGTCCTCGCTGTGACTCATGAAAACAGCCCTGGTTCGTCTGGTTCCTCCTGTGCCATCGGCGACTGCACACTCATTTCTCTCTACTTATTTCATCCGCTGCATCTCATTCCATCTTCCTCACCCGTCGAGTCTCGCTAGTTTGCATTTAAACATCGCATTGAGGCTTTTTTGACAAAGCCAGCCCCATCGCTGGTGGTTCATGTTCGATACAACGCCTGACTAGATGAACAAGTCCGTCATACACCACGCCAAGAACACATGTTGTAAGAAGTTCCCTGTTGAACACATCAAAGACTACAAGGGAGTACAATCGACAGATATCTCATATTTTCTGGTCAAAATTCCAGCCACTCAGATTGCCACAAGCCTCGGGGTTCGGTTCAAAATGGCCGCTACACCTTTTATACCACAAGATGTCGGCGAAGTTGCACGCATGCTCAGCGCCCTAGAGTTGGCGAGAAAAGGAAAGCAACGTGGTGGCTTTTCAGTGAAGAAAACAAGCTTCAATATAAAGAACTCTGCAGAAGGAGTCAAAGTTGACTCTTGGAAATTGCAGGACTGGGATTATAAACGACCAGATTTGCCAACTTATGCTCGCGGTCTTTTCACAACTCCCCAGACTCATCGACAGCAACCACAAATAGCAGTCAGAGGGTACGACAAGTTCTTCAATGTGGATGAGGTGCCCGAGACAAGATGGAAGAACATCATCGCCAACACACGACCACCTTATGAGCTTACGCTTAAAGAAAACGGTTGTATCATTTTTGTTTCTGGGCTTGAGGATGATACGCTTTTAGTTTGCAGCAAGCACTCCACGGGTGAACGAAACGACCTTCAGGTCAGTCATGCCAGTGCTGGCGAACGCCACATCGAGAGACAACTAGCAGCAGTGGGCAAGACGAAGTCAGACTTAGCCAGGGAGCTTCGTAGCCGAAATGCCACAGCAGTTGCTGAGCTCTGCGACGATGAATTTGAAGAGCATGTCTTGGCGTACGGCACTACAAAAGCTGGCCTATACCTCCATGGTATTAACCTGAACTTGCCTGAATTTGCGACATACCCAAGTTCGATCGTTCGAAGATTCGCAGATGATTGGGGTTTTATTAAAACAGGACTGACCACATTGACCGACGTACAAGAGGTCAAAGCGTTCCTGGAAGACGTTGCACAATCAGGTTCCCACGAGGGCAGAGAAGTGGAAGGATTCGTTATTCGATGCAAAATGAGCACTGATCCTGTGACGCAACCATTCCAGGATTGGTTTTTCAAATACAAATTCGAAGAACCTTATCTTATGTATCGACAGTGGAGAGAATGCACCAAGGCGATTATCGCAGGCAAACAACCAAGGTTCAAGAAACACCAAAGACTTACGGAAGAGTATCTACTTTATGCCCGGAAACGATTAGCGGCTGATCCAAATCTTGGAAAACTTTATACCCAAAACCATGGCATTATTTCATTACGTGAAGATTTTCTTAAATTGAAGAATCTCAATGGCTATAACGCGGCGTGTTTAGACGATACATGTCCTGTTGCAATGCCCGAAGTTAAAGGGGATATCATTCTATGTCCGATTGCCACCATAGGTTGTGGCAAAACAACGCTCGCCCTGGCTTTAACACACCTATTTGGCTGGGGTCATATTCAAAATGACAACATATCAGGCAAAGGACGACCCCCTCGCTTCATAAGAGCTGTACTGGACCAGTTGCAAGATCACCCAGTTGTGTTCGCGGATCGGAACAATGCAACCAGAACTGAGAGACGGCAGCTTATAAATGACGTGAAATTGCAACATACGACTGCCAAGATAGTCTGCTTGAACTTTCGCCATGATCAGGAGTCCATTGAAACGATCAGAAAAATCACGCAGGCTAGAGTGTTGGCGCGTGGCGATAATCACCAGACCATACACGCAGCAAGCGACAAGAACAAGTTCATTGGTGTTATGGGGGGGTTCATCAATCGATTTGAATCGTGTACACCGTATGCAAATCCTGACAGCGGCTTTGACCTCATCATCGAACTCGATGTGCAAATTGGCACTCGCCAAAATCTAGAGACAACGGTGAACAAGCTGCAGCAGCACTTCCCAAGTCTTGTTGAGAGAGTCCCCCTTCCAGAGCAATACGACGCAGCCATGGAATCTGCTCTTAATTATCGCGCGGAGTTCCAGCATAGCCCCCACCAAAGGACAACAGATAGCAAGAGAAAAAAGAAATTAGAGTACATGTCTGTTGACGTGGCAAGCGATCAGGTGAACGACATATTGGAGAAAGCTTTCAATGGATATCCGTCTCACACCTCTCGAGTCTACATGCAGCTGAAACAAACTAGAAGGATACAGCCAAAATTCCATGTGACGCTCATGCACCGTGCGAGTTCTAATGAGAGACACGACCTTTGGCAAAGATACGTCCAAGCATGGGAATCTTCAGGCAGCTCAGATTCACAAATTGGACGATGCGACTTGATTCTGGAAAGAGTATGTTCAATTCTCTAAATGGACCAAGGATGAAACCTGAAGCTGGATGAGTCTCTGTGTACTAACGAATTTAACGTGTAGATTGTGTTTGACGACCGTATCATGGCCCTAGTTGTACGGCTTCTTGATGACACCGTTACATGGGAATGTGTCAATCGAGTGACTCATATCACCGTCGGGACTCGAGACAACACGATTAAGCCGAAGGAGAGTAACGACCTACTCAACAGATGGATCGAGGCTGGAGCCGATGGCGAATTCATCAAGGAGATCTTACTAGAGGATCGGCCAATCCTCAAAGGCATTGTCAGGGGAGTTCCCTCGAGGTAGAACTAGACTAGTACCAGGGGCTTATGCGGGCCATAATTTATACTACAAGTATATTGAAACAGGCGGATCATAGAATAAGCCTAACTTCCGCGAACCTGAAATTCACTAATTCAGTTTACTACTCGTCGTCCAGAACACGGCTTGCTATTCTTCCAAAAAACGGCACTTCATATCTGTGTACTAGTTAGCATAGGTAGGAAATAGAGAAATTATTACATGGGTTTAGCCTTTCCATCGTACCTGTCTAAAACCTCGGCGTCCCGGTACGCTCTCAGAGCTAGTAAAGCAATGAGTGCCATGTCACCGGCAAAGAACAACCAACTTAAAAAGGAGGACCATGAGAAAAAAAGGTGGAATACTAGTATTGCGGTAAACAACAACGCTGCTTGCCATGCGTGGAAGCTGCATAATTGTCAGCAATGTAACATCATGGTTGAGTAGCGATTGTTCTACCGCCGCCAAGATCAAATGCAGGACTTTCTCACCGAACGTAATCACTGTTGTGCTCCAAGATCAGCAGGATGATAGAGCCAAGAGGAGGCAAAGCCAAATAGGCTAAGCATGCCTCATAATCCAGCCTTAAACCTAGACTGGTGTCAAACTCGCTGATTTCGGCCACTGGATGGGTGCTAGCCGCGGTCCTTGCTTCATCACTACTATCAGACCATCCGCCTGTTTGTCCCTTCAAGTTCGTCCACGCACGCTGTGGTTGTGGGTGTTGAAGTGGCGGTGGTCTGCGGGCCGTAGCTGGAGAGAAGGGGCGTCTCGCGGCGACATCGAATGACTTTCGCGGCGCTGACGTATTGAAGTCGGGTGAGGCAACGCGCGAGTGCTCAGGAGGTGAGGATTGATACGGGGCGAAGTCCATGCTAGGCATTTTCGACCCGCTGGCATTCGTGGCAAAGAGTAATTGCGGGATGCTGAGTTCCCTCACAAAGTAGGTTGTATTTGTATATGCTGTTAGTTGCCAATATGATCCTTAGACGCAGTCGGCGGTTGTTGTCCGGCGTTGCTGTTGCGTTCCTCGTGCAGTCGGTAACTAGCAAGTAAATTTTTCGCAGCAATTTATTCGTCAATATTGAGTTGGATTATCGGAGCCTTGGTTTTGGGTTTGTTGGAGATGTACCTAACTTCCTGAGGCGTCATGTTGCAGATTGCATCATCGTGATATTCGTGAAGTGGTGATTGACGAGGACTAATTGCAGGAACCTGCCTACTAAGCACATGGAGACTCGGGGAGGTCACATCAAAGACTACGTCCAGTCCAGTGCCGCAACCTGCAGGCCGCCAGGTGGATCCACGGCGCTGAATTGGGCCACTACCTACATAGGTTGTTGCAAGAACGCTTAAGCGCAATCGCTTTCATCAATCTCACGCTTAAACATAAGGCTGGGTTTGTGGCAGGCACTATGCAGGCCAGATATATTTTCTTACATTGGGTTTAAACGATGGTATGAAAAAATGTCACTAGTTTTACAAAGAAAGCATACAGCAGTGAGCATGTGGCTTCCATGTACACAATTAAAGATGCTATTTGCCATCTTCAATCTTGCTTGCAATCGTCATCGAACTGCAGCCGCCTTCCTTCCAATGCTAGCCACAGACTCCTGCTACCACTCTCAAGGCTCGTTGCAATACCCAGACCAGCCCCTTGCAGACAACCTACAAGCTGTGAACGCAACCCGTCCATTCCGCCTCGGATGCCGCCAACCCGGTTCACCCCAGACTGATCTAGCACTTTGCCTTCGATCCGCCCGCCAACCAATAGCAGCTTTGCCAGGCCATTCTGGCAGATGGGATCATGATACCCGGGACTTTTTTTCCGCGTTGGTGCCGGAAACGTCCCGGGCATAGGCGCCAACACCGTGAGGGCAGCAGCAAGATGTGCAGGCGAGACTGCAGGTAAAATAAGAGCTGCCAGGGGGCCTACCAATAGTGGCTCCAATTGTGCGTATGCAGAGTCGGTAGGAATGCTCGCTACCCGTGTAGCCTTGTATGCGATGTCCGACAAATCATGTACAGGTGCTTCTGCGCCTGACCTCTGCTTGGGAATCGAATTCGTTGAACAGCCAGGCCTATGAAATTCAACAATCCTGAGTGCAACGCTCAACATGTTGGTTCGCACAACTTGAATTTGCATTTGGGATGATAGATCATGGATGCTAGAGGCATCTGTTCCCACGGGTTGCGAAACGGTCTCAATCGCTTTCTTTAACTCTCTTCTAACGGCTGCCCATTCCACTGCGGTTAAGTTGCTGTGCTGGAAGAACAAGATGAGTGGCGTTGTACGCAGCAGAGAGGTGTAGGTTCGAATCAATTGGCTCTTCCTTGTTTCAATAGGTCTAGCGCTTTGAGGGTTTGTCGTCGTCGCTGCCGATGTCGCCGCCGCAACGTTGCACCTCACCGAATCCGATTCGTTGATATGAGTGACGACAGGACGACCTATTAGTGTAGAATTGGTCGTGAAGAGGGCTTCGCCATATCCGATTCGTAGCCTGGATGGATTTTGCCGGAAGGACAGTAGCCGAACGCATGGTCGCACAGCGAAGGCCAGAACCATCCTGCGGAATGAAAATACGCAGGAGAATAAGGGTGCCTCCTTCTGATATAGGTATAATTCACCTATGAGGTCACTGGGGGGATTTCGTCGAGGTTTGCGTATTTCAAGGATGACCTGTCTATTTTCGATCCGTCAAGTTCAGAAATCTTGAGGGTCCGGATCAACCTAGCACCGGGAGTGCATGATGACTAAGACGCAAGGCAGTTGAGCAGTTTGGGATTGCGCCACGCTTCCTGCCTAGCTTGACAGGGCCCTCCTTTGGTTAGCAGATCACTTTAGCTTGCCCCCAACTCTTCGTAGGTCAAACACATCTCAATTCGACCGATACCGCTGTTTCGAAATCAGAGCTCTAATACGACCATTTCCAAACTCGACATCGTACTGCACAGAAAAAAAAGTCATAATGTCTACTCTCGAGGAGCTTGACGATCTTGACCGCCGAGACAAAGACGACAAGAAACGTGAGGGCAGCTCTGAGGATACGAAGCACCAAGGGGATGTTGATGATGACATGAAAGACAATGAAGACGACTCTGACGAGATCTTGGACGAGGAAATATTTGGTCTTGGTACTCAAGACATATTGACTCGTAAGAGACTACTCGAGAACGACTCCAGGATCATGAAGAGTGAGCTCTCGCGGCTCTCACATGAGAAGGCAGCAATGGGTGAAAAGATCAAAGACAATATGGATAAGATTGCAAACAACAGGTATGTGTCACAATTCGTACCACGACTATCAGTTTATATTCACAGTCTTACCGGTGTTTAGACAACTTCCTTACCTAGTAGGCAATGTTGTCGAGTTGCTGGATCTCGATCCTACGGCAGAATCATCCGAAGAAGGTGCGAATATTGATTTAGATGCGACACGTGTGGGCAAATCTGCCGTCATCAAGACATCTACGCGCCAAACCATTTTTCTACCACTCATTGGACTGGTGGATTCCGATAAATTGAAGCCTGCCGATCTTATTGGTGTCAACAAGGACTCCTATCTCATTCTGGACACATTGCCAGCAGAATACGATAGCAGAGTGAAAGCCATGGAGGTTGATGAGAAGCCTACTGAACAGTATACTGATGTCGGCGGGTTGGACAAGCAAATTGAGGAGCTGGTTGAGGCTATCGTGTGGCCAATGAAAGAGGCCGATAGGTTCAAAAAGATTGGTATTAAGGCCCCTAAAGGTACGAGACTATGATATTGCACTTATAACTGCTAAGCTTCAGGGTACATTCAGTTACTATGAGGCAAGCAACAATTTTGGCAAATATTTCGGCTTTGCTGACAAGCTCATAGGTGCCCTGATGTATGGGCCACCCGGTACTGGTAAGACGCTATTAGCGAGAGCCTGTGCCGCGCAGACGGACGCAACGTTCCTCAAACTAGCAGGCCCTCAGCTTGTTCAAATGTTCATTGGCGATGGCGCGAAGCTAGTTCGCGACTGCTTCGCCCTAGCCAAAGAAAAGGCACCAGCCATCATTTTTATCGATGAATTGGATGCTGTCGGCACAAAAAGATTTGACAGCGAGAAAAGTGGCGATCGGGAAGTGCAAAGGACCATGCTGGAACTTTTGAATCAATTAGATGGGTTCGCTTCCGATGATCGCATCAAGGTTCTTGCTGCGACAAATCGTGTTGATGTGCTCGATCCCGCTCTACTTCGATCCGGCCGACTCGATCGAAAAATCGAGTTTCCTTTACCTAACGAGGAGGCTCGAGCCCAAATTCTTAAGATACATTCTAGAAAGATGCGGGTTGATCCAGGTGTCAATTGGGGGGAGCTTGCAAGAAGCACGGATGAATTTGGCGGAGCTATGTTGAAAGCTGTCTGTGTCGAAGCAGGTATGATAGCTCTGCGATCAGGCAAGAACAAAATTGGTCATGAGCATTATGTCGACGCTATAGCCGAGGTACAAGCCAAGAAGAAAGACGTGAGTTCAGCCCCCATTCTCTTTCCCTCGTCTCGATTGCGGCTACTGCTAATACATTTGGTACAGACTGTGAACTTCTACGCTTAATATAATTTTACCGAGAACCTAGGTATACAGGCATAGTTGGAATCTTTTCCGGTGGGTACTTTCTACCAATATGGCTGTCGGGGCTCTGAGCAAATTCCGCTTGGGGAATCGGAATTATTGTATCATTAAACTCATTTTTGGCCATCTACATGAGGATATTCAGCAGACTAGCAACGGACAATAAACTCATCAATGGGCCTCCTTGATTTGTCATCCCCCTAATCTAGTATTTAAAATTTATTATCACAGTAAAAGGCAATATTGCCAACCTCGTTCGTAAGTATTGTAAAAACCCAAGTGTTATTATAGGAATCTACCTCGGCAGCCTGCTTCAAGCGGTGCCTGTTTGCGTCTAGACGAATCACCGGAAAAAAAAACCTCACGATAAAACAATACTTTCTTTCGATTAGCCCGGAGGCTTTACTCCAATTTTCTATGCCTCAATACAGATATCTGGCTTTGGTGATCGCGATGGGTATTCAGCTCCGAACCAGGTAGCTAGCTACTGTGATTGGAGTGGGATACCATCTACGTCATTGTGGCGGGAGCTCACCCAAGCTAATCCGTACTACCCTAGTTTTTAACCACCGGTATCCCATAATATGCAGGAAAATAAATGTTCCTGTGCAAAGGTGGAAACGAGATTAAAAAAATGGAGGTACCAGGTTGGTGAACTCTGGTATGATTAACGTCATACTGCAAGGAATCTCTCATTAGCGATCCCAGGACAAATCTACACATGTGCCTCCCGCATATCAGCTATTTCAAGGAAACTAGAACGGAGCATTACGCCCGGCCCCGTAAGAGTCGCGTAACGGCTACGGTATGGTGCCGCTTGTCTTGATTATGAACAATGAACCCAAGAGTACCTAGGCAGGTACCTCCGGTTGGTTCCCAGACACCCCCGCTCGTACACCTGCAAGGGAGAGAGGATGGGACTAGTTCCAGCTTTTGACTGTCACGGTGACGTGATGGACACGCCAGTGTGCTCACACGTCTCTCATGTCTTGGTGCACAATCAAGTGCCACCCGCGTCGTCATCAACAAGGGAATCTGCTACCTGGACGTAAATCAACACATCCCACAAAATTTCCTTTCCTGCTCCCACACTTCAAACCCTACTCACCTCCTTGTTTTATTTTCTCCCCTTCTCTCCACATCAGCTCTGCTCTGATTTAAAACGAGAGCTCTAAACGCGTAAGCTATTAGATACAGAAACCCATTTCGAATTCGTGGCTCTTTGCACAATGAAATGTTTGAGCCTTGCCTTTGCGGCTAGCTTGGTCATCTCCAGTGTGGTTGCGAGTAGCTGGTTTCCAGGTTCCAAAGCCGGTTCGTCTCACCCCTTCCCTTGATCTGATACCCTATCACAAATATCAGTGCAATGAAATATGATTTAATACTTCGTCACCGCAGTGTACAACAAATGGCATCAGAAAGAGCTTGAGCGTTGGCTCTCTGATCACGAGATTTCCTATCCAAAGGCATCTGATCGCAAAGACCTCGAGGCATTGGTCGAAAGTCATTGGAATGATGCCGTCGTTCAGCCGTATAATGGATGGGACACCGCACAGCTCAGCGCGTATCTGCGTGACAAAGGACAGGACATCCAAACAGCAGCAGAAGGTTCCAAAGACGGCCTCTTGTCGCAGGTCAAGTCCAACTGGTACGAGACTGAAGAAGCTGCGCAACAGGGATGGGCAAACATTAAGGATTGGATTCTGGATACATGGTCTGACAGCCAATTGAAGGCATTTTGCGACGAACAAGGTGTACCAGGTAAGCGTTCCATGTTATTCGCGACAACACTGGGGAATCGGCATGTCATTTCCATCATTTGTGGCGAGGAGCTCAATGTGATTTCTGGACCTCATCATCGCTTCCTTCCAATCTCTATTCTGACGAAAGCTAACTTTCGTGCCTCGTCGTAGTACCACAACCACGACACCGGGATACCATCTTACAGAAAGCCCGCATTGGTTATGAAATAGCTGCCAAGAAAGCAGGTGAGACAGCTGCATATCCTGGCAATTGGCTCTATCAATCTTGGAGCGACTCAGATTTCAAGGCTTGGTTGGACAAGTACGGTATTCCAGCTCCACAGCCTACGACCCGCGACAAATTAATTGCTGCAGTTCGCCGCAACTCCCGATTAGGCTACCTCAAAGCTCAGCAACAAGCTGCCAGCGCCAGTGCCAGCGCCAAGGCTGCTTACGCCACTCTCACTGACAGTATCATTGACGTTTGGAGTCATTCTCAGCTGAAAGACTTTTGTGACAAGAACAGCATTCCTGTCCCGCAAGGCACGAAAGAAAATGAACTCAGGGCTTTGATTCGTAAACAAAGAGCCAGTATACTGGGAGATAACGTTCAAGCCAAGGCTAGTTCTGCCATTGGGGTCGCTACGTCGAATGCCAAAAATGAATTTGCCAAAGCCACCGACAGTGCTTCACTTGTAGCTGAGGATGCCTTCCACCAGGCTATGAGCACATGGTCAGAAAGTCGACTCAAGGCATACTTGGATGCGCGAGGAATCCCTGTGCCCAAAGGGTCGAACGTAGATTCTTTGCGAGCTACTGTGCGAAAACATGCACACAAAGCGGCTTCAGGTTGGCAAGCGTGGACATTTGACGATTTCAGTCACGATAACTTGAAGGCGTACCTTGCGAAACATGGAGATGCTGCTGCGAAAAAGGCAGCAGAGAAGAAAGATGCTACTAGAGAGGAGCTTGCCATCGCGGCCTCGTCTGCATACTCGTCAGCGTCCAACGCTGGCGGAGCCCAGTTCGCTTCCATCACCAGCTATCTTGCATCCGCCACAGAGTCTGTTCAAAAACAAGCCTTCGAATCATGGACCCAATCTGAACTCAAGGCATACCTAGATAGCTATGGTATCCCCGTGCCTCAAGGCTCTAAACTCGAGGAACTCAAGGCTCTTGCACGCCAGCAATCCACATATTTTAGGTATGGAACCTCGTCACCAGCTGGGACAATTTTCGCAAAACTGGGAGCTACAGCTTCGCAAGGGTGGAGGTGGGCAGTAGGGCAGTTGAGGCTTGGAGGAGAAGTCGCCCAACAGAAAGCCAAGGAAGTTGAAAAAGAGCTGTAAGGGGGCGGTGCGTGAGTATTGCGGTGCGTGAGTATTGCGGTGCGTGAGTATTGCAAATGCCCAGTAGGAGAAGTTAAGGACTTGTGTGCGAAGTATTAAAATGAAACGACAGTGACTTTCCTATGATCTTCTCGCGCGGCCGGGTATAGCTGGTATAGCTGGTATAAAAAGTATAATTTATGCAGGGTCTTATAATTCACAGCTAAACTAAGTCCATAACCTACATGTCCCATCCGCCCCAGCACTCAAACACCATGGATGTCGAGGATGCCAGTCAATGTCCATGACTCCAAGCTTGCTAACAACATAATGGCCCTTGAGCATTTTCACTGGCACAATTCTAGCGTTTTCCATCAGGTCGCTAACCACTTTGCCGTGGAATATTTGCAACGAGCCGTCGTCACTGGCATCTGCGAACAGTGGAAGCCGTTGGTGATATCTGACAGCACGGATGGCTTCATTGTGGAATCTCATCGTCTTGTACGGTCTGTTGGAGAGGTCCAAGTCATGCCAAAGCAACCGACGGTCGTATGACCCAACGATGAGGTTGTCACCGCCAGGGTGGATGTCAAAAGAGGATATCCATCGAGCTCCTGGTTGGAGCACCTTAACGAGTTCTTGCTTTTGTAAGTCATAGCAACGTATCATTCTTTGTGTGGCAACAAAGAAAAGAGGTCGAGATGGGTGGAACTGAGCTGTTTGTGCGAGGCCGGGCAAGCGGCGGAACGGTATTTGACTCAAGTGTTTGGAAAGTGTATGTATTGCCACGGAGCTTCGTTGACCCGTCGGAGACACAGAACATACAAAGTCCCCGCGCCTGTGCCAGTGCAAAGTCTTGATAGCGGATCTGACAGTGGCCTTGAGCAAAACGCCAGATTCCTCGAGCCTAGATCCAGGCCTCGACCATTTTGAGGAATTTTGTCTCACTGTAATGCTTCCAGACGATCCAGAGCTTGCGGCATACCCAAACCCAGCATCTAGAATAGCACGGCTTGACCTGCCTATCGCATCACTACAAAGAGGAGGCACCATGAAAAATAATTCTTCTCCACTAGCAGCCGCGAGAATGAAAGCATCCGAGTTTGGCCGCCATCTGACAACATCGATAGCTTCGTCAGAACTGAGCTTCACCATCCACTCTTGGTGCCCATTAATGCCCCAGACGCGCACAATGCCGTCATCTCCCCCTGATGCAAGCCATTCTCCATCTGGGCTGAAGGAAACCGACCGCACACGTCCTTCATGGCCCCTGAAAATGGTTTGACACATGGTAGGGAATGGTCTTAGTTCCTCAGGTTTCGGTAATTGTGGCAGTAGAAGATTGGGATCAATATTGAGTTTGTTTTTTCGTACTCTTGGGGCCAGATATAGATCCAAACATCTTTCGAATCGTTCCTTGACAAATTGACTATAACCCGGTACTTTGCGCAATGAATCAAACTTGGTCGGAAGGTATTCTCTATCTCTTTCTTCTGGCCCGGTCTCTTCCCAAGCCTCTCTTTCATCAGATGTGGGCAAGTACTCTTGAGGAGGGTTGTAGCTCAAATCATACCCCGGGGGTGCTAGTTTCGGCGCGGGGACATTCATGACGTGAGGATCTCTGGGTTCCTCATTGGCCCAAATGTCGTAATGTATCTCATCTTCATCCGTCTCCTCCTGATCCTTCGAGTTGGAAGACTTATGTGGAAGGATGCGACCTTCTTTGATAGCCCGGACGAGTTGAGCGATTCTCTTGGCCTCATGCTTAGAGGGAACAAACCGTCGCTTCGGTTCTGGAGCAGCGCTTAGTGGCATTTTTTCTTCAACGCCAGTGAAGTACGGAATCATGTCCTGCATTCTCTATTAGTGCCTGTTAACATGTTATCTTGTGGTCTCAACAATCATACCGGATAAAGATCATGATTTTGTTCTGGGACCTCGCCCATTTGAAGTCGACGTAGCAGCTCCAATTCATCCTGGCTGATGTTGAGCAGTTTACCCGTCTCTGGGTCCGTCAGGCCAGTCCAGCCTTTCGGCAAGTCGATGCTGTCTAGTAAGGCGTCAAGAGCCTCTCCAGTGGCAGGGCGCATGATCTTTTTGCCATTGATGTCATATCCAATGTGCGGGTAAGAGTCGTAAAATGATAGAGGGATGTTGCCAATGGTATTCACTGGGCCTTGGGCGTCCGTATCATCACTATCGTAGACAGGGTCAATCTCCTCATACTCATATCTTTCCCTGCCATTGGCATCCTCGACAATACGGACATACGGTCCTCGCTTGGAGATGGTCTTGACATCAAGCTTAGTAGTACCGTCTATCTCTTCGCTTTGATTGTTGATTTCTCCAGCTGATTCGCTTCCTGTGTCACTTTCACTCTCGTCGGCATCCGAACTAAGAGCATCATCCTCGCTTTGCGACAAGACTCCATCAAGCATTTCTCCGTCGAAGTCGTTGTCTGAGGCGTCGTGCTCAAATAAGTCTTTCATTTTCCCCAATGATGCCATCGTAGATAGATAGTTATGTTAGTAGAGAAGAAAAACCCACGTGTTACTACTACTGAACGTTGGATGTTGGATGTGACTGGGTAATAGACAGTGGCCAGGTTCTTGTAGATCAACTTTTTCTTGGTCTTATCTTATCAGCATTAGTTAAGCCATTGCTTTGAAACTACTCTTGTTGCTTATAAGACCACTTTTAGTACTACTACGGGAAAATAGGATTTCTGTCATGGGCACAGAAACGAGGAAAATGTTTTTTTTAATCAAGAATCAGAGATCTAGATTCGCACTGTCTTTTTTTTTTTTTTTTTTTTTTTTGGGGGGGGGGGGGGGGGGGGCGGGGGGGGGGGGTTAAAAAAAATTATCCTATTCCATATTTTTTGGTTCAAAAATTCTACAGTACTCGTTTTTTTTTTCAGAGCGAAAAGGCGTGTTTTATTTAGGAGCCACAGCGGGAAAAAAAAAAAAAAAAAAAAGGCCACTAACTGGCGACTTGAAAAAAAAAAAACCCCCCTTCACTTTTTTTTCTTGCCGGTACATCTGAAATTGAATTCTTGCAATAATATTTTCGTCACATATTAATTATGTATGCAATTTGCTTTTACATAAACGCATGCCAAAACGATATGTAATGCAACCTTCTTACTTCTAGGATTTCTTACTATCATCCATCATCCATCCTCCCTCACACGCCACGTCGCAAGTTGGATCCATCATGTCTATATCGAACGAGGCCCTGCACAAGGTGTGTGTGTGTGCATGACGACCTCGATTGGTTTGACTAACCGAAGTTCTGTAGCTCGCACGAGAAATCGAGACTCAAGCAGCGGCAGCACAGCAACAAATCGGTCTAGCCCGTACCCAAATTGCAGCAAAGCAGCGCGAACAGCGTATGGTTAGGCTTACACTCAGCGAGCTCGGAATTTTGCCTACGGATACCGTTGTATACGAAGGGGTCGGCAAGATGTAAGTCATCTTGAGCGCTGGTCCTTCTCAAGCTGCTTTACTTACGACGGACTCTTCATTCAGGTTTGCATCACTACCTTTGCCATCTTTACGCCAGAATCTCGAGGAGCAAGCAAAGGATCTAGACGCAGACGTCGAAAAATTAAACCAACGTCTGCTGTATCTCGAAACCACTCACAAAAATAGTCGCGAGCACATCGAACAAATCCTAGGTACTCGCTAAAATAAAATTTTCGGTCTCGGCTATTCATTTATATCGTGCCCATCTGGATGAGAAACACGGCCGAAGTTATACATACCATATCATCGTCAACTATTCAACAAAAATGCGGTGCCAACCAACCAACCAACCACCACCCCCGACGGGTGGCCGGCCCACCCTGGTGAGGCACCCCGCTCCAGTCGGTTATTACTGTGACCCCAGTGCAATTTTGCGTAAAGGCCTCCCCCTCCCCCTCCTCCCGTGGTCACACTACTTCCGCCGAGTTTAAGTAAATCGCTCTCATCTACACGTAGGCTGTGTGAACCTCTCTCACTCTCACTATATCATGAGCTACTATTCTGACGATGAGGATGTCGATGTGCGCATCCGCCACCACGGACACTCTCCAAGACCTGTTCGATACGTTGAGCGACCAAACTACTATGGTGCGCCTGCTGGCCCCGGTTTCCTTTTCCCAGAACAGCATACTACTGTAGTCGCACGCTCTCGTTCCCGTGATAGGTCTCGAGATCGGCGAGTCATCCCACCTAGCCCTGCTCCAGCTCAGCCTGTGGTTATCAACAATCGTTTTTATAACGAGTACTCGTCTGACGAAGATCTTGACCATCGCCGTTATCGCCAGGGAGACCACCGCCGTCGAAGTTCTGATTCCCGATCTCGATCTCGATCTCGATTAACTCGAGATGAATGGGAAGCCGAACTCGCGCGCCGGGAGCTCGAAAGACTTCGACTCGAGAACTCGCGGGATGAAGAAGAACGGCGTCTTACGAAAGAAGCCAGAGATGAAGCCGAATTGCATCGCGCCAAGCGAGAGCTTGATGAGATCAAACAGCGTGAAGCACAATCCGAGAATGAGAGGCGCATTAAGAGAGAGTTAGAGCTTAAACGACTTCAAGAAGAGGAACAGGCTCTGGAGGAGAAGAAGCGTCGCGACAAAGAGGCCGCGGAAGCAGTAGAACGCTACAAAAAGCAAGAGTCTGATCGATTGGCAATGGAAAAGCTGCGGAAGGATCAGGAGGAGAAAGAATATAAGCGGAGGATGCAAGAGGACTTGCTCAAGTCAGGTCTGGATGAGAAGGCCATTGCGGCGATTCTAGAAAAGAAAAAGGTGCCCGAAGCGATTGAATCTAAACAACGTCCGACTTACACCAGGATGGCCCGAAGACATCTGTCAATCGAAACACTCAGGACGTTCCACATTGACTTTGATGTCGATTTCGTAAGTTGCTGGGGTTTTGTTTTTAATCTCAAGGGAGTTCTGTACATCTTTGTGTGTTCTCACATGTATTGGCAGTTCTGCTGACATTTATAGCATCCTGAATACATCCTCATCAAACGTTGGGTACCAGAGTGGGAACAAGACCAGTTGTGGAGACATACTAAATTCGTTCGGGAGAAACGCAGTAGCACATTGCTAATTGAAGAGAAAAGAAGTCGTCGCCTAGAGCCCGACTTTGAGTGGGTACGGAAGAAGCACGATCGAAAGCGAAGCAAGTCTCCAGGTGGTTTCCTTATGTATCTAGCTGGTGCCAAGCCCGCCTAAATATGTATGTATCACCATGGCGTTGCTGGTGTTTAAGTGCATCTGTGAGACAGCAGTTGCTTCCGAACGTGCCATACGGTTTCTTCCAGTATCTCCAAGGTAGGTTACTATCAAATAAGAATTATATATTTATAGTCAGTCCATGATATATATAGTTCCATTGGAGATACGTGTAGATGTTTACAAGCACAGCGTCAGGCTTAAACTACGCTAATCCGGCGGATAAGCTCTTCGTAAACCGTCCACGCCAATGCTGAACTTAAGGCCTTGCGACTCATTCTTAACGCTAGACCATCCCATAAAGACCGGAACCCGTCTTCGACCACCATTTTGTAGCCTGCTTGCCCCACGTTTCGATATTGTCGAGGCTCCAGCTGTATCCGCGTCTTCACTGCATCAAAGGGGTTTGACACTGCTGAGCAGGCTGCGCCAGCAAGTATTCCCGAGGCAAAATTGACGGAGCTGGCCACAGAGGCCGTCATTTTGGGCAGTTCGGTGTCAATAGATGACGACCTAGGTGCTGCTAACGACCCCAGGTTAGTCTTTAGCATTTCATAGAACAACACGTACATCCCCGCATACGGCGCATCCCGGATAGCCGTTGCTCCAAATCCTGAAAAGAAACCTCGAAATCCTTCATGCCGCCTAATATCAGCAGCAGAAGATGCTATTGATGAGTAAGAATACAAGTTTGACTCAAAGCGGACCTTAATGACAGTAAGTGGCATAAGAACAAAGCCAGCAAACGTTCTAGCCGCTGCTCCAGACCCTAGGTTTTGCCAGTTGGTTAATATGGGGAGGGCAGACGAAGCATTTCGGGTCCCTGTTTGCTCCAAGTATTGACGAATGCTGTTGAGTGAGGTAAAATATATCGCTGAGCCAAATCCAGTGCGCAAAGTCGAGGGGACTGTTCCTCGCCATAGGCTCCGAATGATTTCGCGGGACCGTAATATATCTCTCCAGCACGCAGACAACGAAGAGCTTCCAGATTGTTGTACACGTGTCTTAAGAAGGTCCAGGGGCTGGAGGATCACAGCAGATGTGATTCCTGAGCCAAGTCCAGAGGCAAAATGACGTGCTACAAATAGTTACACTCGTAAGGATTGGTACAACAGATAGACAACTGGAGCATGATACGTACCTGACTTTGCGCGTGTGGGAGGTGTTTCTTTCATAATTAACGAAATCCAATTCTCATGGCTATTGTTGCCAGTCGGATTCGTGACTCTGGACTTTGACAGTAAATAGAAGCATCTCCATCTCAGGAGCTGTGAAGTACAATCAACCAACTAACTACATATGCTCATAATACGTGAGGTGCTGGCGTAGGGTGGGACCCACAAACCTTGCAATCCACTAATGAGCAGATGCCCTGATGCATACATACATAATCCGTATTCCGTTCCACATTCTCTCATCTCCCTCTGTAATCGCTAATTACAGATTCAAGTCGCCCAGCCAATAGTCGATGTTTTTTAACCAATTCTATCCATTCGCTCATTCCAACTGAAGATAAAAGAACACCGAAATCGGCACCTAATCTCCCCAGACTTCCCGCACAGTAGAGGACCTGTGTTAAAATGCTCTCTCTAGTAGTCCTGTCTATAAGATTTGGTAGATAGGTCTGGAGGGTGTCTGTTAGAAGTCCCATGAGAGGTAGTGGGAAGCTGGCAAGAACGGAAGGGAGGGGGTAGGTTGAATCAGCCAGTAAGTCTTTAGGGTGAGGAAAGCTTGCATCGACGCTCTTCGCCATTGAGACTATGCCGAAACTGTGCTCACGGAAAACCTCTATGAAGCGCTTTAGGTACCTTTCAGTGTGTTGACCTCCCGCCCAGCCCCGACTTGGATCAACGTTGTGCATCGACTCCTGATCAGCCAAATCCTTAAGTGGACTCAATGCGTCTAGGGTGAAAATGAGCGTGCTCAGGCGACACACTAGAAACGTTGCAGACAATGCTTCCTCGGTGGAAGACTGTGAGATTAAGTCTAGGACAATGCGCTTCAGCCACCCTATGGTTCGCAGACCCGTGGCGAGTTTCAGGTTCGCTACCTTGAGTGTGGATATTAGATTGGCGGCCATTTGTCGAACTGCGGCATCAGCTTCATTCGTGACTGAGGCGATAAGAGGCGATGATGGATGCAGGGATGCCAACCGTTGCGCGTGAGCGTAAAGGTCGAGGGTGGACGAGTAATTGACGGGGTTTGAGTTGATGGCTGATATCAACAGTGGCGGGATATCCATTACATTGACAAGCCGTTCTGAGTTATGTAGCAGCCGCAGGGCTCGCTTTCGACCCGAAGTGACGTTGTTATCTTTGTTTTTGTTAAATTCTGTTGAAAATAGCTCCGCCTCCATGTCAAGTCGTGGCACCATTTGTGTGAGATCACTCGCTCTTCTCGCTAGGCTTGGTAGAGTTTGGCACAGAGACGAATGGCTGGCTGCTGATTCCACCACATACTTGTGCGATTTCTTCGACAGCGTTTGAAGGTCAAGAAGAAGCGAATGAGAGTCTTGCGATATATTCTGCAGTTCGGCATTTTGAACAGCGTCCACCGACAAACCGGCAAGCTGCTCCAAATACGCGACGACCGTCTCATCGGTTGCCTGGCTGGGTCCCAGCAATTGCTCAGCTAACATCTGTGCCATTATAGTGTAGCGAAGCTGGGTGCGGCTGTTGGAGCGTTTTGCTATTGGCCCTCTTATTCATGGGCCATCTGCTATGTTCTCCTTGGCCAGTATCGTGAATTTACCCTCGACGCGATATCTTGTGTCAGGCTCGGGCCATCGATGCTCTTATGTGTCCTGATGCGACGAGTCTGGCATGAACTCCAGATTATTGTATTGCAGCTTTGATATTTCACGACTTTGCGGTATGACCAGATGATTCCGATGCCGACTGATAATAGGGTGGGTTGCGGCACGGGTTACCTATTGCGTGTGAAACTGATGTTGTTAATGTAACCAAAACAACAGTAGCAATTGGTGGGGGGGAGTGGCTCTTCGAGGTAATGTGACCATATATGTACAGACTTCACCTACCCTGCGTTAACGATGAATTGGGGGGTTACATTTTGCCCCCGTGACAAAGCTGAATTGGCTTGTGTTGGGTTTATTCTACTACTAGGCAAGATTTGTGGTGGGACTCGATGGGCGGACACTGGCCAAATCATAATAACCTCAGTGTCACGCCCGGGTCGGGCGTAGTGCACTTGCGCACACTGGGTAGGACGTGAAGTTGTAAACCGCTGACGGCTTAATAATATGTGTATGTACACGGTGACTGATGCCACACCGTCAGGCAGCGGGGTTTCTTCTCCCATGTAAAGGGTTTTCCTTGTTGATGAACCTGCGGGAGTACTAGTAAATAGCCACACAGAGAGCTATATAGTGTATCGAAATAATAATAATGCCACACCGTACGCACGAGGCGAGGAAAAGGACAAGGACGGGGTTTTCACCGACGTTAAAGGCGGACAATTGAGACGACAGGCACATGATATGCAGAAATGCGTGAAACGGAATGGCATTACATAGAGCGTGCTAACTGCCGAGCTAAAGTTCGTCAATAATTGTCTGTTCCGGCATCAGCAGATAGATGCATGTGCCAGCTGCCTGAGACCTCCCTCACGTGCTTCTACCCCAACAAATCCAAACCAGCTGGTCTCACCAGTATTAGCCCCGACACGTGGAAAACTTTCAGCGCCTATTCCTTGCGTGCGACGCATCAATAGGCGGGAGTGCTAGCCTACAACCATCATCACCACGGGGAGGTATGATATATCAACAGCATAAAAGTCCAGACCTGATTCTGACAATTTAGTGCTCAATACCACCGCAACCGCACAAGTTATCGAAGGGACACGACTACTGATACCTCCTGGCAGCAGCTCCTACAGAACGAGACATCGGGTAGGCTCAATCGTTGAAGAATCCCGCAACATTACACTTACGATGAAAGATCCCTTCTTCGTCAAGCCAATACCTTGGCTTGTACATTTGGCGCAGCCATTGTGCGATCGGATTGGCTTACCAACATTGCCCCTACACATACATCAGGTGCTGCTCGGTGCGCTGTTCTACTCGGTCATATTCTATTCGATATCGCCAGTTATATCACGAATTCTGGTACCAAATCTATACGCAAAACTTCCAAAAAAGCGACGACTGAACTGGGATGCCCACGTGGTGTCCATGATTCAGAGTTTGCTCATCAACGGACTTGCCATTTGGGTCATAATGGCGGACAAGGAACGAGCTGCTATGACGTGGGAAGAACGTATCTGGGGATACACTGGAGCGATGAGCATGATACAAGGCCTCGCTGCAGGCTACTTCGTGTGGGATTTTGTCGTCACCAGCTTGAACTTCGACGTCTTCGGAATAGGTACCTTTGCGCACGCAGTTGCTGCGCTCCTCGTATTTTCGTTCGGATTTGTAAGACATCATTCCGTCTGACCACAACATGACATGTGATCACCATACACTAGTGAATTCTTATTGACCTTGCCCACAGCGACCATTTGTGAACTACTATGGGTGTACATTCATTCTGTGGGAGCTTTCTACCCCTTTCCTTAATGTTCACTGGTTCATGGACAAACTCGACATGACAGGCTCCCGGGCGCAACTTTATAACGGTTTCCTGCTCTTGTTCACATTTTTTTCCTGTCGCTTGGTATATGGCACATATCAATCAGTAAGAGTGTTTCGCGACATTTGGGCGGCTATGGATAATAACCCATCGGTTGTGTCACTTAACTCTGCGACCATGGGGTTTGCAAACGAGGCCTCTACTGTTCCCCCCTGGCTTGGTGCAATTTACCTGGCTAGCAATCTTACACTCAATGGTCTCAACTTTTATTGGTTCATCAAGATGGTCAAAGCGGTTCGCAAGCGGTTCGAGCCGGAGAAGCAGCCACAAACCGAGATTGAAGTCGATTCATCGTCTCTTGCTTCAGGAATCTCCGACACTGGAATGAAAGCACATCGACGTAAGGCCTGATAGGAGTCTGCCAATAATAGTTTTCCAGGCTTCTCCCTGTAAGTGCCGTTCCCCGATTGCAATCAAATAGCAACGATCCCTCCCATAGGTTCGGCAAACTGCCTCGATGAATGTGAATCCGTTCATTCACATCATACCCTGTCGTGATTGGAATCGCCCAGTCTAGAAAGTTCACATGCCTTAGTGGCAATATAATAAAGCGACAAAAGCAACATGGTCGAGAATCGTCAATGGTTATATAGAAAGTCGATGAACTCGACTGTTTGTTGGATATGCCGCTCATACTACTGAAAGGCGATGTAATACCGTCATCATATGTGTGTGTGCTTGGCTAGTGACTTTGCCCGATTAGATCATATATATATATAATTTTTGCTCCTATATCCATGATTCTTATTACTTCACCGTGCTTGAACGGCATGTGCAATAAACCCAACGAAGACCAAATTAAGAATCTAACTGTGGCGTGTAGTGTAGTTGTAGTCTGATGTCCCATACCCAACTACTGGCCACTGGCAACGATAACCGCGCGGCGAGCCCACGTTACACTCAACACCTGATTGGGAATATGTCATAGGACGTCTCAAAATCCAAATGGATTTTCAGGTGCTATATATAATGGTCAGATAATATCATTGATATGTGAGTGAGTGGCGCTTACTAGCTTGTGATAAATTGGCTCGGCGGCCAGTTTGCTGAGGCATCAGCTTCCTTGTATCTGGCGAAATGCCAAAGCGGACTGGTGGCGGTGGACCAGTTTTTTGGTGCTGAAGCGGTTGTGCGAAACCATTGCTGACACCAGTCTGCTGCAGTTGTTGGTTGGGAAAGCCAGGGGGCTGCGGCTCTAAAGCTGAGGGTAAAAAGTTATTCATGTTACTGCCATTAGCAGCAGCTTGGGAATATATTGGCATGGAGGATGAGAATTGAGTCTGGTATCCCGTTGACTGAGATTGGATTGTTGAAATTTGACTAGAGCGATTTCCGTCTCCGAAGGGACTGACCCCTGAGGCCCCCGTCATCATTGGATGTAAGATCTGCTGCTGACCTGGGATGCCGGGTGTGAAAGATGCCATGCTCTGAGGTTGAAGGCCGACGTACCCTGTCATGGCAGGCTGTAGCTGTTGATATTGCGCGGTAAATTGTTGCCGCAGCCTGGCTTGAGCAATGTCATTAAGACTCTGTCCTGGAGGAGCGACTTGTCCTTGTATCGTGCCGGTCACTTGACCAGCCAAGTATGGCGCGACGAAGATGGATGACTGCGTCAATTGTGGCGTTGAGACAGGCCGTTGCGGCGGCGGCATCAGCGATCCTTGTGTCGGTGATACTGAAGGTGGTAATGGACGTTGTCTGGGAAGAGACGTCTGGGATGAGGCAGATCCAAGGGCATCTAAAGAAAGTGATGCTGGTTGTGGTTGTGTGGAATTGGACAGTGTCGAAAAGAAGGAGGGTGTAGCGCCAGTAGGTTGTTGTAAAGAGGGCTGTTCTTGTTGCTCAGTTTGGCGGGTCGAGGCAGTCGTCGCCGATGACTCGGTCTTGCTTGGTTGAAGTGGCTCTGTTAATAATGATAGATCTTTCATGGATCCCGTCAAAGCAGGTGTGATTTTAGCTCGCGAAGCTGGGGTTGGCACTGCAAGTGGTGTTGCATTCCTCTTTGGCGAGTCTGTTTGCTGGCTTGCCGAATTGTTACTCGACTTCACATCCCATGCATCATCATCAAAGCCTGCCTTTTGCTTGTCAGCTGTAGACGGATTACCGGTAGTCGAGGCAGTAGGATTGCGGTCGCTGAACGTGCCAGTCTCAGTATTCGCAAAAGCAGCCGCATCAACTACGTCCCTTGTTTGAACCGCTGGCGCTGGCCTTCCTTTCCTGGTGTTGTTTCGAAGCGCTCCACCTGGACCGGAGAAGAGTCCACCTGATTTGTAATCGGAATCCTGATTGCTGCGCTCGCGACCGAATTTGACATCCAAAGTACGCATGACTTTAATAATATCGCCCTCCCGGAAGCCTAGCGTCCGTAAAATAGTAGCGTTGACGTCTGGAAGAACGCTCTCATCCATAGAGTCCTTGGTGAAAGCCTGGGCGTATCGTTCGCAAAGGCCGACAGGGACATCGCAAGACAGGAAGAATTGAAACCAATCATACTCTGGCTTGACGTTCTTGCTGACAGATGCACCTGTTTCAGCACCTCGTTTTTCTGATGACTTTGCTCTTTTGACATCCGCCAACGGCTTGTCGTCGTCCAAAGAAATGCCGGTCATTTGTTCGACATACTCTAAATCATCTTGTGACATTTTCGAGATTGGAACGGCAATCTTGACACCGTTCATCTTATGCAAATGAATCTTGCTGTCTTTAAGGCCCAAGAACTGTGCATCGACACTGAACGAGCCAGATCGATCAGTCCAAGTCCTCACCTTCGTCGAATCAGGCTCTGAGTCGTATCGTTAGCCAACCCGTGACCGAATTTTCACGTTAAATCAAGCAAAATGTCTGTACATACTTGATTTTGGCTTAACATAACTTCCCCTATCACTGCGTACGTTCTCGCTGTTGCCTCGCTGTTGCCTCGAATTATTACTTTGTTCTCCAGCCACGAGACTGCTACCTCTTTCAGGATGTAAAGCTCCAGGCCCTACCTGATGAGGCTCCTTGCTTGCCTTAATCGCCTCCTTTGTCAATCTTATCTCGTCGAGCCGGTTTTGCTCAACAGTGCCTTTTGCAAGATCCGCCCCATTGATGTCAGAAATGGAGGGCGTAACAGTACCGATTATTTCGACATAGCTGCTCGGTACTACACCTTCTTTGCCGTTTTTTAGTCTCTTAACCTGCCACCATTCTTCGCTCTTGGAATCATCTATAACCAGAACCTCGTCACCAGCCGCCACAGTAACTTCATCGTCTCCTTGAGCCATGAAGTCATACAGAACTTGGCCTTTTCGCTGACGTCGTTGCGATCCAGCCAAAATCACCTCACGCAAGCCTTCTGCACGAACTGCACCAGCTAGTTCTCCGAGGGCCGCAACAATTTCCTCGGCAGTGTCCTTGGCGCCTGCGTGGAAATCGATACTTTTACTAGGACGAACGAGCTCCATGAATACATGTTTGCCTTCCCTAGAATAGTGAGTCATCTTGTCGGCAGTCCATTCTTGTGGGGGTTCATCTTCTGCGAGTTCAGGTGCGATGAGTATTGTGCCCGTGCCTAGATTGATACCTAGCGTGGTTGGCATCTTCTTCCGCTTTCCTATAACCGAGACCATCTCATTAATATTGTACATATGGAACCCCCCAGGTGTTCGGAACGCTTCGTCCAACTTTGGCGGCTCTCTCGTATGTTTAGGCGTCTTGCGAGCTAGAACTTTCGGTCGGGATCGATTTGGTAGTGCCGGGGACTGGGGTTCATTGTCATGATCATTGTCGGATCCCGGCGGCTCGCTACTTTCTGTGCGCGGTCTCACAGCTTGGGAGGGAGATGATGGGGACGAGGCCTCCACTGACGTTCTTGGACTATCATGCTGAGTACCTGCTCGGGCGGCGGCAGGAGTCAATGGAGATGACACTGACTTTTTCCGCAAAACATCTGGGGCATCCACGGACTGTGGGCGTACGGGTAATGCGGGAGGAGTGGCTGCAACTGGAGAACCTTGAGATTCGGCTGCCTCGTCCAGGTCAATGTAGTTAGCAGGAACAAATCCGTATTCGTCATCAAGTCCAACAAGTATCCAGTCAGGGTCTGACGTGTCGTAAACCTGTAGAACGACCTCCTCGGGAAATGAGAGCTCTTCATCTGTTTGACGAGTGTACTCGTAGATCGCACGCGCATGGTTCACAATTGGGGCCTAGAATTGAGAGCATGGAATAAGTACAAGGATAGACGCAAGAAAAAACCCGATCGATACGAACATACCTGCTCGACATAATTGTTTGGCACTAAGCCGACAGGCTCATCTTCATCTTCAGCTCCAGCCTTTTTCTTGGCTTTCCACCACCCATCATCATCGCCTTTCTCCAGGACATAGAGTACGTCACCTTCAGCGATAGCTAGCTCGCCTTCTGCTCGTGGCTCGTAGTCGTAAGCTGCGACACACACCCCTAGGAAACCCATATCGACAGTGTCCGTGGGATAGTTTAGCCAAAGAACCACTATGAATCACCCAGCGACTCCTAGGGTAGCTTTCAGTTATAGCACACCGGCTGTTGAGTGCAAATGCAGTGTGGTTGCGAGGAGGAGGAAGTCGCGGCAGCGCAGCAGAAAGGCATAGGAAGAAAGCGACTGCTCTCCAGTGACGACGACGTTGAGTTGTGTTTAGGTAATCTGACATAGAAACCCCGGGGGGGTGTTTCTGTGGGGCCCACTCGTCATTCCATGCAGTCTTGCATATGCCATCTTATTTTAGTATTCCTGAACTTATTTTTACGTAGCGATAAAATTACACGCCGTAGGCTCACAAAAAAAGAATCCCAAATCGAAGCAATATTGTATGAATACCCTCAAAGCACCCCTTATCTCGATCCACGTGCCATTCACATCTTTCATCTTTGCAAACCTCTCGATGCCACGCTGTGAAAATTCTCTCTTAAGATCAGACAAGTTTTCCTGATGGCCATGCTGGTGTGTTCATTAGAGATCATGTGTTACTCTTCTATCCTGATGCGTTGAGCCCAATTGAGCCGGGCAAACCTATTTATAGTGCCCAGCTCACTGCTATTCCTACCTATCTAACCCCGTGTTCGCACTCGGATGGCAGTTTAAAACGTCTGTCAGATTATTGCTAGCAGGCGACAGAGGATACGATAGTGTCTCAAAACGAAAGAAACGCATTACTGGAATAATGGAACGTGTGCCCAGTCCTACCCCGGTTGGTAAGATCAAAGAGACCCTAGAGTAGAATGTCGATACAGTCTAAAATTTTCTCCGGGTTGTTGCTTCTAAAGCGGTTGGACTAATACAGGAAGAAGGAAGTTTTGAGCGAAGCGAAGTTAGGACAAGCTTTCCTTTTCAGTCGTCATCCTCGTCCCCAGGAGGCTCAGAAGAATCAACAGCCCATTCGTCGCATTGATGCAAGTTCCGTAGACTTCCAGATCGATGTTCTCTGGTGAATATGCCTGGGAATAGTCTGGGGTCACTCCCAGACAAGTGCAGGTCTGCCATGGCATCCGACGGCGCTGCTGTATCCAGACTAGTCTCTCCATTACGTGGAAGTTTCAAGCTGATGCCAGAGGCCTTGATTTGAGGATCCAGAGTTTTGTCTCCATAATCCCGTCTTGGACCTTGAGAGAGACCAGAACCAGTAGTTTTCAGAGCTTCCGTTGTTGTTGTCGATGCCTCAGCGGATATCGCTGCAAAGTTGGCCTCGTTGCTTGCATCGTAAGCGACATAACGCCGTAATCTAGCAAGTTTCATGATTAGTGTTATGTATTTGGAACGTTTTACGGAGCCTATGAAACTGACATATCGCGCTCCTGGAGCAGGGTGTGGAATCTAAATTCCTCTCGACGATCAGGAACGTTGGTCTTAGCCATCATGTTCCCCCCCCTTCCGGGTCTGTCGAAATTTGACCCTAGCCACATTCTTTTGATGGATGCTTCGTAGCCACTTTGCTTTACTGAATTTTTGGCTAGCTCACACATGTCCACGGGACTAAGCTTGTAGATCTGTGCGGCCACAGCATATTCCTCTATGAGCGGTTCCTTTGTAAAAGCAAACTGCAGTGGGTCATCTGTTGATAAAGATACATTCAGTCCGCGTTTGAAGTACTGATGGAAGGGATTTCTTTCGTAAGCCAGAAATAGTGCGTTATTGCTCAGAGGCGACATTGCAATTCCTATCTGCTCCAAGTAGAAGGCGTACTGAAGTAAAGGAACCTTACGGAGCAGGAGTCCGTGACTTATGCTATGACAGCAAAGTAGAGCCACGGCCAGGTGCTCACTATCCCCAGCCTCTCCGCAGTGCGGTCGTATTACCAAAGTATTGAAACCGCGCTTCTTTCGCCAAGAATTCAGAGAGGCCATGTTAGCAAAGAGGTAGTAGATCCAATAGCTATAGGGAGGATTTTGCTTGGAATCCCAAACTTTTGGTACAGGGAACTTTTTGAAAAGCCGGCGCTCTACCTTGCTCTCGTCATCAACGCTGTCGAACCCTATCACTCGTTGTAGGAAGACGTGTAACTTCGGATGGCTCGACGGGTCTTTCGTCACCTCAAAAAGCGGCTGGAAAATATTTTTGACAATCTGCTCGAACGTATCCATGAGACTGCTCGCTTTGTAGACGTCGTACAGGCGAGGAATCTGAACGAGCCATCGCACGTTATGAGAGAACAATTTGTTATCCACAACCCATGCTGCTAGTTTATCCCATTCATCAATGGACTTTCCGTAGATTGAGATACGCCATTCCACCATTTGATATTTACTTGATTCCAAATCTGAAATGACTTCTTTGGTAATCTCTGCCAGGTAACGTCCGTGTATAAAGTTATCAGTCTTCAAGAAGATGGTTCTCAAACGGGACTCGCCAATTGGGTTATATTTAAGGTTAAACTTGTCAAAACGATGGAACGAGTCGGTGTGTGCCTATTGATGTTAGAACTGGGTCTCCTTCTTAAATTCAGAAATTTGAGATAGTGAATGTCATTAACTTACGTGCATGTCGAGAGTATCAATACTTAGGTCGTAGGCTGTGAGGTTGATGCTGGAAAACACCTCTGCAAGAGTAAGATGTTTACCATCTCGAAAAAGCACCACTTCGTTCGGATGCTTCTTCATCTTGCTCTTGATAAATCGCAGCAAATGCTTTTGGTTCATACAAGCGGAATGATGTACGTGGGTATCCACTTTGCGCACATTATAGAAATCCCGATGCGGCACCTTCTTACTATCCGCCGTCTCCTGGTATTCATTAAGGAGTACGTACAAATTGAACTTTGCTTCCAAGTACTGGAGGCGCCGGAACGCGAAGCTTTTACTAGGACCATCCGACGAAACGGTCAGTATTTTATCGAGATCCATATAAAATTCTCGAATGGTTGGTACATTGATGGCGGGCAACATGTCCCCATCGTGGAAGACTTGATAGACACCGCTCTCGTCAAGTTTAAAAGTCATGCTGTCCTCCCCAGGTAGCGGAAGCAGATCGTCCATATGGAAGTCCTCACCGACATCGAAGCCGGGTTTTCTTCTGCGGAATGATGGCGGCTGTTTCGCTTGGGTTGCTCCAGAAGATGATGGCGCGTCGGGAAAATCAGCATGGTCGCCTTGTGTCTGAGACCAAGCTGGCTCAGGAGGAGGAGGGTAGATTTTCCAATGGCGCTGGTCTCTAGGGTTGTTGTCAGGTTCCTGAGACGATAAAGCAATATATTTCCGCCTGACATCCAAGATTTTCTGTATGTTCTTTGATATGGCACTCAGCTCAGCCGTAATATGGGGCTCAGTATCAAATAGTGTATTATTGGAAAATGCGCTGATGGTTGCATCAGATGCAGTTGTAGGTTTACTGTCAGTGGCTTCACCATATATGGGTCTAGAGCTTGTAATGGCTGAAAGGAGCCCATGATCGTGAATGTGAGTACACGGGATCGATGGCGCTTTTGATTCATCAATTTCATCTACTAGCTTGATCAGTGTCCCGAAGACGCAATGGCAGCAGTGAACAGTCATACCTCGGTCATGATCAATAATCAAAGAGTCAGCACTACATTCCGTGAGCGGTCGAGACATAGATCCAATCGTTGGGCTCTCATTTGGGCTGATTTGGGCCTGAAGACCACCAATGCCAGTGCGAGTCTCAATTTTGCTGCGCTGATAGAACAGCTTTGCATCTGTCTGCGACATTTGACGTTCCGCGACTGGATCGTAAAAAGTCGTGCGTTTGGGTACATCTCTCAAGAGCATGCCATCTTGTAGTCCATCTTGATCCTCGACGGTCGCTAATGACGTGCTGTTCTCATCGGTGTGGATTGAATGGGCGACTGGTTCGTTCTGATCTCTTTGGTGACCAGAAAGTTGGTCTCTAGAGCTTTTGGAGCTGTCTAACGATTGGTAAGGTCAGTATAAAGTTACAGACGGGTTCAACGAGTATCATATGGAGTACTTGAATCTGCCAATCACGAAAGGCTGCCTCGTATTGTTGGTAGAAAACTCACCGGCCATCCTGAAAGGTAGTGAGGGGGGTTCGCTTCAACTAGTACCGCAGTGACGCAAGCCGAGCCGATATTTACCTCAACGGAGCCGTATGACACTGATTACAGAAAGACTGTCGACTCGCTGGGCGGTGAACAAGGTGAGTCAAGGTGAGCGAGCGCCATGCAAATTACGTCGCCGATGTTCTCTATCATACGGGGAAATAACGACTGGAGTGAATTGGAGTGCACTCTGGGTACCTACTATACCCACAATAATAAAGGTCACACAGTAAAGATTTGCAGGCTGTTGGCGGGGTCCGAAGGTCCGAAGGCCTTCAGTGTGGTTCGGAGGGGCCTATATTAGTCGGAATATGCATCAATTGAAAACAGTCTTGAGTCAAGTCCTCGCACATAATAATGGAGACGCTACTGACTGAGGGACGGTACAGCATTTGAAAGGCACCAGTTTATGAGCGCGTTCTGTTATCAATGCTTAACTACAGTGGTGCATGGCGTTGTTTCTTCTGTAAACAACAGGTGCTGTTCCTGGCTGTAGAGCGAGCAATACAAAAAGTATCCCAGATGCTGTATAATTCATCTCACAATCGCTGACTCTTTTTGCCCGCCTTCGTGGCGTTTTTTTTACTCTGATCGCTGTAGTTTTGGCTGGGTTCCAAGCGTGTATAATGCTCCAGCACCGAAAACTATGGTTGCACCGATCAAAGTGCCGCAGGCGAGCGAGTTGTCGAATAGCCATATGCTAAGCAATAGACTAACCAGTTTTCGTATGTTCAAAACAATAGTGACTGTAAGCGCTGAGGAATTCGCTGCCAAGAGGTTTACACCACGAATGCATGCATATTGGGTCAAGACGTTGAGGCCAAGATATACAAGTTGGCCGGGAACTTTTGGCTCCGAGGGGATGACGATCGAAGGTACTGAGATCTTCAAGGTCTCACTCTCCAGCATGGACTTGAAATTCCGTCCCATTGATGGCATGAAGGGAAGAAAGAGCGGCAGGGAAAGAATATGAGAATAAAACAAATTCTCTTTCCACTGCGGTCCATACAGTCGATACGTCGCCTCGGTATACAGACCCATTATGGCTGACAGTACCTGAGCAAAGAACAGAATAACTAATCCGGAATTCATTATCAGATGGGATGTATCTCCATGAGAGACTGTATTTGACTACACATAGGATTAGTTTCGAGACCATGGCCTTTAGAGGAGACTGGGTTGTGGACCTTTTCTTGAGCATCAGACCAAGCAGCTATAACTACACCAGAGCTGAGGACAATTACTGCAAGTGCTTGTATGCGAGAGTACTTCTTTCCATAGAAATACCCTGCAATCATGGTGGTAATACTACCGCCAGATCTCAAAATGATGTGAACAGGAACCGAGATATCATAACTGAAGGCGTGGTTGTTCAGTACGTTGATGCTGAAGAAAAGCACGATGTTAACCAGCCAGCGCCTCAAGGGAACCTTGGCTTCGGCAACAAAGAACGGTGGCCTGGACTTGTCAAATTGGGATATATAGCCGGTGATGGCAACGAATAAGAATTGCACAAATGTTAAAAGTGTGCCTATCACCTTGTCAGTAACATAATTTGAAACTGTCTTGTTTGTTCTCATGTTATATCATACCGCTGCGAGGTTCGAATCTTGGGCAGACACAGTTAGTTCTCGCCTAGGAAGTCTTTATTATTATTATTTTCTCATGGTTTTTGACTGCTTACTTGATGATTGTTTCCAGTGCATAGACCTTTGATCCATTGGTTAGCTTCGCACAGTGCTGCTTTTTTCAGGGTGTGGATGGTTGCAAGGCCGTACATTCGAACAGCAACCGCCGAATATGAGTCCAAGCATTACAGAAGCTGCTGCAAGAGCGGGCGTAGTCTCGATCAGAAGGGTCGATGTTCGTAATGATGAAGACTTTGACTCCTTGCCCTCGATAGTCTGACTCCCTCCTTCCTTTCGCTTTCGCGAATCTCCATTTTCCTCATTCATCATTTTGTGGGAATGTAATGCTTCAATAAACTCCACGTAAGGGTTTACTTATATCAACAGTTGTCTGCGATTGGGTACGTACCAATGATATGGTGAATAGTTGGCAGCGGCGGATGCGTCGCAAGGTCACCACCAACCCCTTTGTCATGCTTAAGGGTGTGATCCAAGTCGGCGGCATTTGTTGAAAATTAGCGCATGTGGACCCGCTGGCGCATTTAAAGCTAGTGGCTTCCTGTTTTAGTTAGTCTTCTACCGCACACGCCCTAGGTAATTACTATACCTCTAAAGTCCCTTATTTATATTATACTAAGCTAGTAAGGGCTATATAAATACCTAAAAGAGAAAAATGTAAGAAGAATTAGAAAGCTAGTTTTTTAGACGAAACACAACACCCTAAAAGACATAGTACTAGCCTACATACGTGAGACCTGTAACGTGGCTGGCATAAGCGCTTACGCACGCTAAAGGAGGTAATTTACTCAACTATAGTAATTATAATGTTAAAAATACTATTTTTATAGCCCTTCTAGTTAGGTCTAATGTTGTGAGGCTTGGTGACGGGCTTCACAAGTCTTATAATTAATTGTAAGGTGCAACGGAGCAGCGGCTAGCATTGACGGATCTTTTGGTCTATTGGGGAATTCCAGCACACCTTCTGGGTTCTTACAAATGTTGCTTGCACTGCAAGTCTGACAGCTATACGACAGCTGTTAATGGTTATGAGATAACTAACAATGGTCACGTTCAGAGTATTGTTTGTAGTTAGTGTAGTGTGTTCTGTAGTTTTTATATTCAATTTTATATTTAGCTTATTATTAAAGAAATTATCCTATAAATTACGTAATCGTATAGAGATAAATCCTAAGAAAAGTACTATATATAAAAGTGAGCCTAAAAGTAGGCCTTTTGTCTATAAAATAGAAACACTACATTTTTAGTGTTTTTTTAGTGCTAAAATATAGTGAAATGTAGTTTTTCTAATTTATAGACAAAAGGCCTACTTTTAGGCTCACTTTTATATATAGCTACACTGTAGTTTTTTTGTTATCTATCTAAAAATTAAAGTCTTATTTCTTTATATATTTTCTAAGATTAGATATAGATTATTTGTTACGAAAGAAAAAACTACAAATTGTATTGTAGTGCAATACTCTGGTCACGTTACAGCTGTTAACAGCTGCGAGTCTGCAACTAACCGAGTGGATAACAAAAGGTTCATTAAATGACTAAGGTTAAGTGGATAACTTACTAAGTCAATGACTACACTGTAGCTATAACCATAGTGTGAGGATAGTTAAAGAGCTAGGTAGGAACAAATAGGAGCACTTATATATTAGACTAAAGCTTACTAAGTCTTAGTATATTATATAGGTAAGTTACTAGTTTATAGCTAGTGGTTTACTAGGGCTATATAGCCCTAGGCCTATCTCCTTCGAGACGATAAGGCTCTAGGTACATAGGTGACAGGGCTTGGTCCAATCAAAATCGCCGCTAGGAGAGGTACATCTTTTCTCATACTAAATTATACTATAATACAAGTACCAGCAATGGTCTAAGTTACAAAGAGGAACATCGCATGTCTCACAACCCCACCGGCGAGGTGCCTGTGCTAGCTGATTAAGGGCATCGTTAGAGAGGCTTTTAAGGGCTTTCCAAGGCCTGTGGCTTGCGATGCATCGAGTCGAATTAAAGGTGTTACTAGAACCAATCTGGCTAATCTATTATCGTTAGTAGTAGCCTAAACGCGTTGTGTAGAGTTTTGGCGCGTAATGCTTTTGAAGGTTACCTAAGGTCACTCCGGGCTGCGCCCAATCACCAGCAATCAAATTGGGTCTGTCACGTACCTGGAGCCTTATCGTCTCGAAGGAGATAGACACGTATGCCTATGCGCTAGGGTACACACTAACGTGTGTAAGGCAGGCCTCACACATAGTCACATTAACTAGACTAGGTTAGGAAAATAGGATGCCCTATACCTTATCTTTAACTAAGATTTTCTTAATAACTAGAGGTCATATAAAAGTCTTATATATATATATATATTATTTTATTTTATTACACTAAATGGCTCACTATGTAAGCCATTTCCTAGTACTCCTATAGGTTTATTAAAAGGGAAAACCATTAATATAGGAAGAAAAACTCTCTTATGTTATTCTAGTATAGCGCTTAGCCTATATCTAGACTAGTGCCTAGTAGTGTTTCCTTTTATATATAGTTATTACAACGCAAGACCTACTTTGTGGGTTATGTGGACTTGGGTACAGTAGCGAATCAGGTTAGAAACAAGTAAGAATGAGTTATGTGTGGTGTGAGGGTTCAAGTTCGCCTCAGAGCTTTAGGGCACGAGTAAGTGGTAAGGTGCGAGAAGATAGAAGAGATAAAGAGAGGGAATAAACACGGTTATAGAGGGGGAATTGCGTTAATTTATACCATAAGCAAAACTTAAACGAATTTAAGTTTAACTACGGTTATAATAACTCTTACGCTAATATAGCTATAAAGTTTATTATTAATAAACTTTATACTAACCTTATAGCCCCCTATATTTATACCCTTAAAGCTTATTCCTATATTAGGCTGCTTTTTTATTACTATAGTACTATTAATTAGTTGTTAATTATTACACTGGCTAGGTGTTGCTAGTAATTCTTATATTGTATGTGAATTTTAGATGCATTGGCCACTGCCGATGAACAAAAAAATTATAAAAATCATATATAGTTATTACTAACTACTAGTAGTAATCGTACCCCAGGACATCACGTCGCGTAAATGACATTTTGGTATTTACTGCGCCTTGCTTGTACACACATTGAAGAGACCATTATGCGTATGTCATTTACAACGACAAGGAAAGGCAAAACATATATGCGTCTCACAGGGAGAATGTGGTCTGTACGGGACTCAGCGTCTTACTTCTTAGCTGTATATTGTGAGTGGTCTACGGGACAAGACACCAAGGGTCTGTCCAAGGCACAGTCAGTCCTCTTCATCAGTGTAGCAATGGATTACGAGCCACCTTGGCCGCTCTCTGCGGCTTTTCAATCCTGCGCCATCTTTAGGGATTGGCAATGGAGCAACGGTACTCCAGGACCCTATACTGCCAGTCGATAGCTTTGCCACGTCAGACCTGTGGCATGCATCCTGCAGCGCCTCTTCTGACCTGACAATTGAGCAACGAAGAGCAGTGCCATCCAAATGATTGGATCATAAACTTCGACGGGCCGAACCCTGTTGCTTTTTTTCTCGTCCGGTTACAAGCCGCTAGAATCAACTCTAAACAATGATACTGAGCCATGACCGCTTCTATAGGGCGGAGAAAACAAACAGCTGGTTGAACAATGTCAGTAGCCATCCTCACGGTCGTACTCTAGTACAGTGACGTACATTGTTTGTTGCCGCAATAGCAATACTGTCCTCAAAAGGATGCCAGCTCATGTGCAGAATTTTTTTGTTGAAATCAATCTGATCTGCATCTGTCTCCTTCTTCATGCGCTGCGCGCCACCTGCCGGACTGCCTGCTCTAGAGCCATTCTTCTTACCCCCATTTGTTATGGGACTTGTCGAAGAATTTATTGGCGTAGGAATACCAACCTTTTTGGCTTTGAACGCCGATTTGTCTGCTTGTAAAACTACTTCAACTTCCTTGTCAGGGTCGGACGGATATATCATAAAATTGTTGTTGTAGCTTCCTGTCATGACATTCTTTGCATCGCCTGAAAATACAACCTCGAACTTGTCGAAGATGCTATCATTTTCATACGTATCACACAACCTTGGCCGCAAGTGTTCATGAATTGGAATTGTTTTGACCGGTTGGCGCTCCATGTTGATGTCCCAAATTTTGACGGTGAGATAATCGCGAGAAAGTATGTACCGGCCATCGTAAGAAAATCGAACATCCGAGATAGATGAAATAATCTCGGAGAAGAAAGACCTGGAGGCGGGGTCTTCTTCTTGTTCAAACACTGAGTAAGGTTAGATTGCATTTGCAAACAAAAGTCGCATGCGACTGAGGTCTTCTCTTACGCTTAGCATGTTGGTCGCACAAGGCACTCTCGCGCATATCTGCTAGTTTGATGGTGCCTTTGGAGCTGGCATACATGAACCAGTTACAGCTTTGAGGGTGGAATTCCGCGGCAGTGATGACTTCGGTAAGCTCTTCCATATTTGCTGGTTTTATGTCGACAATGTTGAAGCTTTGATCTTGAATGTTTAGATTCCAGAGGTTAATTCGTAAATCATCGCTGCTAATGAAGGTTTCTCCGTCACTGTTCACAGATATACTGTTTATGTGGTAGGCGTGCGCATTTGCATATGTACGACGGGGAACGGCTGCAACAACGGTATCATGATGTGTAAGGCGTGGTAGCTTCAGATCCGCTGCATTACGAAAGTGCTGGGTCGTAGCCAAAGGCCGTGAGGCACCAGCACCAGCTACGCTACCTGGCGTAGCATCGTGTGACAAGTTGTTTTCCGCTACGACCTTCAACGACTTTTCGAACACTTTCCAGAGCTTGATGGTTTTGTCGTTTGTAGAGAGGAGATAATGTGATGCATTTTGTCTGCGGCACCACTTTATCTTGTTGATCTTCTCCTCGATTTCAAGAGACTTCAGATAGTCAAACTCTGGTTCGTGAGACTGAAATTCGGTATGGAATTTGTATTCGCAAGACTTCTTCTGTAGAGGTTTTTGCCGTTAGACTTATGTAAGATGATATAAGTTTACACTTTCAGAGACTAAGAAGGAAGGAAGGTTCAACATACAGTTTCGTTTCGCTCAAATAAGACGACTCGTCCACCTTTATCACCGGTCGCCAGATAGTTGCCGGTGTGGTCAAACTCAACGGTAGAGATGATGTCGGCTAGTAAACAATGGGAGGTACGTTAGAAGGTCGATGGCAAGCAGCAGACCGCATGCAACGAATGACCAAGTTTGTCTTACCCTCAGTGATATCCTCGACGTCGCCCTTATCGCCAAAGCACCTAGAGTTCCTGGTCAGCGGTTGATGTATTCCTAAGCTATTTTTGACATACTGTGTGAACTTCCACGTAGGGGGATTTGCTTCACTATCCACCATCTTGTTCAACAGCGGCAGCAGTGGCGCGTGGATGGTTCGAATCGGGGCAATGGGCTAGGGAGTGAGTGGATGGTATCTAGTGAAGATTGCAGCAATACTAGTCAACAGTACAAAGTAGAAGCAAGTGATTTGTGCGATGGTCGGTGGCGGCGAGGCGGACAGCAGTTGCCTGCGATGATAAGTCAGTATTATGGCATGCGGCCTAGTCCTGTTGACAAGCGATGCGGCGAAAGAAGGTGGGCGGTGGATGATGTCGTTTGACGAGCGTGAGTGGCGGCCGCAGTGGGCCCAAGGGCAGCTCCCTCAACAGCTCTGCGCGGCCTGAGGGGTCCCGCACAAGTTTGTGTCGTACTTGGCTTTGGGTACCTACCCCTAAAGTACCTAGGTAGGTACAGTGGGGGTGCAAAAGTCAAGATAATGAAACGCGACCCCGCCTAGCATCGCGAAAATTCGCGTTACCTTCCGTTAGCATTATTATGTTAGCTTATATATTTCTGAATACGAGGTGAGAGAGAACGAATTTACAACAGCGGAAACAAACAAGATAAGACGCTAGGAAAGAACCGTATAGGGGCAGAGACAGACTAGATATAGGGCGTAATATATAGATAAATTACGGATAGAATAATATAATATATCTAGAAAATGCTTATTAGATGTACTAAAGTATACCTAGTATCTAATCTAATTTAGTCTAGTGCTACCTTACTTAAGACCTATACGTATAGAAATAAAGAATAGTTTATTTCTTCTTAAGGATAGAAATAGAGCGTTGCTATTCGGAGCTGTGTTTTCTTGCTCACCGGCGCTGTACCCACATAAAAATTTGTCCTAGCTGCATTTAGTTAAGCGACTTGATTGCTACACCCTCCTATAGAAAATACACGTAATCTTATAGAATTAGACCCTACACTCTAAAATGCATTACGATATAAGCAGATTTTTTAATTTAACGCGTATAAGGCTTACGAATTCGCTTAAAAACGCGATTTCTAGTGTTTTCTTTAATTATATACACTTTAGCTAGCCTAACTAATTCTTCTAGCCTCTCTAACTAGCTTAGTAATTAATAGTCTTATTAGACAATGTATTAGATAATAATAGTGGTAAGCATCTTATAGCTTATCCTACTGCTAATTATAATTATATTATAGTTATATATAAAGGTAATATCCCTTATAACCCTCTTTAAGCTTAAGGTCTCTCTTAAGGTCTCCCTTAAGGTCTCCCTTAAGGCCTTCCTTGTAATATCTATAATAATACTTTAACTTCTGCCTATGTTCTTATATGCCTTATACTTAAATTTAGTCTTCTAGAGCCTCTTAAGCCTTAAGTTAATAGTAGCTATAGTTAAAGTAGTAAATTAGATACTATAGGGCCCTATAAAGGGCTTTTAATAAAGGGTTAAGATACTATAGGTTAGAATTAGTTAGTTTTTGTGTTCTAAGGGCGCCTATAGTAGCGGTTAATAATAAGGGGGTCTTAAATTTAAAGCATTAGATTATTAGAAGGCTAGTAATAAAGATTAGATAACCACTATATGTAATTTATACGTAAGGTTAATTACTAATATACTAGAGAGCTTTATAGCCACTAGCGATAATAAATATTACGCTTTATAAGCTACTAGCGTTATTTAATTTAATTAGTAATAATATAGGCATAGGGAAGTAGATATTACTATTAAAATTAATAGGGCTACTTATAGGGAGGAAGCAAATATAGCCTTAACTATAAATGCTTAAGAAGGTTAAACTATTAAAGAAGAAGATTAATAGTAGAGGAAGTAATCTTAGTAAGTAGCTTACTAAGCTAATCCCTTCTAAGATAATGCTTCTTCTGCCTTATTTTATCCTTTATAATTAGGCTTATATATGTATTATATATATCCTTTAGCATATAAATTACTATAAGGAAAAGATAAAGAAAATCACTAATACCTATAATAATATAGGACTTTAGATTCTAATAAGATAATTTAGTTAGGCTATTAGTATATTACCTAAAATTATAATAGAATAATATAAAATAAAGCACTTACTGCTTATACTAAGGCAGCCACTAGTCCCTTATATACTTAAGGATATCCTTTTACTATAGATTATATATATCCTTTATACTCTGCTAAATAGCATTAAAGGAAGTAGCTTTACTTTTATATATTAGTAGCTTAAATGCCTTAAAAAGCCCTATAGGGCTATTATTAAAGGCATTTTAATTAGCATTATTAAGGTCTATAAAAGAGGGTTTAGCGCCTTTAATATCCTTCTAATTACAAAGAATTTAAGCTTAAATCCTTATAAGGATATGCTATATATAAAGCTACTGCTATGCTTTAGGAAAGATTATCTAAAGGGTATTTTTTAAGGCAGTCTTATAGTCTATAATAATAATATAAGGGTAGGGAATAAGGAATTTATTACAGACCTTATTAAACATTATAAGCAGCTACTTATAGCTTTCCTCTGTTTCTAATAATAGAAGCCTAAAGCTAAGGTTTATAACTATACTCTAATTCATAATAGTAGTAATTACTATTATATAAAGCCTAAAGCTATTTGTTTTATATATATTATTAATGCTAATAATATAGGAGTAAATCTTCTATTTATTAATGCATTTACGAGTGGTCTAGAAGGCTAATCGTAGCTAATTATTAGGGTCTAGATTAATCCTATAAGGGTGGCCACTATTAATTAAAGACTGTATAAATTACTGTGTGCCTATAAGCCTATTAAGAGCTTTAATTTAGAGCTATTAATAGTTATTATAGATATCTTTAATTATAGCTACTGCGTTAGGGAATTTAATTTAAAGTAATTAGTAAGCCTTATAGGTAGGAATGCCTTATAGTTATATAATCTCTTTAAGCAGTGCCCTATAAGCTAGTATATGCTAGCAATAGAGAGTGTAACTATTAGTGCTAATAGATTAAGGGTAGTTATAATCTATAACCTTAATAGTATATAGCTAAGTATTATTTATTCTTATACTATATTTTGCCTAGAGCTTAAATAGGTAATTATAGAGCTAGGTGCTTATTACATAAATGCCTTAAGATTCGGAAGATCTTCGCTTGCTACGGTTATAATAGATTAGAATAGTTGCTATAGCGCGAGTCCTACGGATAAGTTAATAATTACTACTAGACTTCCTAGTAAAGGCATAGCTATAAGAGCGGCCCTATTATTATAAGAAGTTATAGAGATTATTAAAGCTATTAAATTATAGTAAGGGAGGCAGTAGTGAGATTATAATTATTAGGTTGCTTTTAATAGGGATATTATGCTCTACGCTATATAGGATAATAAAATTATTATAAAATCAAATATACTGCATAAGATTAGATATTTTAATAATAGAATTTAAAGATTTAGTAATAATATTAATAAATATAGTGGCATTACTAATAAAAGTAGTGATATTAAAGGAAGGAGGATAGTTATGATTAGGAGAATTAGTGGGTAGCCACTGTAATATAGCTGCCTATAGGTGTAAGGGGCAGTGTCTATAGGTGCTATAGGCGGGGGTGATAGGCCTATAATTCTGACTATTTTTTTTGCTAGGGAGTGCTATATAAATTTGGTGGCGGGGCGTGGGATGTGGGATGTGGCCCTATCACCCGGTGGGTACAGTGCCGGTGAGCAAGAAAACATAGCTCCGAATAGCAACGCTCATAGAAATAATAGCTATCTCAATAATAAGTTACTTTCTAGCTATAATTGTATAAAGAACAAGATAATTAGTCTTAGCTATCTAGATATTCAGATACTTTAACTAAAAGATTATCTTATTATATTAAATATAAGCCAAAATAGCTAAGGTAAAGTCCAGGTTTATAACTATTACTATTATCTTTATCTCTTCATTACTAATTTAAAGTTTTTTTATTTCAGAATAATAATTGTTAAGGACTTCATAAAGCATAACTATTAGGCCTAACATAAAGCTAAATATAACCTAGTTTAGAAGGACTTACCTTACTACTAATAGTTGCTAAAAGTACTATTTTATTTCCCTCTAGTTAGGTCTACGTTGCTTGCACTGCAAGTCTAACAGCTGTAATACAGCTGTCAACGGTTATAAGATAACCGACAATGGTCTGTCGCGGCTATTAACAGCTGTGACTAGCAGAGTATTGTTTGTAGTGTAGTTAGTGTAGTTACTACACTAACTATAAAACTACAAATGTATTATTAGTAAAATATAAAAGTAGGTCTTTAATAGGTTATTATTATTATAAGAACCAAACTAAGGATTATTAATATTAAGCTTATATTTTTAGCTATTTTATTCTATTAGTTATTGTTGGAATCACAGGGTTCCTGACGTCAGGATCAATTGGATAGCCTAGGGAATAGGTATGATTCTTCTATTCTAGGCTTAGTATCTTCTTCGAAAGAAGAGAGGAAAAAAGAGAGGCTTTTCTAGATCATGAAAAGTGGCCACAAACATAGAGCGTTTATGGGTCACCTAACTTGTAGGTCCTTACCCTATCAGAAGGCAGGCTTATGGGCTATAAGTAGGGCTCCCTGCATTGCGCGCGTGCGTGGCCCTACGGCCTAATGTTTTGCTAGGTAATTACGGCTATATGCCGTGATTAATATTATACTTATTCTAACATTAGAACCTCTTTCTTTTTAATATAATTATTAATACATAATCTTAATCTAAGAAGAGAAGAGATAAGGATTAAATAAATATATAATATAAAGGAAGGAATAAATAAATAAAAATAATAGGCATAGGCCTTATTCTCCCCTTCTCCTTGCTTACTACTAGTTTTTAATAACTAGCTTCTTTAATCTCCTTTCCTTTTTCCTTATATAATACTACCTATAGTATCTATAGTTACCTTTCCCTTATTCCTTTATTTAACTATAATATAATATTAAATTATATTCCTAGGAAAGGGTTACCTATAATCTCTTCCCTATAGGTATAATATTAGATTATACCTCCTTACACTCCCTTACGCTCCCTTCTCTTTCCCCCTAGGACTATGCTATCCTAGAGGCTTAGGCGCCCTCTATTAGAGGGTATTATCTTACCCTCCCTCTAGGGCTGTGTTACTATAGAGACTTAGGAGAGCGCCCTTTCCCTCCCTCTAGGGCTATATTACCCTAGGGGCCTATAAGGGTGCTATTTTATTCTCTTTCTAGGGTAATATTACCCTAGAGGCCTATAAAGGTACTATTTTATTCTCCTTTTAGGGCTAAGTTTAGTTCTAGGACTTATATAAGCAACCTTACGCGCAGGTAACCTATCCTTCTATCTAGACTATTACTATATTGCCTGTAATAAACCTCTCTAAGGCCTTATTAGGTATTACCTTTATAAATATATTTACTAGGTTATCTTTGCTATTAATCTATCTAATCTTATAGAGCTTATAGTGTTTATATAATTATTAAAGGGCTATAATATTAATTATTAGCTACTTCTCCTTTATAGTCCTAAGCTTAATAAGGTATTTATATAATAAGTATAAATTAGTATAGACTATAATTAGGATTATAGGGAGATTTAATTAGTCTATGATTATCTTTAGCGTTATTATAATTACGTAAGCTATGTTAACACCTGCTACTATACTATAGACCTCTAAAGCAAGTATACTTCTTATAACTCTCTTACTCTTTATTAAGCTATAGTATATAATATTGCCTTATATTATAAACTTACTATCTTTATATTCCTTATTAGCTAGGATTAATACATAGCCTAGCTATAAGGTAAAGTCTTAGTTATTAGTAAATAATCTATTAATAAATATAAAGAGCTTTACCTTTATAAGATTAAGTGGTATAAATATTAATCCTTAATCTAGATAATCTATTTACTACTTAATATAGTAATTAAGTTCTTTAATATTCTTAATAGTTAGCTCTTAGTGTTATGTAGTAATAGAGAGGTTAAAGCTTGCCTTAGGTTAGTAAATTAAAGCAATATAAGCACCTTAAGCCCTTTGCTTAATATACTTCTTTATTAACTCTTCTAGCGGGATTAATTAAAGCTTATTACTTTACCCTTTTTGCTATATCTTAATAGTGTTATTAGTTAGTTAAATAATTCTACTATTAAATACAAGGGGATTATTAGGCTTAATAAATTGCTTTAGTTTTGCAGTGAATTTAGTAATAATTAATTAATCTTCTTCTAGCTATAAGAATCTCTTATCTAATAGACTAAGAGTATTATTAGTCTATATTCCTATATATCTAAAGTAAAGGCTTTTAGCGGATATTACTAGCAAGTATAGATTATAACTTAATATTATTATCTAGAGATTCTCTCTATAGTGCTTATAGTAAGTTACCTACTAATATATACTAGCCTCTGCGATGCTATAGAGAGGCTTAATAACTCTTATAATTATGTTCTTAAGGTGTTAATTACGAATTTAGATAAGGAGTTAGGTAAGGATTGTTTAATTTAGCAGCGTCTAGGATTGCATGTACGCTTATGTAATATCTTAAATCTATAGAAGAAGTCCTTTACTAAGAAGGGAGGGAGTAATTATAAGGATTAAACGCTAGCTTACTCTCTAGATTATTAGGGCTTACGTGAGAATTACTTGCTTTGCTTTGTTACTAAAGCCTTAGATAATAAGCCTTGATTTCTTATACGGTTAGCCTATCTTTCCTTTTACCTTATTAATAATACAGGAATTAAAGATTTAAATCCCTTAGTGCTTTCTCTTATTAAAGGCAGTGAATTTAAATACGCCTTAATTAATTAAAGCATTAATCTTAGTTTTTATTAAGAGTTTAAAGGGTTTTACTAGGGGTTATAATAGTGCCTTCTCTATGTAATTAAATTACAAGCTTAAAGTCTACCTTCTCTTTGCTTAATAGGAAAGTCTTAGGGTTATTTACTAATTAATCTACCTAATTAATAATTACTAAAGGGTTCTTTTAGGGTCTTCTAGGCCTTCTCTTTAGGGGAACCAGAGGCACTATATTTTTAATTTATACCTCTTAGTTCTCCCCCTTAATTACCTCTAGGTTAATGCCTTCTTCTAGCAATAGCTTCTCCTTATTAGGGTCTTTATTATAGGGCTTAATAGAGGTTAATCTAAAGACTTTAGGGCCTTATAAAAGGTTAAGGGTATAGCTCTCTCTATCTATTATAAGGAGCTTATATAGGCCTTACTATCCTTCTTTTTCTTACTATATAAGTATAGGTAAGGTAAGCGGGAGTTTAAGAGTTAGCAAGGCATTAGGGCTATTTCTTATAGCAAGGGCTTTATTAACTTTTTATAGGGTATGTAATCTTTTAATCTCTTTTATTACCTTTTACACTATAAGGGCTTATTGCTTAATATTAGGCAATAGAGGGGATTTATTAACTATTTATAGATAAGCGCTAAAGACTAGGAGGGTTAGGATAATGCTATTTAGGCCTACGGTATTATTAAGGGCTTTTATAGCTATTTATAAGGCTATAGCTTTAGGCGTTATTAGATATTTACGTTAGATAATATCATAGGCTCTTTAGAGCGGCTTATAATACCTTTTAGCCTTGCTAATGCTATAGTATACCTAAATAGGGACTTCTTTAATTAAGATTAATATTAAAGTTATAAATTAGCGGAATTCCTTGCTTCTAAACGTTATGCTAGCATTAGTTATAATCTAATCTAGAGGACCTTAGTAGGTATTAATCTAGTATAGTTAAAGGGCTTCCTATATTGCTTTTACTATAATATTCTTAAGAAATCTAGCTATGTTAAATAACATAGCTATATTAATAGTGTAAAGGATAGGGCAGTTACTATTAAGATGTATAATATCTATAATTACTTTATAATTAAAGTTATATTTGTCCTTAAGGGTAAATTTAAAGCAATATAGGTTATTTGCATTTATTTAATATTAGTGGCAGATCCTTATTAATTATCTAATGGTTTTATAATCTACCTTATAGCCTAATTTAGAAAGCATATTATAAAGTTAGCGAACGGAAGGGTAACTAAATCAGTAATGCAAGCGCCGCAGTTTAACCTTAGTTAAATAGCTCTAAGCAATTAATCTTTCTTTTTATAAAAGCATCTATAGATATCCCTATTTACGTATAATAGGGACTTTAATATTGCCTTATTAGAGGATATTCTAAGAGATATAGAAGTTAATCTTAAGGCAATCTATATCTACGAGATATAGCAAGAAGGGAGTGTTTGTAGGTATTACATAAAATAGGATAATACTAAAAGGGGTAGGCATATTAATTAATCTAATAAAGGTGATTAGTTTTCCACTTCTAAATCTAATTATTACCTCCCTAGCTTTAGATTTATTAAGCTAAATCTTAGGGATTAACTGCTATAGAGTAAGAAATTAGGGGTGCCCTACTAATAAGTAGCCTATAGCCCTAGTGTTAGGAATTATGCCTTAGAATATACCTAAAGAGTAGCGGTCTTTAAGAAGAAAGGCGGTTAGAGCTTCCTTTAGTTATTAGAGATTAAATAGATTCTCCTTTATAAGGGTATAGATAGCTACTTAATTTATAAGAATCTCTATAGTTACATAACTATTAATGGTTATGCCTTATATAAAGAAGCTTATAAGCATTTTACTTTCTTTATCTTCTTCCTTAAAACTAAGTTCTATTATATAGGTAAAAATCTTATTTTCTTTAGAGGGAATACTATTATTCTCTTTACCTTTATACTAGTTAAGGAAAGTATTATAAAAAGGGGTTATTAGTTCTATAAGGTAGTGGTTCTTAAAGCATTAATATGCCTTTCTATATTCCTCTTTAGAGTATTTAGTTAACTAATAACCTTCTTTACTATATACATAGCATTTCTTAGTATATAGAACACTCCTAGTGCCTTAGGAGTGTGATTATCTATAATAGGCTTCCTTACTATATCTATTATACTTTTAATTAGTCTAGTACTGCTCTTTTATATTAGGTATTAATAGGAATTAGTGCCTTTTATTTAACTCTTCTATAGTTATTTAGATTAATATCCTTATATATTCGTAGAATTATTATAAATTAGTAGGAGGGTTAATAAGGTAAGTTCTGTATTCTATAATGCTATAGCATACAGAGATTAATTAATTCTAAAGCGCTCTTTTAGATTAGGTAATATCTAGAACTGCTTGCTAAAGATTTATAAGCTTTATAATAAGTTCTTTAAAGTAATTAAGTTTTAACTTCTCTAGGTTCTCTTATATAATTTATTATAGCTTTATATTTTGCTACTTAAGGAGATATCTTTGCTTTATATTATTAGTCTTAAACCTTATTTAATCTAATTAATAAGAGTCTTAAGGTCTTAGGGATTATTTAGCTTATATAGATATTTATAATAATATATTAGGGCCTTTCCTTTAAGCATAGCCTCTAGAGTATATCTAGCTTTATAGGGTCTAATGCCTAGTATCTTACATTTCCCCTAGAAGATTATTAACTTTAAGTTAAAGACCTTATAGTTATCTACGCTATATTAAATATCGCTTATATATAGCTTTGTGAGATTAATTATTTGCTTTAGGGTAGGTCTTAATATTCTAGGTATTAAGGGAGATTTAAGCTATATTAGGTAGAAGTATGCTTATCTAAGGGGAAAAGGTGCTCTAGGAGATGCAGGAGGTAGTATATCCTGTCTTAGTGTAAGATACCTTTATTAAGGGCTATCCTAAGGGTTATTATTTAGTTAGCCTAATAGTATTAGGCTAGGGGAATAATGTTAATAGGTTTTAGGGGTTTATTAATTATGCTATTAATAGTGTTATAATCTTAACCTAATTAGAGGGATTAGCAGAAGGTTATTAAGGAAGTCTTATTCTATAGTGCGTTTTTAAAAGGGTATGTACTTCCTTATAGCTTCCTATATCTCTTCTTCTTGCTAATTATAGAATCCCTTATAATTTATAACTTTCTTAAGTATTAAGGTTATCTTCTAGCAGGCTATTAGATCTATGTATACGCTATAGAAGAAGAGGAAATCATAGAGGTATTTAGTAACTATTTAGTCTATAGTTATAAATACCTCTCTTATTTATCTATTAAAGTCTTTGCTAAAGTTAGTAAATAGACTTCTTACAATAAGACCTTCTAATTTATAAGTTACTATCTTAATAAGAATGTAAGCTATAATAGCTTTAGGGTTATTATATTTATTAAGATTAAATAATTTCGCTTATTATAATGCTTCTTACATAATATAATTATATATCTCTAGCGGGATATATCTTAGAAGGGGGTTATTAACTTATAGACCTTTACCCTTCTAGTCTCTTCTAATTTTAGTGCCTTCTTTAGCGTTACTAAACTTAGAGTTAGAGAGAGGGGCTTTTAACTACTCTATTTATTAAAGAGCTTTTAATCCTCTTATCTTTATTATAGAAAACTATAGAAGGGAGATATAGGATTAGGGGAATAGGGCTTTTATGTAATAGGTTAAAGGATTATAGGCATAGCTATTATCTTTATCCCTTAGGGGTTCTTAGGATATTAGATCTTAGGAGTAGTAAGTTCCTTTCTTATTATAAGAGAGTGCCTTCTAAGGGTTAGGTACGTAGTAAAATATGCTAATTAAATAGTTAAGGATAGGTTAGACTAGTTACTAACTAGGCCTTAATCTTTTAATAGCTTTAAAGTCTTTATAGGGTCTTAGGATATTAGATCTTAGGAGGTATAAACTCCTTTCTTATTATAAGAGAATACTTAAACTTCCTTAGTATAACTATATTGCTTTTAGTAGCTCTCCTATTATATAGAGCGGGTTTACGGTATAGTTATCTCTTCTAATTAACCTTACTAATCTATAGTTATAAAAAACCGTGTGATTATCTATAAAGTTAACCACTAATTAGTGTTAGAATCATAGGGTTCCTAACGTTAGGATTAATTAGATAGCCTAGGGAATAGGTATAATTCTTCTATTCTAGGCTTAGTATCTTCTTTAAAAGAAGAGAGGAAAAAAGAGAGGCTTTTCTAGATTGTAAAAAGTGGCCACAAACGCAGAGCGTTTGTGGGTTACCTAACTTATAGGTCCTTGCCCTATTAGAAGGCAGGCTTGTGGGCCACAAGTGAGGCTCCCTGCGTTGCGCGCGCGCGTGGCCCTGCGGCCCGACGTTTTGCCGGGTAATTGCGGCTGCGTGCCACGATTGATATCATGCTTGTTCCAACAGTTATAGAATTTATAATATTATAGGAATAGTAGGATTTTACCATAACTAGGTATTATATATTATATATATATTCTAAAATAAGCTTATTATATTATATATATTTTTCTGCTAATATAACTTTTAAAAGAAACTTATTATTATTTTGTTTACTATTAAGAAAGATTATTATAATATTTTCTAACTAAAAAATACCCTAAACTAAAGTAATATAAAAGATTTAAATTATTAATATATCACCCCGTGGCGTGGTGGTTACACGCTGTGGAGACCTGTTCCGGGTCGCAGGTTGTGGGTTCGAATCCCGCATGGGGCACAGTTTTTAAAGGTCTTGGTCACACCTCTAAAAATTGAACCAATCGCAGTACAAGGAAAAAGTGGGTCCGCGGCCCCCACTTTTCCTTGTATTGCAAGCGAATTAAACAAGCTACTTCGCTATATAAATTAGCTAGGATACCCAGAGCTCTAGGGTCTAATTTTGAGCTAGAGTTTACAACTATATTGCATAAGGGATTTGGGAACCAGATTAAAGAAGACAGGGATAGTTAGAGGGGAAAAAATCGTTATAAAGGGTATTATAGGAATCAAACACCTACGAGTTAGAACCATGTAAGTAGCGTAACAAATCGTTGTAGGTTTTTCACCTAACTAGGCAACTAACTAGTTATCTATCTAGATAACTAGTAACCTAGTACGGTTTTCCTATAACAAAGCGTTTATCACCGCAGAGGTACTAGTAAAGAGCATAAATTGCCATCTAGCGTAAATAATATATATATATTAATATATCTAAATAAATATATAGAAGTCTATAAACTATATGTTTATTTATTTATTTATTTTAATACGCTAGATAACTCTATAAATAGGTTATTTCCTAGTACTCTATTAGGTTTATTAAAAGGGAAAACCCTTTAGTATAGGAAGAAAAACCCTCTTACTACTTTTCTAAGTTAGGGCTAGCCTATTTTTAAGCTAGCTCTTAATATAGTTTCCTATTATATATAGTAATTACTAGCTTTTACTAGCCTTATCCTCTTATTGTATAGTAAGGTCTATTATTCTTACCCTCTTAGTCTTACTCTAGGCCTTAAGTGCTTTTATCTTATATCTATTAGTATATAAAGTATACTCTAGCTATTTAATAGCTAGCCTAAATATAAGTCCTTACTTTAGCTTTATAATCTCTTTATTTATAAGTTAAACCTTACTTTTAACTTAACCGAAGATTCTTCCCGTAATAACATACCGGTTCGGAATCGCCTCTAAAATACAAACCAAGTCAATATTTATAATCCTTATATCTAATTTACCCCCTAGACTATATTATATTATAATAGAACTAAAAGCAAGTAAGAGAAAGCTATTCTAATAGTAATTAATAAAGAAGAAAGAGAGCTAGTATAGAGTTATTACTACCTAAACGCTAGCCTTAGATAATTTAATATCTAAAGAAGTAATAATAACCTAGAGTTAGGTTAGGTCTAATTTATTACACTAGAAGAGTAAAAATACTATAATAAAATTCCTAGCCTTATTCTTAATAATAAATTAAGCTAGGTATAGTAAATTATAAAGGCTATAGCTAACCTTATAGTAAAGCGTATTTAAGCTAAGAAAAACTATATAAATAAAAATAATAATATTTATATAACTAAAGAAGCCCTTAAAAAAGTAGTAAAAAAAGCTATTAAAAAAAGAATAAGAAACTATATACTCTAACTTAGGCTAGTATTATTACTAGCCTAGTATAAAAAAAACTTAACCTAAATACTTCTTTTTTATAAGTTCTTAATAAGTAATATAAGAAGGTTCTTATTAAAGGGAATACTATTTAGGAATTATACTAATCTAGAGAAGCTAAAGATATAGTTATAGTAGTAAATAAAGCTATTAGGTAAATAGTAGCTATTATAGATAGAAGATTACTAAGTAATAATATAATAATAACCTTTAAAGAAAATATAGTAAAATTTAGAGAAAAGACTAACTAAATTACCTTTATATTTAGCCTAAGATAATCCTTTAATACTAAGTTCTTAGTATTATAATAAAGGGATTCTTTATAAAATATATAGTAATTAAAAACCTAGCTATAGAAATTAGTAAGGTAAATAAAGTTAAGATTACTAAGGTAACTATAAGGTAACCTAGGGGTAAAAACATACCTTATATAACCTTTATCCTAGGACTAAAGAAGGTAAATAATATAAATAAAATATATAGAGATAAAATAGTATATAAAGTAAAGCTATTTAGGACTAAACTATATATTAAGACTCTTTAGCCTAGATAATACTATAGCTACTATTAGATAGGATATATTACTAAATACTATAAGGTAATACTAAGGTATAGCTAATATAGCGCTAGCTAATATAAAGGTAGTAAGAAATTATACCTTATAATTAAAGGAATAATTAGAGAGAGAAGTATATCCTATACTTAAGCCTATATTTAGCTTAGTTTAAAGACTACTTAATCCTTAAGAAGAAAACAAATTTAGTAAAGGTAAGCTACTTAGAAAGATTATTATACTTTATAGCTTACTCTTATAATCCTAAACTTACTCTAATAAGAGATTCCCTTACTATAACTTAAGAATTAGTAAGCCTTAGAGAAAGGAAAAGAGATAAACTATTAGTAATAAATATTAGTACTAGATAAACTAGGGTAAGGAGTATATAATAATATATAAAGCTTATTTAGGCTAGAATAAAATCACTACTAGATAGTAAAGACTAACCTACCCTTAAATTAATATAATAATACTCTAAGTATTATTTTAGAATATTAATAAGAAGAATAATCTTATATATATAATACTTTAATACTAAACTAATATATATATATTATATACGCAAAGCTGCATGGAAGGTCTGCGAAGAATGGGCAAAAAAAGCGGGAGTAAAGTTTAACCTAGCAAAGACTAAACTCATGCATTTTAGCAAGGCCCACTAACCCCCCTAGGCTAGGGTCCGGCTTAGAATAGAAGAGATAGCACCTATAGAGTTATATAAATTCCTTAGAGTCTAGGTTAATAGAAAACTTAACTAGAGCGCCTATAAGAATATCCTAAAAGGCAAGCTTGCCTAGCAGCGGCTTACACTCTCTACATTAGCAGTATTAGCCTAGGGCTATAGCTTTAGAGACACCTAACTCCTATATACATAGGTAGTCTAACCTATACTTACCTATAGAGCAAGCGCTTACTATACCCTAACTAAGAAGGGTAGGAAACTAAGAGAGATAGTTAAAAGCTTTATAATAGACTAATTAACCTACCTCTAAATCATAGCTAGTGTATTTAAGGCTATACCTATTACCTAACTAAAGGTTAAGACTTACATCCCCTCCCTAGACCTATACCTTAATAAGATAAAACAGAAGTTTAAAGAGAGAATTATAAATAATAGAATAGCAATAAAGATCTAAACCGCCGCTAACTTAGTGTAAATAGTGCTATAACGCAGGAGGAGACCCCCCCCTATTAATAATAAACCAGAGGTAGAGTTATATAAAGAATAGAAATAATGCTAGGAAGACTAGCATAGTAAGGAATAACTAGGGTAACATAGGCTTGCAAGAGAACTAACTAAGGACTGCCTACCTACCTATAATCTAAAGGAAATCTAAAGATTCTATATAGGACTAGAAAAACACATCTCCTTAACACTAGTCTAATTATACATAGGAAAGATTAGCCTTAATAAGTTTTTATTCTAAAGAGGCATTCCTAGGGTAACTTCGCCCCTATATAGCTATAGTAAAGCAGTAGAAGACTAATACTATATTATAGTTAATTATCCTAAATATAACTATAGACGCCCCTAATCACGCTAGCCTAGAGATGCATAGGAGGTAAGGCTAGCCCTAAATAACCCCCTAAGGGCAAGATCTATAGTAAGATAGTTCCTAGGCATAAGATAACTCTAATACTACTTATTAGCGTAAGATCTAGCCGCTAATCTATATAGATAAACAGAGAACCTAGGCTGCTTCTAAAGCGCTAAAGCTAATTAATATAGAATAGATATAATAAATAATTAGGGGGAAGCGCTAGATTATATAGTATAGGAATAGAGGTAGGTTAGGCATAGATCTATAACTCTAGAATAGTCTTTAGATTCATTTTAACTATTAATACCTAGTATTATTACCCCTACTAGCTTACCTCTACCCCTTCCTTAAACTATAACTAGCTAATTATATTACTCCTTCTCTAGAACTAGAATTACCCCCTCTATTACCTTAGCCTACCCCTTAGTAGGTAAGGCAGTGGCTAGGAGCTAGTTTATCTTTGCTATATAAGCATCTAAGCGCTATAACTAAAAGATAATCTTATTATATTAATCCCCCCTAGCACTAGCCTAGCCTAGACCTACTATAGATATACTCCTTTTCTTCTTACTATAGTTCCTAGTATAAAGTTTCTTTATATAGTCCTAATAGTTATTTAGAACCTAAAGAAATATTAGACCTAGACTAGAGTTAATAGTAAACTAATATAGTAGCACTTACACTACCCCTAGTAACTATAGCTACCTAGACTTTAACTAATTACTAGTGTTTATTCTATTAGCTAGTTAAATTAGGCTAAGAGCAAATTAGCACTAAATTAGGCCTGAAATAGAGGCACTAACTACCTTTAAATAGCTATAGTTTTAAACCTAATAGTTAAAATAAGTATTAGTAGCTAGCCTTATATAAACTAGTTAGCCTTACTTCTAAGCCTAAATTAAACTAACTTACTAATAATATTATAGCACTAGTGCCTAGGGCTATTAATTAATTAGGACTTATAGGAAATACATTAAATCCCTTATAGATTACTTAACTACTATAGATTAGACTTAGAGTAAGGATAGAATAGGGGCAAAGGGAATATACCTTTAGATCTTTTACTATAGCTTACTTAAGCTGCTTTTTAGTTAAGGACTTCCTAAGATAACGCTTAGGATTTAGGGTCTCCTAGGTAGATTAGAGCTAGAATAACATAGAATATAAGAATACTTATAGCTTTTAGCGCTATTTTATTAGAATTATAACTAGCCTATAATAAACATTAGTAATTAAACTAAAACTAGCCTAGGGAAGCCTTAAATAGCTCTAAGGAAGAAAAGAATCTATAGGAAGTTTAATAAAGAAAGAGAAAAGAAGTTAAACCCCTCTAAGGGGAAAAGCTCTCTTTTATACTTATATAGGGAAAGGGAAGATAAATTAGAGATATAGACTAGAAAAGAAGAATATAAGATAAAAAACTAGCTAGATAGCATATAAGCAACCTAGGCCTAGACACGCCTAGGACCTATACTAGGACTACCCTTCCTTTATAGAAAACAAATAAAACTAGGTGCTTAGGCTTTATAAAACTAATAAGCTAGACCTAGGCTAAAGTAGGCTAAAAAGTAAGACTATAGAGAAGCTAGCTAAAAAGTAAACTAGAAGTAAATTACTACTATAAAGCTAAGCCTACTATACTATAGTATAAAGAGAGAAGGCCTAGAATAAGCATAGGGTAAGGCTAGATTAAAGCTAAATAGGGTTAGGGACCTAGAACTTTTTCTTTTCTTTTATTTTTTAATAGGATAAGGCTAGCGTAAGCTAGTAACAAACACCTATAACTAGCCACACATAACGCGACGCAAACCTAAGTTAGGGTTAGCATTAGCCTAAATATAGATATAAAGGGGTTTTTCTTCCTAATTAAGGGTTTTCCCTTTTAACTAAGCAGCTAGAGTACTAGTACTAGCTATACATAGAGCTAGCTAGTGTAAATAATATATATATTATTTACGCTAGCTAGCTCTATGTAGGGCTAGTCCTAGTACTCCAGCTGCTTCGTCAAAAGGGAAAACCCTTAATTAGGAAGAAAAACCCCTTTATATCTATGTTTAGGCTAACGCTAACCCTAACTTAGGCCTGCGTTACGTTGTGTGTGGCTAGTTATAGGTGTTTATTACTAGCTTATGCTAGCCTTATCCTATTAAAAAATAAAAGAAAAGAAAAAGTTCTAGGTCCTTAACCTTATTTAGCTTTAGTCTAGCCCTACCCTATGCTTATTCTAGGCCTCCTCTCTTTATACTATAGCGTAGTAGGCTTAGCTTTATAATAGTAATTTACTTCTAGTTTACTTTTTAGCTAGCTCCTCTATAGTCCTACTTTTTAGCTTACTCTAGCCTAGGTCTAGCTTATTAGTTTTATAAAGCCTAAGTACCTAGTTTTATTTATCTTCTATAGGGGAAAGGTAGTCCTAGTATAGGTCCTAGGTATATCTAGGCCTAGGTTACTTATATGCTATCTAGCTAGTTTTTTATCTTATATTCTTCTTTTCTAGTCTATATCTCTAATTTATCTCCCCCTCCCTTATATAAGTATAAGAAAGAGCTCTTCCCCCTAAAGGGGTCTAACTTCTTTTCTCTTTCTTTATTAAACTTTCTATAGGTTCTTTTCTTCCTTAGAGCTATTTAAGGCTCCCTTAGGCTAGTTTTAGTTTAATTACTAATATTTATTATAGGCTAGTTATAATTCTAATAAAATAGCGCTAGAAGCTATAAGTATTCTTATATTCTATATTATTCTAGCTCTAATCCGCCTAGGAGACCCTAGATCCTAAGCATTATCCTAGGAAGTCCTTAACTAAAAAGTAGCTTAAGTAAGCTATAGTAAAAGATCTAAAGGTATATCCCCTTTACCCCTATTTTATTCTTACTTTAAGTCTAATCTATAGTAGTTAAGTAATCTATAAGGGATCTAATATATTTCCTATAAGTCCTAATTAATTAATAGCCCTAGGCATTAGTGCTATAATATTATTAGTAAGTTAGTTTAATTTAGGCTTAGAAGTAAGGCTAACTAGTTTATATAGGGCTAGCTACTAATACTTATTTTAACTATTAGGTTTAAAACTATAGCTATTTAAAGGTAGTTAGCGCCTTTATTTTAGGCCTAATTTAGTGCTAATCCGCTCTTAGCCTAATTTAACTAGCTAATAGAATAAACACTAGTAGTTAGTTAAAGTCTAGGTAGCTATAGTTACTAGGGGTAATATAAGTACTACTATATTAGTTTACTATTAACTCTAGTCTAGGTCTAATATTTCTCTAGGTCTTAGATAACTATTAGGACTATATAAAGAAACTCTATACTAGGAACTATAGTAAGAAAAAGAGAAGTATATTTATAGTAAGTCTAGGCTAGGCTAGTGCTAGGGGGGATTAATATAATAAGATTATCTTTTAGTTATAGCGCTTAGACACTTACATAGTAAAGATAAACTAGCTCCTAGCTACTACCTTACTTACTAAGGGATAGGCTAAGGTAATAGAGAGAGTAATTCTAGTTCTAAAGGAGAAGTAATATAGTTAGCTAGTTATAGTTTAGGGAAGGGGTAAAGATAGGCTAGTAAGGGTAATAATACTAGGTATTAATAGTTAAAATGAATCTAAAGACTATTCTAGAGTTATAAATCTATACTTAACTTACCTCTATCCCTATACTATATAATCTAGCGCTTCCCCCTAATTATTTATTATATCTATTTTATATTAATTAGCTCTAGTGCTTTAGAAGTAGCCTAGGTTCTCTGTTTGTCCACGTAGATTAGCGGCTAGATCTTACGCTAGTAAGTAGTATTAAAGTTATCTTATGCCTAGGAATTATCTTACTATAGATCTTGCCCTTAGGGGGTTATTTAGGGCTAGCCTTACCTCCTATGCATCTCTAGGCTAGCGTAATTAGGGGCGTCTATAGTTATATTTAGGATAATTAACTATAATATAGTATTAGTTTTCTACTGCTTTACTATAGCTATATAGGGGCAAAGTTACCCTAGGAATGCCTCTCTAGAATAAAAACTTATTAAGGCTAATCTTTCCTATATATAATTAGACTAGTATTAAGAAGATATATTTTTCTAGTCTTATATAGAATCTTTAGATTTCCTTTAGGTTATAGGTAGGTAAGCAGTCCTTAGTTAGTTCTCTTATAAGCCTATATTACCCTAGTTATTCCTTATTATACTAGTCTTCCTAGTATTATTTCTATTCTTTATATAACTCTACCTCTAGTTTATTATTAATAAAGGGAGGTTTT
>JALAAE010000041.1:0-197675 GCA_022702365.1 Epichloe sibirici | reverse complement strand
TCTGGACCTACTCCTTCTGAGCCCGTTTCCACTAGCCCTACTCCTCCTGCTTCGAGCACTGGTCCTACTCCTCCCGTTTCTACCGGCCCTTCTAGCACTGGACCGACTCCTTCTGAGCCCGTTTCCACTGGCCCTGCCTCCAGTACTGGGCCAAGTCCTCCCGTCACTACCAACCCAACGTCTACTCGAACTTGGACGACCACTACTCTTTGCGCCAGTGTGGTTACCACGACTCCAAAATGCGAGAAACAGATCGGTGACTGGTGTGCTCCTCCGATCCCAGACTGGTCAGACAAGATTGGCTGCCTGCACTCGGCAGTGGCCTGTAAAATTCAGCTTGGAGCTTGCTTCAAGAAGGCCGGGGTCCAGAATGCCATCAAGTGCTTCGAGTACGGCAAGTTCTGCGAGGAGGTCAAGTCGTGCTGTCTCGGATGTATATCCGGATCCTGCAGCAAGCGCGATTGCAAGCCCAGCGCTGTAACCGTAACAACCATCACCAAGCCGTGTGCCGCCGCAACAACGACGCAAGCACCCCCGACCAACACACCAGTCTGCCCCCCCAAGCCGGAAAACGTCTGCGTGGACATTGGCAAGGCGGTTTGCGGTGTTCCGCTGCCAGCTGTTTCTTGCAACGACGTCAAGGCCGACTTTGGCAGCAACCCTTTCAAGCTGTACACCGACGAGGTCAGCAGCAAATGCTGGTCGTTCCCCCTGCCCAAGGTCCCGGAGGCATGTGCCCAAGCCTGCAAGGAGCAATACGACGAGTGTCAGAAGTATGACTTTTGGAACTGCGCCTCGGGCAAACGTTCCGAATCCGGGGCGGTTCCTCGCGTGGTGGCAAAGCCTGGCGACGTCAATCGCCGCACGCTCAACTTCGACCATCTCACCAAGTGCAAGGTTCAGTATGATGCTTGTCTCGTCGCAAACAAGAAGGTCAACCCAGCCGACAAGTGCAAGACCTACGGCTGCTAGAAAAATGGGTGGTATCCATGACAACCTGAAGAAATTTTTTCCCCATGTACCGATAAATCTTAAGTCCTGTATATTCTCTTCTAGACTATAAATTTTTCTCTCTTATTTAATACAAATCTACTTCTTCTTCATCTAAAGTTGACCGACCCAAGTTTGACAGTTGGTGAAACAAAAACAGGTCGTTCGTGGCCGTCATCCCAATGCGACGGCAACGTGACGTCGTGATGAAAATGAGCAGGTCCCGTTCCTTTTTTTTTTTTTGCTTCATCCGCACAAAGCAGTACATGTAAAATCAGGGTTTTTTTTTTTTTTTTCCTTACTCCCCGTTGTGAAAACAAGAACCCACTCCGCTCTGATAAACGTCGTATTCAGGCCCAACACAGACAAACAAGATGAAAAATAAACGATGCGAAACCCCCCCCCGCCCAACATCGGCGCTCCTACTTCCTTCCGTACTAGGGGCCGTCCAGCAGCCACTACCGTACAAATTGCAGAACTGGTCTTCCCGGCCCGGAATCCGAATGGGATCGGATGGCTGGACGGCACGAGTTTACGTTCCGGGACTTGTGCCGTGAGTGGCCCCTCCGCCCCCAAAATAATCCACGATGAATTCTCCGCCGGATCTCATTCTCTGCACGCCCAACGAGGTCCGCCGGTTGGATTCGTCGACGGCGCAGGCCAGGCCAGGCCACGCTACGCCAACGTCTCGTTGCTCGACGCCCATCGACGACAAAAGGCATGCCGTCTTTGGACGTCCCGTCTTCAAACTACAATCCGGGGACGGCGCGGCGGACCCAATGGAAACCCTCGCGAGGGGCGGTTCTTTTTTTTTTTTTTTTTTTTTTTCTCTCTCCGTTTGGAGTTGTCGAAGCAGGGCTGAAGCCGAGGGAAGAAGGCTGGCCAGATTCATGGGCATTATATATTATACATGCGCAATGATTCATCCACCTGCTGTGACGCCACGTTGTCATGTCATCATGTACACCAAAAGGCCTCGGACACGTCTTTCCCTTGACCCCCAATATCTTTATATATCCCAAGAAATCTTCTTTTTTTTCTTTAAACAAAACCCATTGAAACTATTGCTCCTACCACACGTATCCAGAAAAGAAAAACACATTCTTATAATAAAAATGATCAATAGCAGCACAAAGAATTCCAGTCCGGCCTTGATGCCTTATGAAGGGCGACCGTAATTCCAAAGTCTTTTGCGCTCCGAGGCCCACCAGAGACCAACCTTCTCCGCTTCAAGCAGCCAATCGGCCGCTTCATGACCGCATTTCCTGCGAACTGTGGACGCCAATCTATTGACAGACCATTCCGATACACGTTGCTGTTCCATGGGGTCCCTACCGAGATCAGAGAAGATGTATTCCGTCTCCTTGTCCAAGGGGAGAACCAGCCTCCAAGGCGTATCGGATGATGTGATGGTCAGCATGCGACCGCCCGGATTGACAAGACTGTAATTCCATGCTCGCCGTCCCTTGTGCGTGGTTTTGAATGGTCGTATCAGAGACTGACCCTCATAGTCTTGCACAAGATCCGATGCTGCTGCCGTGTCTTTTGGATTCAATGAGCCGGTGCTCACGAGCAGGTCAAGGATAGTAGGGAGGATGCTGAGAGACGTGGCTTGGACGCCAACTTGCACACGGGGCAGCTGGGGATGCCTGAAGCTGATGGGAACGCGATGATTGCTGATATGAGGGTTCTCGTACGTGCCTGTCTTGCTGAAATCTTCCTTGAACGCTTGACCGTGGTCTCCGACGAATACAACCAGGGTCTCGTTGGAAATCCCCTGATCGTCGAATATCTGCATGAGCTGACCGATCCAGGCATCGTTGAACCGAACCGTGTTTAGGTAGCTGTTGAGATCCTTGTGTGCTTGCATCAAGCCATGGGCTGAGCCCATGTACTCGCTCGAGTTGAACCATTTCGGAGTTGCCCAGGGATGATGTGTTGTGCTCGTGAAATGAGACAAGAACATGCGCTGATTGTTTGCCGTAGCGTTGGTGATGTAGTCGGTCACGTACGTCTTCAGTGCTGTCTCCGGAAATCCAAAGTAATTGATTTCTTCCAGGGTGGCATCGTCTTGAAAATCTTCCTTGATGCGGTTCTTGTTGACGATGTGCTTGAAACCAATCGTGGCGTCGAACTTGTCTTGTCGGTCATAGCTATCCGTCACGGCCTGGAAAAAGGCAGGATACCACTGCTGCTCATGGTAGTCGTCGGTCGACGTGTTGGCCTTCAGTCTGTTGAATAGTTCTAGGATTTGAGGTAGGCAGGGTTGATAGCTTTCCGCCTCTGCCTCTTCAAACATGTCGACGGGCATTGGCCATGTGCCACAGTGGGCTGCAGCCAAACTCTTGGTTGAGACGGTGCTGGGTGTGAGGCCGCCATTGATGTTGAGCCCACCGAACCCTGGCCTAGTCTTGTCATCCCATTCGGAATATTTGCGCCCAAAGCTTGTGCCGTTTTTGCTCATCCACTTGCCTTCCAGGCCCGTAATGCGTTCCGTGTTGGGCGAGATGTGCGATAGCAACTCATTGATATGGTCATAATCGACTTCATCGTGCGACTTCAGAATCAGATTGTGGAAACCCGAGCCTTGCTGGAGGGGGAAGAGCTCCTCGCGCATACTCTCCATCAGAATCAGAGCAATATGCTTTATCTTGACAGATCGTTCTTTGAAGATTTCGCGCAATGGTTCCAGAAAGGGATTGTCCAAGTTGGTGATCTTCATGGGATCGTTTGCCGGATTGTAGTATGGGTCCAGCACCAGCGGATCAGGGCAGCCATCGTCATGTGCTTCCGTGGTATTCTGCAGGAGGGCCTGCACATCGCCCTTGTTGGCCTCCCGGTTCCAGCGAGCAAACCCATTTGGCAGCTGAGACGGTAGCCACTCCGGTACTCTGTCCCTATACTTTTGAATGATGTCGTTGGCCTTACCTGGCGCCCAGCCCTTGTAGTTTCCGCGGGGGTGTTCCCATCTCACCCGGTCAATGAGCTCGGGCAACGGCCACGAACTCGACCGGCACTCGGCCGGATTCGGGACGAAAACACCAAGTAGCGGCAACGGCAATGTGGTGAACATGCGGCTATACGGTCGGTCGGGATCGAATAGCGTGGAGATGGAGAGTAATCCAAGCACGGCTAGCAGCACGAAGCCAAACGAAACGAAACGGGGACAGAGCATCGCGTGACCATCCAGGTTCTTCATGTTGCTCCTGCTAGGGGCTATGGTGTTTGGCAAGGGTTCGGAATCAGCGTCGTCGGAGTCGTATTCCAAGTCAAAGTCGCAACCGTGTTCCGGAGCAGGCAGCAGAGACGATTCATATTCGGCTTTGTTCGATCTGTGTATACCCATCTTTGTCACAGCCCACCGAGATACTTTGCAGCAAGCACATTAGTCGACGGATTTTTTTTCTATTTGTTTCAGGAACGCATGTAGCCACAATGACGAACCTGACCGTGCATGGATCTCACCGGTTGCTATGGCGCTACCAACAAGCTTGTAAAGTCGAGATTTGGCGATGCAGGAGATCAAAAGGATGGCGCAAGCGAAAGACAGAGGAGTTGCGCCTTCACTCAACAGAACTTTGCGTCCCTCTTGGCTGAAGGCGAATGAGGTCGCATCACCCCAATCAATCTCGCCTCCTGTTTGGTAGTAGAAGCCCAATTGCGATGAGGCGGCTCCAAGGGTGACGACACTGTAGCGCGTCGTGCGCCCCCGTCAGCTTCGTCCAGCTGGACACCACGGCACGGCGCGCGTCGAAACAAACGGTCATGCAAGCCGACTTACCAGATTATGCAGCCAACGGCAAGTCCGAAGGCACCGAGGACGCCATTCTTTCGCCGCAGCAAGGCCCAAACAGTACCGATCAAGACAATGTCTGTGACGACAAAGGCCGGTAGGCAGTATATGAAGATTGCGACGGGGAAAGCATGGGCGTTGACGAACAGGTGAAGAAGTTTGGTCGCGGTGACCGAGACGAAGAAGATGGTAAACAAGAAGGAAACCAAAGGCAAATGCATCACGGGCCAGTATCGGTCCTCATCGAGATGAGAGCAAAGCCGCTCGAGGCTTTGGGACGGAGCGTTGGGGATCGATCTGTCTGATTCGCTTGATGGCTTGATAGCTTGTCTTCCTTCGGGTTACACGAAGCATGAGCCGAAGCAACGAACGAGCTGGGTATGGGTGGTCCTGGGGTCAAGTCGAAGATGATGCGGAAAAGAACCCACGCGATGAGTGCAAGACGACAAAAAAAAAAGTCGCACAAGAGTGAGAGAAAAGGGAAAAAGGGGAAAAGGCAAAAGGGAAAAGGCGAGGAGGTGTCAGGTGTCAGGTGTCGGTCGGCTCCAAGATATGCAATGTCTTGGGAAAGCAATGAAGCAATGGTGTCGAGTCACTGTCGACTGGTAGTTGATTACTAATTTCTAAAAACAGATGCTCGTGGGGAAGGGGTAAGAAGGAAGAGAAGGAAGAGAAGGAAGGCGCCACGGACAAGACACGAGACCACATGCACGTACGTTTACTGGCTGGCGGGCCTCTAAATGCGCATATGTACGGAGTATGTACTTCATTGTTTAGTCCTAAAACGGTTGCAAAATGCCTGCTAGTGGAGAAAAATGGGCCGATGGGGAGACACATGTGAACGAAGCTGCATGTCGTCTGGAATGCCACGGGGCAGGCAAGGGATGCAAAACATTCATTCGTCTGGCCTGATCTCCTCCGTTCCGTGTACTCCGTAATATTAAATATAAAATGAATCTACTAACCCGAGTTACTCGTTACTCTGTTGGACGCGGTCTTGCCGATGCTTTATTATTTTCTTTCTTGTTTCTTTTTTGTTTCTTTTTTCTTTCAGGGGCAGTGGAGCCATTCCAACGGCAAAATGCCACCCCGGCTGGACGTCACCGAAGTCAACCAAAGTGGTCCGTCCGTCTGCTTTCTGGTTGGTTCACTTGGGTATTTACATTATGCGGAGAAAGATCCTGTTGGAATCGAGTACCTAAGCGCGCAGTAGTAAAAAATCAAATGCGCAGTAGTAACAACCTTGCCCGCAGTGGCAACGCAGGCATAGGTACCTCTCTTTATATGTTATTATAGTGCTAGACTAAGTCCCTAGTGCTGCCTTCCTACGACTAGGACTATAGTAGCTATAATAGAGGAATTTAAAGAGGCTAAAAAACACGTTTATAGTATTATGGTTATTTAGACTAATGCGTGAAATCCGCGGAGGTGGATAGTATAGAACGCGTAAAAAACAGAGGAGGTACCTTCCCTTACATTACAGGGTGCTAGGGTACTCCTTCCGTTTTAGGCCTAGTTACTACTGCGCATTTGGCTTTTCACTACTGCGCGTTTAGGTACTCGTACAACGCAGACACTTTACTTGCTCTTATCAGACCATACATACGGACTACGTCTGGTTAATAACTCATAAAATATCACTAATGTAATACTAGTAAAGCGGCCCAGTGTGTAAAAGAGGAGCAGCAACCCGCACACGCATACCGAGACTAGGGTAGGCAAGTGCAGAGACGGGATAGACGCCGCGGGGCTTGTGGTTGCGGCAGTTGAAATGAACCCGGTCGCTGGAAGTGCCATCTCGGCAGTAATAGTCCCCCCCCAAAGTATCTGATGTGGTCAAGGACTCAAGATGGTTACGGATTTTACAAACGTGTAATTATATAGGACGCAAATGTGAAATATATCTAGAGCTTCTCATAGTAGACTAATCAGCTTTCAGGGCTATTATCTAGATAATAGCAAAAAGATCATCATACTAAAATCACAGCATTTCATATGTCAAGAATTTTATTTTTACATAGAGAAAACAGGGGGGAAATGACAGACGAAAGAACAAAGAAGAGGATTAGGAAGACAAAGAAAAGGACAAAAAAGAGGATAAAGAAGAAGACAAAAGAGGACAAAAAAGAGGACAAAAGAAACAAATAAATATTTCCATCCCCCGCGTAGCCCGCAGGCCATTTACAGAGTCAGAGCAAGGATATCAGCTTCAGGGTGAGTAAGAATCATGTCAATAGCCGTGCCAAAGGTCTTGGCCAACGTGACACCCTGACTGCTAGGCAAACGCTCTGCCCAACATTCCAGTGTCACGTCCACCTCATTCTCGTCATACACTACTCTGATGTAGACGTCATACTGCCAGACCGTGGTTAGCAATTGTCGTGACACCATCTAATCGAATCCAAGCGACTTACCTCGACTGGATCAAAGTCATTCTCCATCTCCATGGTGTGGCCGTCCGAGGTTGATGATGCCTCGCCCCGGGCCCTCTTGACAACAGATATAGCTGTGTTGAACAGCGCTGATCGGTCTGCCTGAGAGTATCGCTGCGTGTTCACCGTTGCATGGGTCTGGTAGTGTAGGCTTCGCAGGAAATCCTCGTGTGCCTCAGTGACAGCGCTCAGAACGCTGCGTGGCTCGTCAAGTCGAATGCGGCATGGCAGGAGGCTCAGGAGCGGCCCGAAGATGCCGTCAACGTTCTTGACCGCAAGATCTCGTCCGGAATTGATGTTGCCAAAGCACGGCGTAGTTGAGCCCGTCTGCTGACGCAACACCAAAGCCCAAGCCGTCTGCAGGACATTGGCAGGTGTGACTTCATGCTTGGTGCAGAATTCCCTCATCTTCAGAGCGTCAACAAGTGGTACGTCAACCTCAAAAGTACCCTGAGGCAGAGCCGTGGTTTGAGAAGTAGGAAGCATGCAGGGCTCCACATCTTGTAGATAGTGGCTCCAAAACCTGTCGCCCTCGACTCGGCTTCGAGACTCCAGATACATGACGAAGTGGGCATACGGTACCGCTGGCGACGCCGGACGGCCCTCGTACGCGAGTTGGAAGTCCTCGAGGAGCATGTCGGAGGAGTGACCGTCGGTGATCGCGTGACTCATCTCAAATCTTAGGTATGCGCAGTGCTTGTCTGTTTGATAGACGGAGAGATGATGCTGTAGGCCGTCTGGACGGAACGAGACAGGGTGGAAGACACTTTGGCTCCTTGAAGTAGCCAGGGAATCGGCTTCGCGTTCAAAGTATGTGATGCTTGGCGTCGGGTTCTTGAGTACGACTTGCATTGTTCGGCCGCCCCGAGCCGCACTCTTCAAGAGCAGAGCACGCAAGAGGGCGTGACGTCGAACGACAGCTTGCCAAGCTTGTTGGATTCTGGCAAAAGTCACCGGCTTGCTACCGGGAGTCGCCAGAATCTCCAGGCCAAACCCAGTCACATAGACTCTGGAGTCTTTAGCCTGCGCCAGTAGCATACCTTCTTGCATGGGAGAGCAGGGGAAGACGTCTTCAATGTCCGACAGTTGAGGCATGTGGATGACCCGAGTTTGTTGACGGTGGAACTCGGCAATTTCATGGGCGGAGGAGAATGGACCAGACGAGTCCCAAGACTCAAAGACCCGGGAGCTGGTGTCGTGGGCCGCAGCGAGATGGGCAATTGTCTTCTTCTGGAGGATATTGGCCGTAGAGACATTCAAGTTCTCAGCTCGGGCGAGAGATGATACTTGCATAGCGGTGATGGAATCGCCGCCAAGACGGACAAAGCTGTCGTCCACGCCTATGCTTGACAGGTCGATGTTGAGGACTCTCGCCCAGATCGACTGCAGACTCCGCTCAACCTCGGACGACGGGGCCCGTTTGCTGTCCCTGGAGCCAGTGCGTAGTTCAGCGAGCTGCTGCACCGTGATATTGGCACCCATGTCTCGCAGAGCTCTACGGTCTGTCTTGCCGCTCGCAGACACAGGCAGGTGAGGGACAAAGATGCACGCCGAGGGAATCATGTACGCGGGAAGCATCGTTGCCAGTTCGTCTTCCACATCGGCTGGGACGCTGGCGACGCGGGCGGCCGTCGACCGACCATCTCCGCCCCCGATATCATCTCGACTCGGTTGCTCAATCTGCTGCTGCTCCCTTGCCGAATCTTCCAGAACGATGAATACGGCCAACTCGGCGCTGGCGCCCTCGCCACTAGGCACAAACACCTCGGCCACGACCTCGCGGGCGTTCGGCATGCTCAAACGCGTGTAGTGCTCTACCTCGCCCATTTCCACTCTCTGCCCGCGAATCTTGACCTGTGTGTCCTTGCGGCTGATAAACTGCAGACTGCCGTCCGGACGGTAGCGCACCAGATCGCCAGTCCTGTAGACTCTTCCGCGGCGTCCAGGGTGACCAGGCGCGCCGCGTAGCAGCCACTCCGGGTCCGTGATGAAGGCTGCAGCGGTCTTGTCCGGATCTGCCAGGTAGCCTGCTCCCACGAGGGGTCCTTCTAAGAGCAGTTCAGCTGTCGCTCCGACGGGCGCCAGTCGGGAGGAGTCATTCGGATCTACGAGCCAAGGAACAAGACCAGCGCCGACACCAATGTTGTTGAGTTCCCCCTCATGGTCCACGTCGAGCTGGATGGTGCTTGTGGGCGTGCACTCCGACGGCCCGTACGTATTGATGACTGTGACGTTGTCTGGCCATCCTCGTAGATCCTCCCGTTGTATAGCTTCACCACCAAGGATGAGGTACTTCAGGTGTACAAGCTGGTCCCGTTGTAAGCTGCGTGCGACGGAGGCTGTCAGCTCAACCAGGGTGGCTTCCGAGGACACCAGGGAGGCCGTCAGGTTGTCTTTGCGCTCAGCTTCCGATGGCACGCAGAGGCACCCGCCCGTCGCAAGTGTCATAAACATTGTCTCAATCGCCGCGTCAAAGACGTAGGATGCGAACTCGTACACGCGCGCGTTTCTGGAGTAGCCTAGCGTACGTGCTTGGTGGTAAATGGCGGACGAGAAGGCTGAATGGGTGACCATGACTCCCTTGGGCTTGCCGGTACTCCCGGATGTAAATACGATGTACATGGGTGAGTCGGAGTCAGCATCTGCTCGGATGGGTGGCGTTTGATTTGACATCTTGTCGAGCGAGTCGCCGTCAACCTTCACAACGCCGCCTACGAGATCTTTGCACTTGTCGAACTCTGTGGGCGAGCAGAGCAGTACTTTCGCGCATGTCTGGTCTGCGATGGAGCGCAACCGGGCAACGGGCTGCTTCGAGTCGAAGAGAACGAACGTGCCCCCGGCTTTGAGAACAGCCAGTATGGCCACTACCGTCCAGCGAGACTTTTCAAAGTTCAGCGGGACAATAGACTTGGGCCCCACGCCGCGGGCGATGAGATCGCAGGCGAGGCGGTTGGACATGTCCTCGAGTTCGGCGTATGTCCACTGACCATCCCAAGAACTGACGGCAACTGAACCAGGCTGCGTTTGTGCGATACGTGATACCCAATCTTGTGCTACTATGTCAATCTTATCAGGCACTTGAGCGTTCAACTGCCAGATGGCTGCCATGTCTCGATCTCCAACGCTCTCCAAATCATCAAGCATCATGGTCTCGTCGAGGCCGGGATCGCACAGCTGGCGGAGGATGTGCTCGAGCTGTGAAGCAATTCGACGAACTTCCCTGCGACTTACAACGGTGGAGTCGAATTCGATTTGCATGTGTACTCCATCTTGCTGCAAACTGCATTCCAGAGTGAGAGCATGTGTGCTAAAGTCCGCATCTTCAGCATCTTCAGCACCTTCAGCACCTTCAACATCTCCAGCCTCCTCGTCTTCCTCTTTCTCGTTACTATCGGTGAAGAGAAGACTGTGGTTCACACTGCTTTCCTTGTCCGCAGGCTGTATCACCAACAGACTTTGGAAATTGCATGCTTGGTCGGTGCTAGAGCTGATTTGACGGATCTTCTGCAACCCGGTTTGCTCGAACGCCATCATCTCGACCGCGCTGGACTGCATGTCATGCAGGAGCTCCGTTAAAGGCTTTCCTAGTTCCAAAACGACACGGACCGGCACCGTCGCAATGGTCGGGCCCGTCATCTGGTCGACCCCCCTAACAGGGGCTTGACGTCCGCTGACGGTCATACCAAAGACCACGTCCGACGAGTTGGTGTACTGGCCGATCAAGATTGACCAGGCTGCTCGCAGGACGGTAGACGGTGTGACATCAGCAGCAGCTGGCCAGGCGAGATCTTTGATCGCGTAGGATGTAGCTTCGTCTGGTGTAGGCTGGTAGGCTGTAAAGGGGAGGGGAGGGAAGACTGTCGCCTCGGATCCACCGAGATAAGACTCCCAGAACTCTGCCGAACGTTTGGGGTCAACGTTCATGATGTGTTTAACGAAATTTTGGAAGGGGGGCGAGCGATCAATCAATGCAGCCCGACTCTGGTAGGCGTCTTCCAATCGTTGCAAGACCAAGGGCATCGACCACCCGTCATAAAGCGCGTGGTGCAGGGTCAAGGCGAAGAAGCGCTTCGTCTTGTTCACCGCATCGGCCAGAATTCCCACACGCAGCAGTGGCTTCCCCAGCCCCATCTCCTGTTCTTCATTGAAGCGTTTGTAGGCCTCCAGGTCTCGAAATTCTTCCTTCGCTGACCCGTTTGCTGGTCTGGACGTGACGACTTGCACCAGTCCCTGATCAGCAATGTTCACGATGCGGGTGCGCAGGATCGGAGTTGCTACTACTACAGCCTCCCACGCGGTGTAGAGCCGGTCGACATCGATGCTTGATTGAAGCTCCATGACGAAACGCCCGACATAATCACCTGATCGCTTTGATGTCATGGCAAGAAGCCCTTCTTGAAGCGGCGTACATGGGAAAGCATCTTCAATGCTATCGACGCTGATGTTGCAGAGAGCTGCCATCTTGGCACGTGCTGCACCGACGTCGGTGATCTTCAGAAGTGAATAAGGCTGGATGTCCTGGTCGGCCCCAGAAAAGGACCTGACCTTCTGAGCTAGATCACAAAGCTTGGGAGATGTAAAGACATTCGCAACTGTAAGATCGAGACCACGATCACGCACTGCCCTGACAAGTTTCATGGCGCCGATTGAGTCGCCTCCGATTCGGAAGAAACTATCCAGTGCTCCGATGCTGTTCATATCAACTCCAAGAACAAGAGACCAAAGCTCCTGCATTTGTCGCTCCATGGATGTCGTGGGCGATTGCCGCTGACCCCCAGTGGCGTTCATTGCTGTCAATTCCTCCATGCTATATCCTTCACCAATGGCGCGAAGACGACGACGGTCGGTCTTGCCCGTCGCGGTCATGGGAAGACTCGCCAGCAGAATGTAGGCGGACGGGATCATGTACGCCGGGAGCTTGGCAATAAGACCGTCTGTTAAGTCCGGAATCTTGTGCTTCGCAGCGGCAAGAACGCTTTGTGCAGCTTCGGTGTCTTTTTCTGTTGTGTAAATGAATGCCACCAGCCTTGGTTTCTGACTGTTTCGAGGCGTGATGACATCCGCCACAAGCTGGACACGATGATCTTCAAGACCCACGCGTACGTGGTGCTCGACGTCGCCCAGCTCAACACGCTGCCCATTGATCTTGACTTGGGCATCCTTGCGGCCGACAAAAGTCAGGCCACCATCGGCGTCGTAATGGACCAGATCACCCGTTTTGTACAGCCGTCCATGCCGACCCGGTTGGTTCTGGCCTGGTCCGCCTCTAAGCAACCAGGTGGGAGCCTCGATGAAGCTTGCGGCAGTCTTCTCGGGGTCATTTAGGTAGCCTTCGCCAACCAGGGGCCCCTCCAACAGAAGCTCACCGACAACACCAATGGGCAACAGTTCGTTATGGTTGGAGGGTCGAACAACCCAGGTGGACAGGCCGATGCCCACGCCGATGCTCGTGTTGGCGACACAATTGTCCTTTTGCATGACAGCGCCAGTTGCATTAACACTGCATTCCGCGGGGCCATAAGTATTCAGCGTCAGAGCCTGAGCAGCCCATTTAGCAGCCAGGTTACCAGGGAGTGCCTCCCCGCTAAAGAGCAAGCACTCTAGGCCGCTGAACTCGGATGGCTCTAGAGTACTAGCCACTGAGGGGGTTAGATATGTAAATGTCACGCCATAGGAACGGAAAGCTCCGGCGATATCGTTCCTAGCCTCGTGAAGCGACGGGATACACAAGCATGCTCCCGCTGTTATAGTATGCAGGAAATTAGACCATGCGACGTCAAAGGAGTACATGGCTAGGTCAAAGACCCTAGAAGATGACTTGAACCCTAACTCGCTTTGTTGGTGGCGGATCGCACTGGTGAAGTTGGAGTGTGTGATCACAACACCTTTGGGCGTACCAGTGCTACCGGATGTAAAGACCACGTAGAGTTTATTCGACGGCTGTATGTCTGGCAGTGGTCGGTTGGCCGCCGTGTCCAGTTGTTTCTGCTCTGCTTCGCAAATCTCTTCCAGCATGATGATAGGTCTGTCAGTTAGTTGTTTGGCTAGACCTTTATTGCTCCTAGAAGCCACGATTGCAACGGGCTCGACTTGGCGAACAATAGTGCGAAGACGCTCCTTGGGTAGGTTAGTGTCAAGAGCCACCGAGGCAGCCCCAGCCTTCATAACAGCGAGCATGGCAACAGGAGTCCAACGTGACTTTTCGAAACACAGAGGCACGATCCCATTAGGTTTAATACCTTGACTGATGAGGTAATGTGCTAGGAGTGTGGAGAGGTTATCCAGCTCAGAATAAGTCCAGTTGCCGTCCCACGCGCACACAGCAGGGGCATCTGGCCGATTCCGTGCTGTAGCCATGAATATGTCCTGAACGAGTCCGTCGACGGTTTCGAATGCCGTCTTATTCCACTCCCACAGTTTGTATAAATCTGGGCTGCTGCACGTGTCAAGGTCAGACAAGCGCTTGAGCGCCTTGCTCTCGGCAGACATGTCTTGTGTGGTCAGGGCAATGACGGTGCTGCGCAGGAGTGATGTGACGCTCTCGTTTTCCGAATGTGACAAAGAGCGGCAAGTCAAGGACAGTATGACTTCTTCTGTCCCATATTCTATATTTAATGCAAGATCGTACTGCAATTTTTTTTTAGTACTAGTTTCGGGACAAGCTCAAATGAAAAAATAATCATCACTTACTTCTGTTGGGTCCTCGCCGTCAAGCTCTGTGATCTCCACTGTTGGGTTCACTGTATCTTCATCTGCGCCCATTTCATCGTTTCTCTGGAAAGAAACGATGGTGTTGAAGAGCGCCTGTCTAGACGGTATGTTCAACGCGTGCTGGATGTCCGCTAGTGCACAGTGCTGAAAGACGAGGTCTTCAAGCACCTGGTCGTGGGCCTTCTTGATAACCTCGTCGACTGTCTCGTCGGCTGCGAAATTCAGGCGGCAGATCAGCATGTTGGCATACGCGCCAATAGCGTCAGCAATTCCTGAGATGGGAAGATCTCTGCCGGATGCAAGGTAGCCAAAGCAAACGGTGCTGGTTCCGACGTACGCCTGCAGAGTTAAGCCCCAAGCTACTTGGAAGACACTGGCAGGGGTGACGGAGTGATTCTCGCAGAAACGCTGTACGCTGACAAGTGCATCTCCGTCAATTGTTGAAGTGGTGTTGGTGGGAACGTCCGGTTCGACGCCAGCTGGAGAAGCAGAAAGTTGGGGGAAATGGCAAGGCTCTGTGCTAGCGAGCTTTCCCTTCCAATATGCCATCTTCTCTGCCGCAGAACTGGACATGAGGGCTCTTGCGAAGTCTCTACTCATATTAGATAGACCTCCTTGTCCCAATGTGCCCTCATAAGCGGCTGTCCAATCTCGGATGATCAGTTCATTGGAGGCACCGTCTGTGATAGCATGGCTCATTTCGAGGTGGGCAAGTACTCGCCCGTCCGATAGTTGGCACAGGGTGAGGCGATGGGGAGGCTTCTCGTGCCCGTAATCCACGGGAGATAAGTTTCTGAATGTGTCTAGAGCTGTGCGCTCGTTCTCAGATCGAAGTATGGTGATGTCGCCTTGGTAGGATTGCAAAAGTACTTGATTGAAGGCAGAGACTCGATCCATCCCCGGGATGAATACGCTACGGAGCGATGGTTGACGAGCAATAGTAGCTCTCCAGGAATGAGCTAGCCTGTCTGGATCGACAGGGCTGCCGCTTCGGGGACATTCTATCTCGTAAGTCTGGGACGTCTTGTATGATTTGGGATCCCTGATCTGGCTTAGCAGGGTACCATCAACCATAGGAGAGCAAGGAAACACATCTTCAACCAGAGTCTTGTTGGTAGACTCAATGTTAGGAATAATGTGGCTCTGGAGCTGATCAAGTCCCCGGTAATCGAGCTGCAAAAATTCGTAGTCGCACAAGGTGCGTGATGCATCCCTCGAAGCCAGGCTCTCGCAGATCATGGTCAACGATGTTCCAATTGAGTCAATCCACTTGTTGATGAGGCCCTGATGAGCGATGTGACGATTATAAGTGAAAGAATAATTGGCCGTTCCACCTTCGATTGAAACATTGATGTTAAACAGCGTCGATGCTGGCAGTAACGTTCCTTCTTCTGGCACATCGAGAGAGATGTTCTCGAAAAGGCCATCTTCCTTCTCCAGTTGCTGGAATTGACCGTGATAGTTGAATAAAATCTCCGAGGTAGATTCATGTGACTCAAACGCCAGGCGTCCCTTCTTCGTTAAATACCTGGAAGCAAAGTAGGCCCAGCCATTGCTTGGCAGGCGCCTCCGCGCATCTTTGACATGGCGTACGACGTTGCCTGCGATGTCATCTCCAATTGCCGCCCTCGACAGATGGATAGGTGTCATGGTGGTGAACCAACCAACTGTGCGTGTCGGATCAATCTCTGGAGTCCAAGATTCCCGACCATGGCCCTCGTTGAAGATAGTCAGTCCCTCGCGGTCTTTGAACACGGACAAGAAGGCGACCCAGACCGCTGAAAGAAGCAGATCAACTGGTGTCGAATCCAGAGCGGCGTTGCTGTCCTTGAGCAGCAGAGATGTCGTGTGCTCATCGATCTCGATTGATCTCTCCTCATGATCGCTAGTAGTATTAGAGATGGATTCATCAAACTTCCAAAACGTCAGATCATTTGAAACCCCGCTAGTGGAAAGGACCTTTGAAGGATCAAGGTACTCGGACGACTCGGCCTTCTCAACCTGGGCACGATTCCAAGCCTGGAATGGCAGGCTGTATAGTAGTTCACCTCCATCTATGAGAGTCTCGAGGTCGTCCAGGAGAACACGCCATGATACAAGATCTATGACTAAATGGTGCGCGATTAGTATCAGGTAACAGGCGCCATCGGGCAACGTGTAGACGTCTGCGGCAAAGACTGGGCCTCGCTCGATATCCAATTCTTGTTGTCTCTGCAGGGTTACAGCCTCGACGTCGGAAAGACTCCGAAGTTCGGACGAAGCACCGAAATGATAGACGCCATCACCTGCAGGCAGCACACGTTGCGACCAGACCCCTTCCGCATTGGTGAAACGGGCTCGGAGCATGGAATGGTGGTTGACCAACTTGGAGACTGCCGTTGCGAGTTTCTCGGCAGGAATCGGACGGCTAATCTGCAAGTAAAATCCTTGGTTGCAGAAGTAGTCCTTTGTGTTGATCAAGTCTGCTGGCGCTTGCTTAAAGAACCATGTCTGTATGGGCGAGAGGCCAAAGTTTGCGTTTACCTCTTCCTTGTGCGATATTGTTGACACTGTATTTGTGGTGGTTGCCGATAGTTGAGCGGCCTCGGCAAGACACTTGCTTCTCAGAAGTGTAGCCACAGGAAATACAAGATTGCGAGCGCGGCAAATCGAGCTGAGCCTCATTGCGGAAATCGAATCACCGCCGTTGAAGACGAATGAACGGTCGAGGTCGATAGACTCGACAGGAGTGTTCAAAACCAGGCTGCAAGTCTCGCGTAGGACCTTTTCGGCCTCAGTAGCCGGTTCTCTACTCCTGAAACACTGGCTGTTGCCCGAGATCTGAGCGAAAATTTCGGGCGACAGGTTGACTAGCCAGGTCTGCAATGCCTTGAGTTCCAACTTTGCAGATGAGCTTAATGGCATGTCTTTCACGACCACCCAGACAGACGGCACCATGTATACAGGGAGGGAGGTTTCTAGATCACTCCGAATTGCTTCAATTGTGTCATCCGTGCTCGAGCCACTGTTGATCGGAAGAACCTCGATGGATGGGCCCTTGAAAGCGATGGCAAGGTCCTTGTCCCAGGCAGGGTCCTCAAGAGCTACAATTCCAACGATCTTACTTCCACAGGGTCCTGATTGAGGCAAGAGGCAAGCTGCTTGCCGAACGAACGCGTGTTGTTCGAGGTGATGTTGGATATCACCGAGTTCCACGCGTTGACCGTTGATCTTGACTTGAGCATCCTTGCGGCCGACAAAGAAGAGATCGCCGTTCGAATCATAGCGAACTAAATCGCCCGTCTTGTACAATCGTCCAGTGCGGCCCTCTGTGGTACCTTGGGACCCATGTACAAGCCACTTCGGGTTCTCGACAAAGGAAGCGGCATTTTGTTCAGGATTGGAAAAATAACCAAGACCGACCAGGGGACCTTCCAGGACAAGCTCACCGACTCCTCCGATCGGTGCCAGATTTTGGCCTGTGATTGTATCGACAATCCAGGCGTTGACACCTACAGCTCGCCCAATGGCGACTTCTTTGACGTCGGTCGAGGAGATTTCTTTGATGATCGTGGTGGGCGTACACTCGCACGGTCCATACGTGTTGATGGACGGAACCAGGCTTGAGAACTTCTTGGCCTTCTCGAGCGATAATCGTTCGCCACCAAGTATTAACTTCGTTAGGGACTTTATGGTTGCAGTCGGCACGATCTGTGCGGCCGAAGGAGTTAACTCAATCTCGGTGACACCGAAACGTTGAATAGCCCCTGGGAGATCATCCCGGCGTTCGTCGTCGGAGGGGATGCAGAGGCAGCCACCACACTCGAGTGTACACAAGAGGTTGGACCAAGCAACGTCAAAGGCGTAGGATGCAAAGTCGAGCACTCGAGCATTGGCCGTAAACCATTTGCCATGCAAATGTCGCAAGGCAGTGCTGAAGTTGGAATGGCTGACCATCACCCCCTTGGGTACACCAGTAGTGCCGGACGTGAATACAACATAGAGCATCTGCCACGCTTCCACCTCTGGTAGAGGATATGCAAGAGTCGTCGCCGTCGCATCGGCCAGGCCTTGATCTACAGCAAAGACGGCTTGATTCGTCAATCGTCTGGCTAGCTGTTGGTTGCTGCGGGAGCTGAGTATCAAGGACGGTTCAACTTGCGAGACGATGAGGTGCAGTCGCTCTTCAGGCAGCGAGGGGTCAAGTAGTACAGAAGCGGCTCCGGCCTTCATAACAGCCAGAGCTGCCACAGGGGTCCAGCAAGACTTCTCAAAACACAAAGGAATGATTGTCTGAGGCCCCACGTTTTGAGCGACCAAGTACCGCGCGAGACGAGTTGAAACGGCATCCAGTTCGGCATAGGTCCAGTTACCGTCCCAGGCGCATATCGCGAGGGCCCCAGGTTGCTTTTGCACTGTTGCTGCGATGATATGATGTACCGGCACATCTGTTCTCTCGGGTACCGTGGCGTTCCACTTCCAGATGTCGTTGATGTCGCGAACGCTGTTCCAGTCAATGTCCACCAGTTTCGTCTGTGCCAAGGCGGAATCGCAAAGTCGGCGCAGAATTGTCTCTAGTTGGGAGGCGAGTCGGTCCGTCTGCTGCACTGAGATAACAGAAGAGTCGAATTCGAGTTTGAACTGAACACCCGACTCTTCCAGGCTGCACTCAAAGGTAAGAGCATGCGTGTCGAATTCGGCAAAGACATTGTTGTTATCAACATTGTTGTCTTCCTTGAACAGGACACTGCTGCCCTCTGAAGCGGAATCTCGCTCGACGCCATGTATGACTAGCAGGGTCTGAAATTTGCAAGCGCTTGCAGCGGCAGCGCTGACACGACGAATGTGTGACAATCCAGTTTGCTCATATTCTGTCATATTAATAGACTGCGTTTGCACCTTATCCAGCATCGTCTGCACAGTCTCGTCCCGGTCTAAGGCGACTCGTAGAGGTACCGTCGCAATGGTTGGTCCAAGCATGCGCTCGACGCCAGGCACTGCCACCTGCCGCCCTGTGACTGTAACGCCGAACAACGCGTCCTTGGTGCCCGTGTATTGGGTGGTCATAACGACCCACGCTGCTCGGATGATGGATGAGGCAGTGATGTCTCCGTTAGGCCAGGTCAGACCCCCGATGGAGAAAGGAAGAGACATGTTCGGACTTGGCTGGTATGCCGGTGTTGGCAGTGTTGGGAACACTTCTGCTTCAGATCCGTCAAATTGCATTTCCCAGAATCTGTCCTGGCGAGACTGATCAAGATCCGTGATATGCTTAACGAATCTTTGGAAAGCAGGCGATTGATCTGCGACGAAATGTCCCTGATATGCCTGTTCAACTTTCAGCAATATCAATGGAGTCGACCAGCCGTCATACAGAGCATGGTGTATGGTCCAGATGAAGTATCGTCTTCCACCCTCCTCGACTACTCCTAGTCGCATCAGTGGAGTACCCAGATCCATGATTAATTGCCTATCAGCCTCATCATAATCACTGATGCTCCGGAAATCTGAATTCAAGACCCAAGTGGCTGGCTGATTGAGAACTACTTGAATCAAGCCCTGGCTTGCAAGTCCGAGATCGACTATTCGCGTGCGCAGGATTGGTGTGTCTGCAACGACTGTGTTCCACGCTTCACAGAAGCGATGAAGGTCGATATCGTCCTGAATCTCCATAATAAAACGCCGAACATAGTCACCAGGTCGCTTGGCTGTCATGGCAAGCAGACCCTCTTGAAGTGGCGTGCATGGAAATGCATCCTCGATAAAGCCTTGTTCAACGGCGCACTGAGCTGCGATCTTGCCGCGCATCGTCTCAGTGTTGTCGGTCAATTCCAGCATTGAGAACGGCTCGATCGCCTCTTCAATGGTACTTGAATCAGCAACAACCACAGTAGCAAGATTCCTCAGTCGTGGATGACGGAAGATGTCCGCAACAGAAAGGGACAGACCCTCTTGTCGGGCAGCGCCAACGAGGTTCATGGCGCCAATGGAATCACCTCCAATTCGTAGGAAGCTGTCATCGACCCCGATATTGTCAGCTTCAATGCCCAAGACAACAGACCAGAGGTCCCGTAATCGCTTCTCCATGGCTGTGCCCGGAGCACGGCGGTGGTTGGGGGTCCTGCATAAACAGATAAGTTCTTCCATGGTAAGCTCCTCTGCGATGGCTCGAAGGCGTCGGCGATCAATCTTGCCAGTGGCTCCCATGGGAAGAGACTCGATTGGCACGTAAGCGGATGGTATCATATAAGCAGGAATCGTAGCGGCCAAGCGGTCATCCAGCTGAGGCAATCGATCGCCTATCACGGATTTCAACCCCTCTGCGCTGCCTGGGGTAGAATCGGCGCTATACGCAAAGGCCACAAGTCTCGGCCGGTCACCCAAGCGAGGGGTGACGATGTCCGCAACGAATCGAATCGTCTCGTCACCAAAGGTGGTGCTAACATGATGCTCTACATCACCTAGTTCCACCCGTTGTCCGTTGATCTTGCCTTGCGTGTCTTTGCGACCGACGAAGGTTAGGCTTCCGTCCAAGTTGTATCGAACCAGGTCCCCAGTCTTGTAAAGCCTGGCACGGCGACCGGGTTGGCCAGCCACGCCTCGAGTAAGCCATATCGGATCCTCGACGAACGCAGCCGCCGTTTTTGCGGCATCATTGAGGTAGCCGTCGCCGACCACTGGACCCTCTATAATCAATTCCCCCACGGTCCCAAGGGGTGCCAGCTGATCGTGGTCGGTCGCCTGGACAACCCAGGTACACACTCCGTGGCCAATGCCAATGCTTGTCGAGCTGACACCAACCAACTCTTGCCTGCCCAAGATGGCGTAGGTAGACTTCACACTGCATTCTGCGGGACCATAGGTGTTCATTACGGTCACGCTCTTTGCCCATTGATTTGCCAAGGAAGCGGTGACCGTTTCGCCGCTAAGGAGCAAATGTTTTAAATTCGGCAAATCTGACGGATTCAACAGCTTGGCCACGGAAGGCGTTAGATCAACAAAGTTTGCATTATAGAAAACAAGAGAAGCAGAAATGTTATTCTTTGCCTCATGATCCGTAGGCACACAGAGGCAAGCACCGGACGTGAAAGTATGCAGGTGGTTAGACCACGCAACGTCAAAGGAATACTGTGCGAAATCGTAGACCCTAGAACTTGCAGAGAACCCAAGGCCAGCACCTTGGTGATGAATAGCACTGGTGAAGTTGGAATGTGTAATTATCACTCCCTTGGGCACTCCAGTACTGCCCGAGGTGAAAACGATATACAGCGCATGATGTGGCTTCACCGTTGGTAGCAGTTGGGGCCAGGTTCGATTGGCTAGAGAGGCTAGAAAGCCATCGTCCAGAATTAATATAGGACGGTCTGACAGGCGGCTGGCTAGGTGATGATGGGTTTGCGATGAAAGTGTAATAACAGGCTGAACTTGACCGACGATGCTTCGAAGTCTTTCCTCGGGCAATGCCGTGTCCAACAACACGGAGGCCGCGCCGACTTTCATAACGGCTAGGATCGCTATAGCAGTCCACCGAGATTTGCTAAAGGCCAAGGGAACGATAAGCCCTGGCCCGACGCCTTGAGATACGAGATAGTGGGCGATTTGAGTGGCCGCACTATCGAGCTCGGCGTATGTCCAATTGCCATCCCAGGCACATACCGCTGGCGCGTTAGGCTGTCTCCGCGCAACATCTTCTATTAATTCGTGCACGAGGCCATTGACCACTTCAGGTGCCGCTGAGTTCCACTTCCAGATATCAACAAGGTCGAGCTGACTGACCACGTCTATTTGATTAAGGTCTTGCTGCGGTGTAGTGGCGTCTCTGCTGGCTTCGTTGCCGGAAAGGGCAAGGATAGTGTCCTTCAGCAAGACGCCGACACGATTGGCCTGGCATGAGGACAAGCACGACGACTGACAGGTAAGCTCAAACTCGATCAGCGTCTTTCCATATCCAATTGCAATGGAGACGTCAAACTGCAACGCGGTCAGCATGGTTCTGAGAGGCTGACATACAGTACCATGGACTTACCTCAGTGGGATCTTCACTGTCTATGTCGTCAAACGTCAAAGACGCAGGCTCATAGTTTCCGTCGGCAGATCCTTCAATGTTCTGGAAAGACATGATGGTGTTGAAGAGTCGCTGTCTAGACGGCAAGTTGATCTCGTGCTGAATATCGGCCAAGGAGCAATGTTGGAAGCCCATATCGTCTAGTACATTATTATAGACCTGCTGCACAAAGTTCTGAGCAGTTCCATCACTAGGAACCTCCACTCGGCAGATCAGCAGGTTTGCATACGCACCAACCGCGTCCACCAAACCTTCGATGGGTAGGTCTCTACCGGATGCCAGGTAAGCAAAAGCGGTAGATGAGCTTCCAGTATAGGCGCGTAATACTAATGCCCAAGCAGCTTGGAAAAGGCTTGCTGGCGTGATAGATCTCTGTTCGCAGAACTGCTGTATTCGGGTGAGATCGTTGCCTGCTAGCTCCACACTGGCCTTGGTGAAGGCGTTTTTGGTCTCGGAGCGGCCATTGCCTATTTGAGGAAAGTAGCATGGACCCAAGCCATTCAGCTTCTGCTTCCAGTAGGCCAGCTTTTCGGACCTGGGGGTTGCCTGTAGAGCTCTCGCAAAATCACGGCTGATGTCTTGCAAGTCGTCCACGCCGAGAGTTCCATCGTACGCCTTGGTCCAATCGGCGAGGAGGATATCTCCAGAGGCACCATCGGTGATTGCGTGACTGAGTTCCATTTGACAGAGTACGTGATTTTCGGAGATGGAGCAGAGAGTGAGGCGATGGGGAGGAACCATTTGATCGTACTTGACGGGAGCCAGTTCTCTGAGCTTTGCAAGAGCCAAGTCCTCATCGATAGGCTGATTCCCAAGAATGACAATATTTCCGTGGTATGATCGTAGAACCGCCTGGCTGAACGAGGTCGAGTTATCTAAACCCTCAATGAAGACAGTTCGCAGGGAAGGATGGCGAGCAATCACCGTCTTCCAAGTGTTGATTAGTCCCTGAAGACTCAATCTACTGTTGCGAGCAGACGTGATGCGATAGGTTTGCGAGATCTTGTAAGCCTGCTGGTCCTTCAACTGGCTGACCAGAATACCATCTACCATAGGAGAACAGGGGTAGATGTCCTCGACAGTGGCGTTGTTGATCGACTCGATGCGAGGAATAATGGAAGTCTGCAGCTTTTCCAGGCCTGCATAGTCGAGTTGGAGGAACTCATAATCAGAAAGAGTTGCCTTTGGAGTTTGCGAGCTTAGTTGATCGCAGATGGAAGTCAATGAAACGCCTATCTGGGAGATCCATTTCTCGATCAGGTCTTGATGCTCAATATGGCGGTTCCAAGAAACTGAAAAGGAAGTGGATCCGCCCTCACTAGAGCAGCTGATGTTGAAGAGAGACGGAGCAGGCATCAAGGGCCCCGACTCGGGCACGCTATCAAACCCAATGCTGTCGAACAGACTGTCTTCATGCTCGAGCTGCTGATACAGCCCTTGATAATTGAAGAGCACCTCCATTGTTGAATTGTGCGACGCAAATGCCGAAAGGCCGCGATCGTTCAAGTACCTAGAAGCAAAGTAGGCCCAACCTTTATGTGGCAAGCGTCTGCGAGCATCCTTGGCAAATCTAACAATGTTGGAAACCGAGTTGCCAACACTTCGTTTCATGTGGATGGGGCTGATTGTTGTGAACCAGCCGACCGTCCTCGATAAGTCAACGTCTTCCCTCCATGGCTCGCGCCCGTGGCCTTCATTGAAGATAGAGAGCCCATCACGCTCAGTGAACACATTAAAAAATGCATCCCAGACTGCTGAAAGCATGAGCTCGATCGGTTCAGTGTTGAACGTGTTGTTGGCATCTTTTAAAAGAAGAGACGTAACTCTCTGATCCAGTTCAATCGACTTATCAAAATGGTCGCTAGCAGTATTTGGGGTGCTGTCGGTAAAGTTCCAGAATCTCAGGTTGTTCTTAATGCCATCCGAAGAAAGGACATTTTCCGGCTGCAGCACGGCGCTCTTAGCCGCTTCGATTTGCAGCTGGGGCCATGCATAGAACGGGAAGCTTTCCTGCAGTTTCCCGCCAGCAAGAATGGTTTCTAGATCCTCGAGAATGATTCTCCAAGAAACAAGATCTATAATCAAATGATGAGCCACCATAGTTAAATATACTTCTCCGTTGGCAAGAGTGTACACATCTGCCGCAAACACTGGGCCGTTCTCGATATCGATCTTTTTGTGGCTTTCAGCAGCTCGGGCCTCGAGGTCAGCAAACGATTGGACTGCGCAACGCGCAAAATGAAACACCTGATCGTTGTACTCGAGCAGAGACTGTGTACGCTCTCCACCGCGAACCTGGAAACGTGCTCTGAGCATAGAGTGTTGTCGTACAATATTTTTGATTGCCCTTTCAAGAGCGTCTACAGATACGTGGCGAGTGATCTTGACGTAGAACCCTTGGTTGAAGAAACACTCTTTGCTGTTGTCAATCTTGCCCGACGGCAGCAAATCAAAGTACCACCGCTGGATCGGGGAAATTGGGAATGGCTTCTTCAAGTCTTCCACGAGGAGTGCTTTCGATTGGCTGACCGAAGTAGCGAGTTTTGCGACCGCCGCAAGTGACTTGCTCTTGAGTAGAGTAGCGACCGAAAATATGAGTTTTTCGGCGCGACAGTTAGAACTCAATCGCATAGCCGAGATGGAGTCTCCGCCATTGAAGACAAAGGATCGCTCAAGATCAATGTCCTTGGCGGGCACGTTGAGAACCGTACTGCAAATGTCTTGAAGCACCCTTTCACTGTTGGAAATGGGCCCTCGCTTGGCCGAGTGGCGGCCGCCAATGCTGGAAATCTCAGCGAAGACCTCGGGGCTCAGATCGGTGACCCAGTTCAAAAGCCTCTTGACCTCGAGTTTGCCCGAAGGACTGAGGGGTATTTCCTTGATCACAATCCAGGTGGACGGAATCATGTAACCTGGCAGACTCTTCCAAGAACGTCTGGAGGGACTCGAGGTGTTTCTGCACAACAGTGGACCGAGAAACAGGAACTGTCTCGAGGAATAAAAGCTGCTTTGGTGCTGTTGAAAGCAGAGACGTAGCGGGGGTAAAGACCGAGTCCTTGCCAGAATTTTGGTAAGAACTGTCCGCACCCGAAATAGAACTAGATGTCAGAGACCCAGGTGTTGACGCCGGCGACTTGGCTGTCATTGCTTTGCCAGACCACAATACCGGGATTCTAGGTACATTAGTGTCTCCCTCCTGAAGCCCTTTGATGCTGATGACACCGACGAGGCGGTTCTTGCAAGGGCCAGACTTGGGCAACAAGCAGGTGGACTGTCGAATGGCGGGGAAGCGGGAGATACTGTGCTGGATGTCACCCAACTCGACACGTTGACCATTGATCTTGACCTGCGCATCCTTGCGCCCGATGAACGTCAAGCCACCGTCTGGCTCGTATCGAACAAGGTCGCCTGTTTTGTAGACTCGACCATGTCGTCCTGGTCGACCTTTCATGCCATTGAGGAGCCAAACAGGGTCTTCTATAAATACAGCGGCGGTCTTCTTTGCGTCGCCAAGATACCCTGCACCAACTAGAGGACCTTCGAGAAGGAGCTCTCCGACACTACCGAGCGGAACGAGTCGGTCATGATCAGTCGGCTGGGTAATCCAAGTACGCAACCCGATGCCCTTTCCAATGCTTGTGGTAAGCCCATGCTCTTGGCCCATGATGGCCCCTGTGGCATTGACACTGCATTCCGCGGGACCGTACGTGTTCAGCGTGAGAGCCTGTTTAGCCCAGCTCGACGCTGTCTGTCCTGGCAGCGCCTCACCACTAAACAGCAAGCACTCTAGATTAGTGAAGTCTCTCGGCTGTAAAGTGCTAGCTACTGATGGAGTAAGATATGTGAAGTTGGCCTTATAAGCGTGGAAGGCACTGGTGATGTCGTTTCTCGACTCATATTCTGATGGAATACACAGACAGCCTCCTACTGTCATGGTGTGTAGGAAGTTTGACCAGGCAACATCAAAGGAGTATTTTGCAAGATCAAACACTCGAGAAGAGCGTTTAAAGTAAAGTTCTTCCTGTTGATAGTGGATGGCGCTGGTGAAATTTGAGTGGGTAATTATTACTCCCTTTGGTATGCCTGTACTCCCAGAAGTAAAGACAACGTACAGCTTGTTCCACGGTTGTACTTGCGGGAGTGACTGGTCAATATAAGATGCGTCTAGCTCGTCCATCAAGCTCTCGTTTAATAAAACGATAGGACTTGTTGTGAGCGAACGAGCCATGTGTTGACGTTGGGAAGAAGAGATTAACACAACGGGATCAACCTGACCGACCATTGTTCGAAGCCGGTCTTTAGGCAGCGCGGCATCGAGAAGCACAGAGGCTGCGCCAGCTTTCATCACAGCCAAGATCGCAATAGGTGTCCAGCAGGACTTCTCAAAGCAAAGAGGGACCACCGCATCAAGACCAACGCCTAAAGTCACTAGATGATGGGCAAGGCGCGTAGAAATCGTGTCCAGCTGCTTATACGACCATTCACCGTCCCAGGCACACACGGCCGGAGCGTCTGGGTACCTTTGGGCATTCTCCATGATCAAATCGTGGACTAGGCCGTTGACAGTGACCGGTTCATCCGCATTCCACTGCCAAATGTCTTCAAGGTCCTGCTCGCAGACCTGGTCTAAATCGCCAAGCTTTTTATTCGCATTTTCAGGAGCACAAAGCTGTCGAATAGCAAACTCGAATTGTCGTGCAAGCCAGGTGATCTCTGTTTGGTTAATCACGTTGGAGTCAAAACCTACACGGAAACGAACGCCGCTGCTTGTGAGGAAGCACTCGAAAGTAATGGCGTTTGTATCAAACTGAGCGAATGTGTCGTCGCCGTCATCATCTTCCTGATCAGCAAAAACTGAGCTGGGATCAGAATCCTCATTGTCCGCTGGTTGAATGACAAGTAATGTCTGAAACTGACAGGCTCTCTCGCAGTCTGTGTTCAGCCGTCGGAGGCGCTGAAGACCAATCTGCTCAAAGTTCATCATGTCAACTGCATGTATTTGAACTTGCTGTAAGAGCTGATAGACTGTGTCTTTTTGGTTAAGTCGCACGCGTACAGGCAAAGTTGCGAAGGTTGGACCGGTGATGCGATCAATCCCATGTACGGGTGCTTGACGACCGGTGACGGTGGCACCGAACACCACGTCATTGGAACTGGCATGCTGCGATGCCACCAGAGACCATGCGGCTCTGACTATTGTAGATGAGGTGATGTCTAGGCGCGGCCATTGTATGTTTTGGATTTCATGTATGATCGACGTATCAGCCATTGGTTGATATGTTGAGCTTGGAAGGGCCGGCATCGCCTCTGCTTCGAGGCCTTGAAAATGATCCTTCCAGAACTTGACGGCCTTCACACCATCAAGGCCCTTGATGTAGCTGACGAACCCTGGAAAGGGGGGAGATGGGTTGATTGACTGATCGTTATACGCGAGTTCCAAGTTCTTTAGTAGAAGTTGCATCGACCAACCGTCATAGAGCGCATGGTGTATGGTCCACACGAAATAGCACTTGGGGCTTTCCTTTTCCGTGACAAGGGCGCATCTCATGAGGCGGTCGCCTGGACCCATAGTAGTCTGCTTGTCATATTCTTCGTACGCCTCAACGGTGTTGAAGTCGCCAGTGACAATCCATTGAGCGGTCTCGTCAATCACAACCTGGAGAAGGCCTTGTCCAGGAAGGTCCACTATGCGTGTACGGAGGATAGGGTTGGCAGAGACCAGCGTATTCCAGGCAGCCCGAAAACGTCCAACATTTACAGTTGGCAGGAGTTCCAAAGCGAAACGCCCGATATAGTCGCCTGGACGCTTGACAGTCATGGCGAGCAGGCCTTCCTGCAGCGGCGTACACGGGTAAAGATCCTGAACAAGGGCATCGTTCACCCCACAGAGATCTGCGGCCTGCTGTCGCAATTTCGGTACATTGGTACCAGGGCTGAGCAGGGAGAACGGATGTATTTCGGCGTCGTCTATCGATGACAGCTCATTGGCGGCAGCCGCAAGTTCACTCAAACACGGATATTTGAAGACATCAGCAGCAGTCACGTGAACGCCTTCTTCACGAGCAGCGCTGACCAGCCTCATGGCACCGATTGAGTCACCGCCAATACGCAAGAAGCTATCGTCTGCCCAAATACTCCCCGCCTTGATTCCAAGCACTTGAGCCCACAGCTTTTGCATCCGGGCTTCGGCGGCAGTGGTGACTGGTCGTTTGGAACCACTGGGAGCATTTGAAGCTACCAATTCGTCTGTCGTCATTTTCTGACCGATGGTACGAAGTCGGCGTCGGTCCAATTTGCCAGAGGCCAACAAGGGTGGACGCGCAACAGCAAGATATGCAAAGGGGATCATGGAAGGCGGTATTTTGGTGGCCAATCGGTCACTCAGACCAGTAGTCACCATTCGAAGACTGGCCTTGAGCTGTTCAGCATCTTTGGCAGAAGGATCGATACCAAAGAAGAAAGCCACCAGTCTTGGCTTGGCGCTATCTGCAGGCTTCAAGACTTCTGCCGCAACCTGAAAAGCAGTACTGGTCTCCAAGTTGCTTCGAATATGGTGCTCAACATCATTGAGCTCGATGCGCTGTCCATTAATCTTAACTTGGGTGTCTTTGCGGCCAACAAAGGTGAGGATGCCATTCTTTCCATAGACTACCAGGTCACCAGTCTTATACAAGCGCCCCGGGGGACCTTGACGACCAGCTCTACCAGATAGAAGCCAAGACGGCGGAGAAATGAAGCTCGTCGCCGTCTTTTCCGGGTCGTTAAGATAGCCCTTGCCAACAAGTGGTCCCTCCAGGATTAGTTCTCCGACGACACCGACGGGAACAAGCTTGTCATGGTTTTTAGGATTGACTACCCACGTGACTTGACCAACACCTTTTCCGAGACTGACCGATGTCGCCGTTGTTTCACCAACGGCATTGAAGACTGCTTTGGGAGTACATTCGGAGGGGCCATACGTATTGATTGTTAAGCAGTGCCTTGACCACTCAGTGGCTAAATGGCCAGAGAGGACCTCACCACTAAGTAGCAGACATTCCAAACCGGGAAGATCAGCTGGCTTGACTGTAGTGGCAACTGTGGGAGTGAGGTTCACAAAGTTTGCTCGGTACTTCTGGAAGGACCTAGCAAGTTCATTCCTAGCCTCAAAGTCAGACGGAATGCAAAGGCAGGCCCCTACCGTCATGGTTTGCATAAAGTTGCACCAGGTAACATCAAAAGAGTACATGACAAAGTCGTAGACCCTCGAGGATTGTCTGAACCCTAGACCTTGGCGCTGGTGTAGTATAGCAGCGCAGGTATTCGCATGCGACACCATAAGACCTTTTGGCACGCCGGTGCTGCCAGACGTGAAGGTCACGTAGATAGTATCTGTTGGGTCAACAAGAGGAAGCCTTCCATTGGCTTTTGTCCCTTGGGCTTCCTCGATCGTTCCGGCATCTATTACCTTGACGGGTTGGTCCGTAAGAGAGCGCGCGAGGGTTTGCTTTGTAGCAGATGATAGCATCATCCGTGGGCTTGCCTGCTGAATAATTGCTCGAAGCCGGTCCTCAGGCAGAGCCGTGTCTAGGGCCAGACAAGCAGCGCCTGCCTTCATAACAGAAAAAATAGCCACCGGCATCCACCTGCTCTTCTCGAAGCATAGGGGAATAATATCACCGCTGACGACGCCCAGAGAGACAAGATCATGGGCAAGGCGGGTCGATACTTGGTCTAACTGGTCATAGGTCCAGTCGCCATCCCACGCGCAAACGGCAGGGGCATCGGGATGATTTTGAACAGCGGCTGCGAATAAGTCATGTACCCGACCGCTCACAGCCCTCGGGACGACGGCGTTCCATTCCCAAATTTGAGTGAGGTCGTCCTCATTCACCAGGTCAAGTTGGTCAATGGGTGTGTCCATGTGAGCGGGCGAGCAAAGCTGCCTAATGGTGTGTTCGAACTGTGCTGTGATTCTGGAGACTTGATACTCGGAAACAAGGCTGGGATCAAATGCGATGCGAATCTGCAAGCCACTCGTCTCCAACCGACATTCCAGAGTCAGAGCGTGGATGGCGAAATCAGTCAAGGTTTCATCTTCGTCTGAAGCGTCGTCTCCTTCCGCCACAAAGAGGTCACTAGTCTCAGCAATGGCATCTTCCGCAGGTTGGATGATGAGCAGTGTCTGGAAGCCACAAGCCATTTCGGCATTATCCCCGAGTCGACGGATCCGTTGCAAGCCAGTCTGCTCGAACGCGGTCATATCCAGAGCCTGTTTCTGTATCTGCTCGAGAAGCTGCTGCACCGAGCCTTGTTGGTTGACTTTCACGCGCACTGGGACAGTGGCAATAGTTGGGCCAGTAACTCGGTCGATACCGGGAACTGGTGCTTGGCGACCGCTAACCGTTGCCCCGTACAATACATCATCGCTGGACGTATATTGTGCTGCGATGAGCGACCAGGCAGCCCTGACCACATTAGAAGGTGTGATACTAGAAGTCTGCCACTTAATGTTGTGAATGTTGTGGGTCGCGGAGCCGGTGGCACGGGGCACGCAGCTGGACGAGGGGAAAGCTGGGAAGGCAATCGCCTCGAGGTCACTGAATTGCGTGTTCCAGAATTTGGTCACACGATCGTCATCCAGGTCCATGATGTGTTTAACAAAATGCTGGAACTGTGGTGGCCCATTGAGTGACAATTCGCCACGGAACGCTTCCTCTAGACTTTTGAAGATCAGCGGAGTTGACCATCCGTCGTAAAGCGCGTGGTGGATGGCCCAGACAAAATGACGTCCGCCATCTGGCCCGGCCTCGCTGACCAAACCGAACCTGATGAGTGGCGTTCCCAAGCCCATCACACGCTTCTCGTCCATGTCTTCGTACGCAGCCACACTCTGTATTGTAGCATCGATTGTCCAGTGGGCAGCCTCGCTGATAACCACCTGGACTAACCCGTGACCTGAGATATCGACTATGCGCGTTCGCAGAATTGGATGAGAAGCGACTACCGTTTCCCAGGCTTTCAGGAAAGCGTTCTGATTAACTGTAGGCTTGAGTCGCAAGGAGGATCTGCCAACGTACTGGCCGGCACGTCTTGCTGTCATTGCGAGCAACCCTTCCTGTAGAGGCGTGCAGGGGAAGGCATCTTCGATCTGGGTGGAGTCAACATTGCAGAGATGCGCAATGTCATGGACAACTTCGTCGAGGTCCAGGGTCTTTTTGAGAAGAGCAAAAGGCTCGTAGTATTTGGGGGAGACGTCTGTGTCACCTAGTGGAGTAGCGACGGCGGCGAGGTCGTGAAGACGCGGGTGCTCGAAGATATTGGCAACGGTGACAGATAGCCCCTGGCCACGCGCTGCCGATACCAACCTCATAGCACCAATGGAATCGCCGCCAATTTGGAAGAAGCCGCTGTCGATGCCGATGTTCTCCTTCGGGATGTCCAAGACTGTTGACCAAAGCTGTTGGAGTTGTATCTCCGTGTGCGAGGTTGGCTGGAGGATTTTAGGTGCATTGAGCGCAGTCAACTCTTGCAGGGTCAGACTTTCGGCCATGGCTCGCAGCTGTCGGCGGTCCATCTTTCCTGATGCAGACAGCGGAATACTTTCCACGGCGAGGTAGGCAGCCGGAATCATGTACGTAGGGATGTGAGCGGCGAGCTTGTCTTCCAGCCCCACGATGAGCTTCCTGACCTCTTCCTTGAGCATATCAAGTGTCATCGCGGTATCGTGGGGAACGTGTACGAAAGCGGCAAGAATAGCTCTGCTGCTATCCTTGGGCTGAACCAGGTCGGCGAAAACCTGGACTTGACCATCAGACGATATCCCAGTGCCCACATGGTGCTCTATGTCGGCGAGCTCAACACGCTGGCCGTTGATCTTGACCTGGGCGTCTTTGCGACCGATGTAGACCAAGTCACCGTTGGTCATGTACCGCACCAAGTCGCCTGTCTTGTATAATCGTCCACGGCGCCCCAAGCCACCGCCTGGCAGTCCGCTTGTCAGCCACGATGGGTCCTGGATGAAGACCTCTGCAGTCTTCTCAGGCGCTGATAGATAGCCAGGCCCTACGAGGGGGCCCTCCAGGAGAAGCTCGCCCACTGCGCCGATGGGCAGTAAGCGCTCGGTTGATGTTGGATCAACTACCCACGTATTGACTCCGGAACCCTTGCCAATGCAGGCCTCGTTGATATTCTCGGCATGGATGTTGGCCACAACAGTGGTAGCCGTGCACTCGGACGGGCCATACGAGTTCTTCAAGTCAACAATGGCAGCCCAGGCTTTGGCTTGCTTTACGGGAAGACGCTCGCCACCGAGTACCAAGGTATTCAAGGTTCTGAGGAGTTCGATGGGCAGAGTCTGTGCCGCAGAGGGTGTCAGTTCGGCGATGGTAACGCCCAGCCGTCGGATGGCGCCAGCGAGGTCATTAGTTCGTTCCTCGTTTGACGGGATGCAAAGACAGGCTCCACATGCAAACGCGAACAGGGCGCTTGCCCACGACACATCAAAGGCATAACCAGCAAAGTCAAGAATCCTGGCGTCCGCCACAAAGCCGTGAACGATGGCTTGATGGTGTAGAGCGCTACTCTGGTTGGCATGGTTGATTACAACTCCCTTGGGAGTTCCCGTGGTACCAGAAGTAAACACCACATAGAGTCTGTGAGAGGACTCAACCTTGGGAAGCATAAATGTGGGAGCAGGCGTGGGGATGTTGGAAAGGGAAGGCTGGTCCAGGACAATTGTTTCTCGAACCCCAAACCGGTCTGCGAGGTCCTTGTTGCTCCGGGAGGTGATTAAGAATGCCGGCTGAACCTGTTCCACAATGAGTCGCAGGCGGTCTTGAGGCAAAGCCATATCCAGCAAAACAGAGGCTGCACCAGCTTTCATGACAGCAAGCATAGCGACGGGCGTCCAACGAGACTTTTCGAAACTCAAAGGGACTATAATGTCTGGTCCGCAGCAGCTAATACTGATGAGGTAATGAGCAAAATGAGTCGAAAGACTATCCAGCTCGCTGTAGGTCCATTCACCGTCCCACGCGCAAACGGCAGTTGCGTCTGGCCGCTTCCTCGCAACTGACATCAAGATCTCGTGGACTGGCTCGTGGACAGTCTCGGGAACCAGCCTGTTCCACCGCCAGATTGAGGTAAGATCATTTGTGTTGATTATATTCAGATCACCTTGCTTCGTCTGGGCCTGACGAGGGTTGCAAAGTTGACGTAGGACGTGCTCGTACTGCGCACAGAGCGTCGCAGCCTGTTCCTCTGAGAGAACCATGGAATCGAAAGCCACTTGCAGATGCACACCCCGATCTGTGAGATGGCATTCAATCGTCAACGCGTGCGTGCTGAAGTCGGCAAAGACGTTATCGACTTCATCCTCATCGTCATTACGAACAAACAAAGTGGCCTCTGCGTCATCTTCTGATAGATTCGCGGTTTGGACAATTAGAAGAGTTTGGAAGTCACAAACACCTTCTGCCGTGGTGTTGATACGACGGATACGCTGCAGCCCTGTCTGCTCAAACGACGTCATCTCCACAGCCTGAGACTGCACCTGTTCAAGCAGCTGCTGGACCGTTTGGTCAGGGCATAGAGCAACGCGCACCGGAACGGTTGCGATAGTTGGCCCAGTCATCAAGTCAATTTCATGCACTGGTGCTTGACGTCCCGTTACTGTTACTCCAAACACCGCATCCGTGGTGTTAGTGTAGCGGCTGGAGAGGAGAGACCACGCAGCTCTCAGCAATGTAGAGGCGGTAGCATCCCCCCTAGGCCACGGAAGGTCGTTTATGTCATGCGTCATTGACTGATTCGGTGTTGGTTGGTAGTTTTGAGATGGTAACGTCGGAAAGCTTTGCAGTTCGACGCCTTCGAACTGGCGCTCCCAGAACCGAGTTACCTGGGAGTCGTCTGTATCAATGATATGCTTTACAAAGAGCTGGAAGGGCGGCGAGTTGCGAGGTCCCGTCGTTCGATTGTAATAGGCGTCGGTAAGCTTTTGGAACAGCAGCGGAGTTGACCAGCCGTCATAGAGCGCATGGTGGAGAGTCCAGACAAAGAAGCGCTTATTATCATCCTCGCCGTTGCCTGCTGCGAATCCTAGGCGCATCAGAGGGGTGCCCAAGCCCATCACCTGCTTCTTGTCGGCATCTTCGTATTCGGAGAGGTTTTTTGCTGTGTTCTTTGTCGTCCAGAACGCAGGCTCGTCCAGGATGACCTGCACGAGCCCGTGCCCAGGCAAATCGATAATGCGAGTTCTGAGAATCGGCGTTGCCGCAATGACTGTCTCGATAGCTAGACGTAGACGATCGGCTTCCAGCTCCGGCCTCATCTCAAGCACAAGCTGACCCACGTAATCTCCCTGGCGTTTGACTGTCATGGCAAGCAGACCCTCTTGGAGCGGAGTGCAGGGGAATGCGTCCTCGACCATGTCAACCTTGACATGACAAAGATGTGCAACTTGCTGCCGCAGAGTGTCAATATTTTCGGCCGATTTCAAGAGTGAAAAGGGTTCGACTATTGGAATAGCCGCTTTGGATAGTTTTCCCGATACCGCGACAAGATCTCTAAGACGAGGCTGCTTGAAGACGTCGGCGACACTGAGGGACAACCCTTCCTCGCGCGCAGCCGTGACCAGCTTCATAGCACTAATGGAGTCTCCACCGAGGCGCCAGAAACTATCGGTGGCCCCGATGGATTCTTCCCCAAGACCTAGAACTCGGGACCAAAGCTGCTGCATCTGTCGCTCAGCTGGCGTTGACGGCAACATACGCTCGCCCTCAGCGGCGCCGAGGGCTGCGAGGTCCTCCGGGGTGAGACGTTGACCGATTCGTCGCAGCTGACCTCGATCTATCTTGCCAGAGGCGGATTTAGGCAGAGTATGGACAGGCACGTAGGCGGACGGCACCATGTAGTTTGGCAGGCTCATGGACAGACGGTCATTGATACCAGCCGTCATTGCCTTTACAGCTTCCGCGAACCGTGTGGGATCCATGGTGGCCGGGTCAGCCAGAGCAATAAAGGCAACCAGAGCGGATTTGCTCGATCCTTTTGGTTCAACAACCTCGGCCACGACCTGTAACATTTTTTCGGACTCGAGGCTGGTCAAAACATGATGTTCGACATCGCCCAATTCGACCCGCTGACCGTTGATCTTGACCTGGGCGTCTTTGCGGCCTGCATAAACGAGAGTACCGTCCATCTCGTATCGCACTAAATCACCAGTCCTATACAGACGACCGCCACGACCGGAGTAACCCTGGCTGCCGCGTAGCAGCCATTCGGGATCGTGAAGGAACGCTGCGGCTTTTTTCTCGAAATCTCCAAGGTAACCCGGTCCAACGAGGGGACCCTCTAGGACCAGCTCACCCACTGCCCCAATCGGCAAGAGGAATTGGGCTGTCTCCGGATCGACTACCCAAGTGTTGACACCGAGACCTCTACCGATGGCCATGGTAGTCGTTTCGGGCGTGATGTCTCCAACTACACTCGTTGGCGTGCACTCGCACGGTCCGTACGAGTTCACTAGGTGGACTTTTGAGGACCAGCTCCGGGCTTGCTCGAGTGACAACGCTTCGCCGCCAAGAATGACGGTATCCAGTGACTCAAAAAGGCTGGCCGGGAGGATTTGGGCCGCCGAGGGCGTAAGCTCACTATGGGTCACGCCGAGGCGTTGAATAGCACCGGCCAAGTCATTCTGGCGCTCGGCATCTGAGGCGATACAGAGGCAGCCACCGCATTCAAGGGTGGAGAAGAGGTTGGCCCAAGAAACATCAAAAGCATAGGAGGCGAAGTCAAAGACTCTTGATTCACATGTGAACCTGTGAGCTCCACGCTGGTGTTCAAGCGCACTGCTAAAGTTGGAGTGCGTTATCATGACGCCCTTTGGTGTTCCTGTGCTGCCCGAAGTGAACACAACGTATAGCTTGTCCGATGGCTGAAGGACTGGAAGTCGCTCTGTCCACCGAGCTGTGTCAAGAGCCAGTATTTGCGCCTTGCCAATGACGGCAAGCTCCCCAGACTTGACAAGCCTACGGGACAGTTCTTCATTTTGGATCGAAGAGACCATGAGAGACGGTTGAACCTGCTGTACTATGCTCTCTAAACGATCCTCAGGTAAAGTCGAGTCCAAGGCCAGGCATGCTCCTCCGGCCTTGATCACAGCGAGGAATGACAGCGGCGCCCAGCGGGACTTTTCGAAGCACAAAGGAACAACAGCTCCCGGTTTCACACCACGTTCGATCATATAATACGCAAGCTTAGTGGATATATCATCAAAGTCGGCATAGGTCCAGTCACCGTCCCAGGCGTGCACTGCTAGTGCATTAGGCTGCGTCTGAGCTTTTGCTGTTATAGTCTCATGCACAAGCCGGTCAATCGTCTCTGGCACGACGGCGTTCCACTTCCAGATCGTCTCCAAGTCTTGCGGGCTTAAAGTGTCCAGGGCCATGAGCTCTTTTTGACTTGTTTCTGGGCAACAAAGCTCTCGGATAGTGAACTCAAGGTGAGCAGCAAGCTGGACTACCTGTTCCCGAGGAACAACGGAATCGTCAAACCCAATTAATAGTCTGGCGCCATCTTCCTTCAAGTCGCAATCCACCGTGATCGCGTGGGTGTCGAACTCGGCGAAAGCGTCGCCTTGCTCATTGTCGTCATCATCGTCAACAAAGAGTTCAGTTGAGTTGGACGTCTGTCTTTCCATAGGTTGAATGATGAGCAAGCTCTGGAAGCTGCATGCCCTCGCTGTCTCATCGCTGAACTTGCGGATCTTTTGCAGGCCTGCCTGCTCGAACATGGCCATCTCGACAGCCTGCATCTGGATGTCCTGAAGCAGCTGTTGTACCCGCTGCTGCCTCTGCAGCCTGACCCTGACAGGTACCGTTGCAAAAGTTGGTCCAACCATTCGCTCAACACCCGGCACTGGCGCTTGTCTTCCGCTAACGGTCACGCCAAAGACGGCATCCGACGAGTTCGTGAAGTGGCCTATCAAAATCGCCCATGCCGCTCTGACCACAGTGGAAGCTGTGATATCGCCCTTGGGCCAGGCAATGTCTCGGATCTGGTAAGGGACGGTGACATTGGGTGTTGGCTGGTATTTGGGGGAGGGAAGCAAGGGGAATTCTTGGTGAGCAGAGGCCTCGAGTTGGGACGTCCAGTAGGCCTTTGAACGGGCTTCGTCCACACTCAAAATGTGCCGTACAAAGTTCTGGAACAAAGGTGCGTCGTCCATGACGCCTCCACCCCGATATGCCCTATGAAGCTTGTCCAAAAGAATCGCCGAAGACCAGCCATCGTAAAGGGCATGGTGTATCGTCCAAAAGAAGAATGTCTTCTTCTCTTTCCCATCAGCCGTCTCGCGCACAAGGCCCATGCGCATGAGTTGCTGCCCCAAGCCTCCGAGGGGAGTTTCCTCGTCTGCCTGTTTGTACGCTGCGGAGCTACTGAACCTCCTGCTCACGGTCAGGTCGACGGTTTCATCCACAATAACTTGTACAAGACCCTGGCCAGGCAGGTCCACGATGCGTGTCCGCAAAATGGGCAACGCAGCGACGACAGCGGCCCATGCTGACCGGAAACGGTCGATGTTGGCATCTGGTTGAAGCTCCCAGACAGACCGACCGATATAATCGTCCTTCCACTTGGCAGTCATGGCCATGAGACCCTCCTGAAGTGGCGTGCACGGGAAGGCATCTATGACACGACCAGGGTTCACTTTGCAAAGGGCGGCCAGCTGGTTGCGTGCCGTCTCAGTATCGATAGTCTTGCTTAGGAGAGAAAAGGGTTTGGCATCTTGCTCTTCAACACCAGACGACTTAGCAGTGACGGCTGCAAGGTCACATAGTCGGGGGTATTTAAAGATATTAGTGACGGTTAGATAAAGACCTTGTTCACGAGCGGCACCGACTAGTCTCATGGCACCAACAGAATCACCGCCGATGCGCATGAAGCTATCGTCAGCTCCGATCCGAGAGCTATCGATCCCAAGCACGGCGGACCAGAGGCTCTGTATGCGGTACTCCATCGCAGTCGTCGGCGCTCGCTTCTGGTTGGCATCCCAATTGAGCGCCAGCAATTGGTCGATGGTCCATTTCTGTCCCAATTCGCGTATACGACGACGGTCGGTCTTCCCAGTCGGCGTCAGAGGTAAAGTCTTAACGGGCAGAAAGGCAGTCGGAACCATGTAGGACGGTATGCGTGCAGTCAGCTTCACGTCAAGACCTGCCGTGAGGGTCTTGATCTCTTGGAGAAGCTGCTCATCAGTCTCACTAGTAGAGCCGGAAATGTGCACAAAGGCTACCAGTCGAGCTTGGTCAGTGTTCTGTGGCGTGATCATTTCCGCAATTACATGAACATGATCCGGACTTGCAAGATGTGCCCGGACTTGATGCTCAACCTCGCCCAGCTCCACACGCTGGCCGTTGATTTTGACCTGCGCATCCTTACGGCCCACGAACATGATACTCCCATCTCTCTCAAAACGCACTAAATCGTTCGTCTTGTAAAGACGACCACGACGACCGGGGATGCCGGGACCCCCGCGCAAAAGCCACGTTGGATCTTCGATGAAAGCAGCCGCGGTCTTTTCGACATCGTTCAGATAGCCATTTCCAACTAATGGGCCCTCGACAAGCAACTCTCCAACGGTTCCCAGAGGGACTAGCTCATCATGGTTGGATGGGTGGACGACCCAGGTGCTCAAGCCCATCCCCTTGCCGATACTGAATTTCTCACGTCCTCTCTCGCTGACTGGGTGTATCGTACTAAACTGAGTGCATTCTGTCGGCCCGTACAAATTGGTTATTTCGATTCCCGGTGGAATGTGCTCCAGATCCCTGGCCAGGAGCTGCTCTCCAACGAAATGTATCTGACGCATGTTTTTCAGAGGGGACTGGTCCAGTCCACGAATGTTGGAAGGTGTGAACACAGCTATGTCCACTGAGAAACGGTCGATGCAGCCGATAAAGTCGTTTCGGCGATCTTCATCGCTTGGGACACACATACAAGCACCCGCAGCCAAGGTTTGTAGAAGATTGAACCAAGCCAGATCGAATGTGTAGGAGGAGGAATCGTAGACCCGAGCCCCTTTTTCCAGCCCAAGAAGTTTGCCTTGGTGTCGGATGGCACTGCTAAACTGGCCATGCGTAATCATCACTCCCTTTGGTGTTCCAGTACTTCCTGACGTGAAAACGACGTAAACGAGGTCTGAGGTCTTCAGCGTAGTCGCGAGACGTTCGGTACCGGTCTCGACTTTGGCGACATGCTGCTCGTCAACCACCACAACCGACCCCTCTACCAACCGTCCGGCCAGTTCCTGAGTTGTGGGAGACGAGATGATCAATCGTGGCTGGACCTGGTCGATGATGACTCGTAGTCGGGCTTCTGGCAACGTGGAGTCCATGGCTATGCACGCTCCGCCGGCCTTGATTACCGCTAGCATCGCCAGGGGAGCCCAACGTGACTTCTCCATACATACGGGAACGAGCACATTGGGGCCAACGTGGTGGCTGGTGGAGAGATGATGCGCCATCTTTGTAGATAGCCTTTCCAGATCGCCATATGTCCAGTCGCCATCCCATGCAGAGATAGCCAGCGCGTCCGGCTGTTGTCGCGCAACCTCGGCGATTCGGTCATGCACCAGCGCGTCGACTGTAGCAGGCACGGTGGAATTCCATCCCCATAGCTGCTCGAGATCGGCTTGACTGACTGTGTCTATGTCTGCCAAGCGCTTCGACGCGGGGATGACACACGAGTCTTGGGTCTGCTCCCTGTTTGTGACTCCCACAATCGCGAGTACCAGAGACTCCAGATGCGAATTGATGCGTTGTGCTTGTGTCGCGGAGAGGTGCTGGGTGCGATAGACCAAGCTGAAATCGAGCTGGTCTTTCCCCACGGCAATGGCAAGAGTTGAATCGAACTTGTTCAGATGGTCAGCAAAAAAATTTCAGTCAGACAGGAAACAACTTACCTCGGTAGGGTCTTCTCCTCCCAGCTCAACAAACTTGCAGGGAGGCGAGTCCGAGTTGTCCGAGTTGTCCGTGTAGCTCTCCTCGTTTCTTTGGAAAGAAATGATGGTGTTAAACAGTGATTCAGAAGACTGCACACCGAGTTCATGTTGAATGGTGGCAAGGGAGCAGTGTTGAAAGCTGAGATCTTCTAGAACCTGAGCGTGGACCTGCTCAACGAGCTGGTCAACAGTCCAGAATCGCGAAATATCGACTCGACAGATAAGCAGGTTGGCGTAGGCACCAATCGACTCGTTCAATCCAGGCACAGGTAAGTCTCGGCCGGAAGCAATGTAGCCAAAAGCGACAGTGTCGGTGCCGGTGTACGCTCGCAGGACCAGGGCCCAGGCTGCCTGGAAGAGACTGGCATAGGTGACGGAGCGCGTCTCGCAGAAGTTTCGAAGCTGCTGGAATTTCTCCCCTTCGATATCGATTCTTGTTTCGGCGAAACCATCTCCCTGCTTTTCGGGCACGTCTAGGTGGGGGAAGTGACAAGGGCTCATATCTTGTAATTTCGTCTTCCAATAGGCCTTCTTCTCCGCCACAGAGTTGGATTGAATAGCTTTCGAGACCTCGCGAGCAACGTCTTGCAATTCGATTGTGTTTAGTTCTCCACCCAACGCGCGGCTCCAGTCCTCGAGGAGGATGTCGGTCGAGGCACCGTCTATAATAGCGTGGCTTACCTCCAGCTGGCAGATCACTTGGCTGTCGGATATCTGGCAGAGGGTCAGACGGTGAGGGGGTTTGAGAGTACCGTACACGACGGGGGTGGTTTTGGATAGCAAAGCCAGCGCGGATGACTTGTCTCCGGCCTGGAAATGAATGACATCTCCACGATATGACTTGAGCACGACTTGATTGAACGCCGCTGCGTTGTCCAGGCCTTCGATTAGAACCGTGCGGAGACCGGAGTGACGAGCAATAACAGCCTCCCAGGCCCCGATAAGCCTCTTTTTCTTGAGCACATCATTCCGGAGTGATGTGATTTCGAACAAGCCAGTCGTCTTATAAGCCGCTGGCTCTCGAATTTGGCTGAGGAGTATGCCGTCCACCATAGGAGAGCAGGGATATATGTCGTCGATCTCCGACCCGTTTGCCGCCTGAATGTTGGGAATAATATGACCCTGAAGCTGCTCCATTCCCCTGTAGTCAAGGTGGACGAACTCATAGTCACATAAAGTCTTCGAGGGACTCATAGTAGCGAGATGATCGCAGATCGACCTCAGTGACGGCCCAACCTGGCTAACCCACCTCTTGATAAGTTTCTGGTGAGCTATATGGCGGTTCCATGTAAAGTAAAAGTCAGTTGCTCCATTCTCTATGGTGACGTTAATGGTGAAAAGTGCCGAAGCAGGCAAATCTGGACCGTCTTCGGGGGGGTCCAAGGGCAGCTGTTCAAATAAGCCATCTTCATTTTCCACTTGTTGAAACTGGCCGTGGAAGTTGAAGAAGACTTCCCTCGTCGACCTATGCTCCTTGAACTCTGAGATGCCCTCTTCATTCAAGTATCTGGAAGCAAAATAGGCCCATCCCTGGCTCGGCAGATTTCTGCGCGCATCTTTGACACTGCGCACGATCTCGGCTAGACCGCTCCGCGACACACATGCGGGGGCCATTGTGGTAAACCAACCCACAGTGCGAGAAAGATCGATTTCTGCGTTGAACGGCTCTCGACCATGACCTTCCTTGAAGATTGTTAATGAGTCACGTTGGGTGAAGGCGTCAAAGAAGGCAGCCCAAACCGAGGAGAGGAGAAGGTCCACTGGCTCTGTATCAAAGGCCCTATTACTCTCCTTGAGAAGTAGGGACGTTGTGTTCTCATCCACATGAACTGATTGCTTGATATGGTCTTTGGTACTGTTGGGCATCTTGTCTTCGAATCTCCAGAACTCCAAATCGTTGCTTATCTCGTTCTTGAAAATGGCATTGCCGACGTCACTTGTGGACAGAACTCTGCTTGGATCGAGGTTCGAAGTCTTGGCATGGTCCATCTGGAGCTGGTTCCAGGTCTGGAAAGGAAGGCTGTCTTGCAGACTGCCACCAGCGAGCAAGACCTCGAGGTCGTCCATGATGATGCGCCAAGACACGAGGTCAACGACCAGATGATGGCCGATAGAGATAAGATACTGCTCTCCTCCGGGCAGCGTCAATAGGTCAACGGAGAAGACGGGGCCATTTTCGAGATCCAATTCCTCCTGTCTTTGGGTCGCGAGACGTTCAATCTCGGCGTAGTTCGATACACGAGTGGACGTGAGGCGATAGACCTCGTCGCTGAACTCCAGAACGCGTTGAGTCCAGGCTTCGCCATCTCTCTGGAATCGAGCACGTAGCATCGAATGGTGCTGGACAAGTCTTGACAAGGCGTTCACTAGGCTGTCTTCAGACATTGAGCGACGAATCTTGACATAAAAGCCCTGATTGAAGTAGTACCCCCTCGTGTGGACCAGTTCGGTAGACACTTCATCAAAGAACCATTGCTGGATGGGAGAGAGGCCGAAAGGCTTATTGAGTTCTTCCTGGTACGAGATTGTTGATACCTGGTTTGTTGTGGCTGATCTGGCAACCTCTGCAAGTGATTTGCTCCGCAGAACAGTGGCAACGGAGAAGAAGACCCTGTTCGCACGGCTCGTGGAGCAGAGACGCATGGCTGAGATCGAATCGCCACCGTTGAAGACAAAAGAACGGTCAAGATCAATGATCTCTACATTTTTGTTGAGCACCAGGGCGCAAGAGTCGCGCAATGATGTCTCGACATCGTTGATTGGCTTTCGAGTCACCAAGTTGCGGCTGGTATTCGTGATCCGGGAGAAGAGCGGCCCATCCATCCCACTGACCCATGCGTTGAGTGTCTTCAGCTCTAGTTTTCCTGATGCATTAAGCGGAAGCTGATCAGCAATGATGAAGATGGATGGGATCATGTACGGTGGCAGAGCATCGCCGAGGAAGGCTTGGACCTGTTCGAGCTGTTCTTCGACAAGCGGTGCATCTTCCCGAACAACCACTTCGATTGTTAGTGAGTTTTCTTTGGGGACCGTCCCTGTAATCGACGTCACTGTCGTTGTAGAGAGTCTTCCTGGTGGGGAGCGGACATCCAGGCTGGTCGGGTTGTATGAAGTGTCGGTGGACGAGACAGATTGTGTCGATCCCAACGAAGCCGAGACAACCGGGACGGGCGCTGCCAACAATGGAACCCGCACCCTTGAAATTTTACCCAGTTCTCGAATGTCCTCCAGGCTCACGAGGCCCACGAGCTTGTTCGCGCAAGGTCCTGATTTTGGCAGCAGACACGCTGCCTGTCTGACTCCGGGATGACGGGTAATGTGATGCTGAATCTCGCCAAGCTCAACGCGCTGGCCGTTGATTTTCACTTGAGCGTCTTTACGGCCTATATACAGCAGGTTTCCGTCTGGAAGATACCGAACGAGATCTCCAGTCTTGTATAGTCGACCTCGACGGCCGGGCCGATCAGGGCCAGCGCCGCGTACGAGCCAGGCGGGGTCTTCGATAAAGGCGGCTGACGTCTTCTCTGGCTGATTGATATAGCCCGCGCTCACAAGAGGGCCCTCGATCAAGAGTTCACCAATAGCTCCGATAGGGACCAGCTCATTGTGGTCGGATGGTCGGACAACTCAACCACACAAGCCCGTCGGCTGGCCGATGGAAACGACCGCGTCCTTCTCGCGACTCATGATGGCGTTTGACGTCTGGATACTGCCCTCTGAAGGGCCGTACGAGTTAACCACAACGGTCTCCTTGCTCCAATTGGCAATGTGCTCGTGCGTGACAGCTTCTCCGCCGAGGAACAGGCATTTGATGGCCGTCAGCTTTTCTGGTTCCACGGTGGTCGCCACGGACGGGGTGAGCTCTACCCAGTTGGCATTGTACTTGATCAGTGAGCCAGTAATATCGTTCTTGGCTTCGTACTCGGAAGGGATACAGACACATGCCCCTGCTGCCAGCGGCTGCAAAAAATTAGACCAGTGCGTATCGAACGAGTACATGGCAAAGTCATAGACTCTTGAGGAATTCGTCATGCGGTACCCCTCGTGCTGGTAATGAATGGCGCTGTAATAGTTGCGGTGCAAGATAACCACGCCTTTGGGGGTACCGGTGCTTCCAGAGGTGAAGACGACAAAGAGCCTGTTTGAGGGCTGCACTTTCGGAAGTTGGCTACCAGCTTTCGGCGCTGGCATAGACTTGAGATGAGACTGATCCAACAATACGACGGGCCGGTTGGCAGAGAGCCTGCTAGCCAAGGCTTGGCTGGCGGTCGAGGCAAGCAACAGCACAGGGTCGACCTGCTGCACCATGGAACGAAGACGATCTTCCGGCAAGCTGGTATTGATCAGCAGCGTGGCTCCGCCGGCTTTCATGACGGCCATCTGAGCGATTGGGGTCCAGCGAGACTTCTCGAAACAGACTGGGACGATGACATCGGGTCCAACGCCAAGACTGGCGAGGCGGTGCGCAACACGGGTCGAAATAGCTTCCATCTCGCCGTAAGTCCATTTTCCGTCCCAGGCATGAATGGCTGGCGCTTCCGGTTGCCTCTGTGCCATTCTGACAAAAACATGGTGCACAAGGCCGTCAACAGGCTCTGGCACGTGGGCGTTTCGGTCCCAGATGTCTCTGATGTCCTCCGGGTTGTCCAAATCGACCCGGCACAGAGGGACTGCTGCATTCCGTGTGTCGGCCAGCTTCCGGAGAACATGCTCGAAGTGGGCTGTCATCCTCTGCATCTGCTTCTCGCTGATGACGTGAGAGTCGAAATCAATCAACAGTCGCATGCCGTGTGGTTGTAGGGCGACTTCGATGGAAAGTGCATGTGAGCTGAACTCGCGCAGCGTGGCCAGATCCTCCTTCTCCGTGAGAGGCTGGAAGAGCCGCCTCTGCGCGTCGTCGTCTTCATCCTCCCTCGGCTGAACAACAATGAGGGTCTGGAACTGAGTCGCCCGGGCTGCGCCTGGTCCCAGGCGACGTATGCGCTGAAGGCCGATGTGCTCATGTTCGATTGCGTCGATGCTTCGGGTCTGGATGTGATGCAGCGTCTGGGCCACCGTTTTCTGGCGGTTCAATTTCACCAGCACCGGGATCGTTGCAAACGTGGGACCCACCATCTCCTCGATGCCAGCCACCGCCACCTGGCGACCAGACACTGTCATGCCGAACAAGGCCTCACCATGATCCATGCCATCCATGCCGGCATGGCGCGCAACGACAACCGCCCAGGCGGCTCTGATCATGGTCGATGCTGTGACTTCGGTCGCGGAGAAGTCTAGCCCCTCAACGTTTCGAACCATGACTGCGTCTGACTGCGGCTCGTACGTGGCAGAAGGCAAGGCCGGAAACGTCTCTGCCTCCAAGTCGCCGAACTGGGTTTGCCAGAACAGGGACGCTTTGCGCTCGTCCAACTCTGCGATGTGCCGAACAAATGCCTGGAACGGCGGCCGCGGTGCAATGGCTTGTCCGTCGTATCGCAAGGCAATGTCCTTGACCAGCAGTTCGGCGGACCAGCCATCGTAGATGGCGTGATGCATCGTCAACATGAAACAGCGCCTGCCGCTGGGTTCCTCGACCGTTCCCAGTCGCACGAGTGGTGTTCCCAGGCCCATGTGTGTCTTGTCGGCGCGCTCGTATGCCTCGACACTCTGATATTCGCTTTCTGGCACCCATAAAGCTGGCTCGTCGATGACGATCTGCACGAGGGAAGGGCCGGCCACGTCGACGATGCGCGTTCTCAGAACGGGAGTCGCTGCTACCACGTCATCACAAGCTTGGCGAAAGCGGCTGATATCGATGCCTGGCTGCAGTTCATACGTGAAGTGGCCAATGTAATCACCCGAACGCTTTTCGCTCATGGCAAGCAAGCCTTCTTGGAGCGGTGTGCAGGGGAAGGCGTCCTGAATCGCAGCAGCCTTGATGTTGTAGACGGATTCGATTTGATCCCGAAAGGCGTCAGGGCCGCCAGGACTGTTGATGAGCGAGAATGGCTCGATGTCAGTATCGATCGTCTCCCGCAATTGACTTACCGTCGCCGCGAGATCCGCCAGCCGCGGGTTTTGGAAGATATTGGCAACTCCCATCTGAATTCCCTGGCCACGCGCCACTCCAACCAGCCTCATGGCACTGATGGAGTCTCCGCCGATGCGCAAAAAGTTGTCGTCTCCTCCGATGGAGTCAGCGTCTAGGCCGATGACTTGGGCCCAGAGCTGAGCAATACGACACTCCATCCACGTTGTCAGTGGCCGTTTCTCCTTGCCCATCCCTCCGAGCGCTCTGAGTTCCTGCAAAGTTAGCTTATCGACCATGGCACGAGCCGTGCGATGGTCTGTTTTCCCGGTTGTCGTCAACGGGAACGTTTCGAGGGGGATGTACACGGAAGGCACCATGTAGGCCGGCAGCTGTGTGCCTACGACAACCTCGACGTCGGCCGTCATCTCTCTGACCTGAGCCGCGAGATCATCGAGGCTCTCATAGCGCAGCTCTGGTAAATGAACAAAGCAGACGAGCATGGAAATGCTGCTTCCCGGTGGCGTGATCACCTCGCAGAGAATCTGCGCATGCCGGGGCAGCAAGCTTGTGCGAACGCAGTGCTCAATCTCCTCCAGCTCAACACGCTGGCCGTTGATCTTGACCTGGGAGTCTTTGCGGCCTACGTAGAAGAGGCTGCCGTCAAGTTGATACCGGACCAAGTCGCCAGTCTTGTACAGGCGACCAGGGCGGCCCTGGTGCCCTGGCGCACCTCGCCACAGCCACGGGAGCTGGTCGACAAAAGCCTCATCTGTCTTTTCGGGGTTGTTCAGATACCCTGGGCCTACCATTGGGCTCTCCAAGAGTAGCTCTCCAATGGCGCCAACCGGAACCAAGGAATTGCCCGTGGCCGAATCGACAATCCACGTGTTGAAGGCGATGCCCTTGCCGATAGTCGTGGCATCACCAACAGTTTTCGGGTCGACGACGCCTGCAGTGGCCGTGGGCGTGCATTCGCAAGGTCCATACGAGTTCCGCACGTGGACCCAGGAAGCCCAAAGCTTTGCCTGCTCGGCCGGAAGTCGCTCGCCCCCGAGAATAAGGACTTCTAGAGCTCGAAAGGATGATTCAGGGAGCAGCTGCGCCGCAGAAGGCGTCAGCTCGGCATGGGTCACGTGCATACGGCGCAGAGCGCCTGCCAGATCGTTTTGCCGTTCGTGATCTGATGGAATGCAGAGGCATGCACCGCACTCCATCGAGCAGAGGAAATTGGCCCAGGAGACGTCAAACGCGTATGAAGCAAAGTCAAAGACGCGGCACCCGTATCGGTAATTATGCATCCCTCTCTGGTACTCAAGCGAAGCACGCATATTGGCATGCGGAATCACGACACCCTTGGGCGTGCCGGTCGTGCCCGAGGTAAACACAATGTAGAGTGTGCTGGATGGCTTGACGCTTGACTGGCACGTCTTGCTCCTCGGTTCAGGCATCCTCCTCTCCAGATGCTCCTTGTCTAGTACAACCACAGGTTTGGCGTCATCTAGCAGTCTGCCGGCGAGCTCCTACTGATTCGGTGATGACAGGATGAGCTTTGGCTCGACTTGTCCCAGGATGATCCGGAGACGTTCCTCGGGCAAGCTGGTATCAAGGGCCAGGCCCACGCCGCCGGCTTTCATCACCGCCAACATGGCTACGGGCATCCAACACGACTTTTCGAAGCTCAGCGGAACGACTACTTCGGGTCCAACCCCAAGGTCTGCCAGGTAGTGGGCGACGCGGTTAGCCGCCGCATCCAGCTCGGCATAGGTAAACTCGCCGTCCCACGCACTAATGGCTGGCGAGTCGGGATACCGGTCCGCGGTCTGTTTAAGCATATCGTGGACGAGCTCCTCGATGGGCTCAAGAACCGTCGCATTCCAACTCCAGACATCGGCGAGATCCTGTTCGCTCATCATGTTGATCTCGCCCAACTTGTGTTGCGCGAGCGTGGGATCAGACAACTGCCGAAGAACGTGTTCGAGCTGCTCCGAGAGCTTCTTGATTTGACGCTCAGGGATCAGCGAGGAATCAAATGCGAACCGCAACTTGACGCCCTGTTCTTCAAGATCGCACTCAATAGTGATAGGATGCGTATTATCATTCTCAATGCCGCTCGGGCGGTCTCGGAACAAGTGGCCCTCTTGTTCATACACATCTTCCTCGGCCGGCTGGACGACCAGGAGGGTTTGGAAGTTGCATGCTTGCTCTGCAGCCGCACTCAGACGACGGATGCGATGCAGCCCTGTCTGTTCGAATTCCGTCATCTCGGTGCTCTGAGCTTGGACCTGTACCAGGAGCTGTTCGACGGTCGTTTCGCGTTCCACTTGGACACGCAAAGGCACTGTTGCAATCGTTGGTCCAGTCATCCGATCGATCTCAGGAACCGCAGCCTGTCTTCCAGACACAGTGGCGCCGAATATTGCGTCGGAAGAGTGCGAGTATTGAGCGGCCAGCATGGCCCATGCTGCTCTCAGAGTCGACGTCGGTGTAGCCCCTGCTGCAGGCCATTTAAGACCTCGGACGTGACGCGTGACCAACTTATCGGATCTGACCTGCTTTCTTTGCTTGTTTGGAGGCTGGGGCACTGGAAAGATGGGTATCTCGGAGTCCTTGAGCTGTGTGCTCCAGAACCTCATGGCTTTGTCCTCGTCGGTGTCCACAATATGCTTGATAAAGTTCTGGAAGGGTGCTTCTTGATGCAGTTGCCTAGTCCCGTGATAATAAGCCGTTTCAAGCCTCTCGAAGATTATCGGCAACGACCAGCCGTCGTACAGGGCGTGATGGATCGTCAACACAAAACACCATTGTTGGTTCTCGGCTTCTTCCTCGCCAACTATGCCACATCTTACGAGGGGCGTGCCAAGGCCCATAAAGGCCGCTCCGTTTGGTTGTTCATATGCATCGAGGCTCGGAAAGCTTTGTTCCGCTGCCCAGTGTGTCTGGCTGCTGACGATTACCTGGACCAACCCCCGCTCGCCGAGGTCGACAATTCGTGTTCGTAAAATCGGGGTCTTAGCAACAACCATATCCCATGCTTCACGCAACCTAGCGATGTCCACGTTGGACCGCAGGTTCATGACAAACCTGCCAACATAATCGCCGGGTCTTCTGGTGGTGAGGGCCAGCAAGCCTTCTTGTAAAGGCGTGCAGGGGAACGCATCTTGGATGGTAGCAGCATCAACTTTGCAGAGACTCGCAATCTCCTGGCGTACTTCTGTGGGCTTGGAACTGACTTCCAACAGAGAGAAGGGCTCAATGGCTTGGGCAGCAGAAACCTCCCTGACCGTTGCCGCCAGATCACTGAGCCGCGGTTGCAGGAAAACGTTAGCAACGGATATATGTAATCCTTGCTCACGAGCGGCCGCTACGAGCTTCATGGCGCCAAGGGAGTCACCACCGAGGTTCAGGAAGCTATGGTTTGTCCCAATGGCGTCCCTTGGAAGGCCAAGAGCATGAGACCATAACTCCCGCATCGTTTCCTCCATGGCTGTGGCGGGATGCGTTAGAGGGCCGTCATCGCCGTTCAACGACGCCAGGTCTCTCATTTTCATGACCTCGGCCATCTGGCGAAGACCTCGACGGTCTGTTTTCTGAGTTGCTGTCTTGGGTACACGGGCGATAGGGATATAGGCAGTGGGGATCATGTAGGCAGGAATGCGTGCCGCAAGTTTGCCATGGATCTCGGCCGTCATTCTTCGTACTTCCTCCTGGAGTCCTTCCGTGCTGGTTATTTCTTTATTGTGGGCACAAACAAATGCCAAAAGAATCGACTTGTTGTTTTCGCGCAGAGTGACCACCTCGGCCACCACCCGGACAGCCGTGCCTGGGGTTACGGCCATGCACGCGAGGACCTGGTGTTCAACATCTCCAAGTTCCACGCGCTGTCCATTGATCTTGACTTGGGCGTCTTTACGGCCAACGTATACCAAGGCGCCGCTGGGGTGGTAACGAACAAGATCGCCGGTCTTATACAAGCGCCCGCTCCGACCAGGCTGGCCGGGCACACCAGCCAGTAGCCACGACGGGTCCTCGAGAAAAGCTGCCGCTGTTTTTTCGGGATCGTTCAGATATCCAGGGCCGACCAAGGGTCCTTCGAGCACAAGCTCGCCTATCTCGCCCAAAGCAGCCAACGAGTCCGGTGAATCTGGATTGACGATCCATGTATTGAGTCCGAGACCTTTTCCGATGCTGCCGCTGATGAAGTTCTCAGACGACACATCAGCCACCGAACTGGTGGGGGTACACTCGCAAGGCCCATACGAGTTCTTCAAATGGACCATTGTCGCCCATTTCTTGGCCTCCACTGGCAGCGCCTCGCCACCCAAGATCAACGTGTCCAAAGACTGTAATGCAGAGTCAAGGAGTGTCTGAGCAGCGGAAGAGGTCATTTCGGTGTGTGTGATACGGAATCGCTTGATGACGCCGGCCAAGTCACCGCTTCGCTCCTCGTTGGTTGGGATACAAAGGCACGCGCCGACTTCAAGAGTGGCCAGAAGGTTCGCCCAGGCGACGTCGAAAGAATAGGAGGCAAAGTCCAAGACCCTGGCACCGGCTCTGAAGTTATGGGCGCCACGTTGGTGGACGATACCGCTACTCATATTACCGTGTGTGACGATAACACCTTTCGGTGTTCCGGTGCTGCCAGAGGTGAAAATAATATACAGTCGAGTGGAGGGTCCAATATCTGGGAGAGCTGTTGTGGGGGTTGGCACAGCCACTCTTTTTATGACTTCTTCATCAACAACCACAACGGGCCTGTCTGTGAGTCGGCCCGCCAGCTCTTTATTAGATGAGGATGAGAGCATTAGGATTGGCTTGATCTGCTCTACCATGCCACGCATTCGCTCTTCTGGGAGTGTTGAGTCGAGTACTAGAGAGGCTCCGCCGGCCTTGATCACAGCCAGCATGGCCACGGGCGTCCAACGTGTCTTCTCAAAGCATAGAGGAACAAGAGTCTCTGTCGTGACCCCGCGGCTCACCAGGTGATGCGCCAGGCGATTTGAGGCATCCTCCAGCTGGGAGTAAGTCCATTGGCCATCCCAGGCGTCAATGGCCAGAGCAGTCGGCTGCTTCAATGCAGTATTGGCAATCATTTCATGAATCGGGGTGGCTATCATCTCAGGAACGGTTGCGTTCCAATTCCACACCCTTCCCAGATCCTCTGGACCAATTGCATTGGGGACATGATCGTCCGGTTGGATCTGTCCGTTTGCACTTTTGGCGTGCATGTTTTCGGCAGGTTCTGTTCGAGGCAACTCGCTGCCGTCGTGGTTCGGTGAGGAACTCATGATTTCAAGTTCTATATGATGGTATCCAAATGATAGTGTCCAACGTATAATACAGTATAATGATATGTGTAAGGAATGATGCGAGATTAGTTCGTCATCGGAAGCACAAAAACTTTTTTTTTTTTCGCTCCCTTTCGAGATTGTCCAGACTCCAACGTTGTAGAGAGTCAAAGTTTCACGACAGTCGAAATTTCATATTCATTTGACTACTATTCTCACGCGTACAGAGAGCTGCGCACCAAGGGGCGGGCTGGATATTGCAGTTACCGTAAGCACTAAGAGCTGATTGCCTTCTTAGAACACAAGATGACACTATATTTACCATGGCACCCTGCAGACAAGACGCATTTCAAATCAGTGAACCAAGTATCCAAGATGAAACCAAGGCTCATTAGCAAATATCTCCACTGAAGACCATGTCGGTGCGGTTCGCCGTGCTCCGGGGAAGGACCGCAGGTACCTATGTACATGTGTATGACAGGGAAGAGCCGGCAAACACGGGATTGTGTAAGATGTGCTGATCTGATGACGCTAGCTCAGAGACTTGCTTTTCTCCGGACGGCCTGTTCCAAGGACAGGTTGCCTCGACCCGTGCTAAGTCAAGATTCGAAGGCGCCGGAGAAGATGGCATGACACATGTGAAGGTGTTTTGTACACGGTCCGTCTGACTGTTGTGGGGACGTGCCGGCTACGATTACGGAGTACTACTGAGCAATATGGGACAGGGGGGGTATTATTCGATTCGAAGCGTGGTACATACTTCTGGCTGATGAAGGGTGAGCACTAGAGGCACGGTAATAGGGCTGCATCGCTTCGTGTGTGAGGGTGTGCGATGTGCGAGGGTGTGTGGACAAAGAGAAGACGACGTTTTGGCTTGCATCATGTCGGCCGACTTTTTGCGTCCTGCTGTCGTGTGATACCGGGGGACCACCTACAGGGTTGAAAAGTGCGACGTGAGAAGTGAGCGCTACGGATTGATTAGATGCTGCGTTGTCCGGGGTTGAGGTGACATGGTGACATGACCGGGGCATTTGGGGAGAGCTTGGCGTTGTACATAGATCTGGTGGTGTGGGTTTTGCAATCGGTCGTCAGTTCATTGATGGGTCTGAACTAGTCATGCTGCTCCGGATGGATTGCAAATGATTTACGCAGATTATTACTCAGATTACGTGGAGCAATAGGCAGCCATGTTTGTTTCTGCAATTATCACGAAGGGACGAATTTTCCACGCCTGCAGTACAGGGTAGCTATGCACCCACATGCTGGTCCTTGACCCCTGCATATGTACATCCATACATGTACACTATACCCCCTGTTTAATTTTGCAGAGATACTTGCGCCACGGCTGGCAGCCCTTATCAGTTAGCGCGTATCCGATAAGACTGGCCTTGTTAGCAAGGATTAGAAGGTACCCACTAGTACCTACTTTTCCCTATAAGTTACTGCTAAATTTAGGTACCTTCTTTTACGCTAAAATCCCATTCTAGCTGCTAATTGGTACGATTCCCCCCTGCAAGTAGACGTGCAAAATCATTCAAGGGTTGTACTGTACATGCACAGTACACATGTACCTTGTCATATTCGTAAGCAACATCTTGTCCCATTGTGGGGCATAACGTGAGACCCTCTGAATGTTACTAGCTCGTCAAAAAAATAAAAAAAAATTAAAAAAAACACTTCGTTATTGGGTCCATGGCAGAGAGAGCACTTTGGCATCTCAATCCTGGTTTGCACTGCATATTCATTCCTGGGTTCAGGAATTCCAAATACGCCCATACTCTTCTGACTCCTGAGTCTTCTCCATGTGTGGAGTCGTGGACCATGTCTTCAACTTCTAGACTGACCTTCCGTTTCCTTCTCTCAGAATCACCTCCGCCCAGTCCGACTGTTCCCAGCAGTTCCTTATACGGCCAAACATGGCGCCGAACCAGTCCTTCTCGTGCTCAATTGGTGTCGAGAACCGCTTTGGGCCGGTCGTGGCAAGCTCGTGCTTGAATGGCTTCGACTTTACTCTGTACTTTGAAGAGAGCATCCTCACAATTGCGCCTCTCTGCGTTGCCAGTCTGTCCTTGTCCATCGCCTGTCCATCACCTGTTCATCACCTTCATATATCCCATCGCTGAGTCGCTGACATCCACCGCCCAGTACTGCTTCTGTCTCTGCGACCTTTTACCCTCTGGAAAGGTGCGGCCAAGGTGCGGACGTCGTGGCTTCTTCTTTCCAAACAGGTACAATTCTGCTTTCTGCCCGTTATCCCCGCGTCCCTTGCGTCTCTTGCGTCTCTTGCTGGCGAAGCGAGAGAGTTGACGTGATTTGCAGTCAGCCTTCTTGGTCTACATCGTCCTGCAGGCCGCTCTGCTGGGTCTAGTAGCCCGCGATGATGTCCCGACCACCGACTTCACCATACCCGCGGTGGCCGCCACGGTGGCCGGCTACGTATGGCTCTCCTTCGTTTCCTACCAAGAACATACAAAGTCGCTGCGGCCATCGAGCAAACTCCTCCTGTACCTCGGAGTCTCTTGCCTGCTGGATCTCGCGCGTGTGCGAACGCTGTTCTTTGTCAACGAGCATGGCTATCACACAATTGCCGCAGTCAACTTGGCCGGCCATCTCGTCAAGTTCGTCTTGTTTGCGCTGGAGCTTACCGAGAAGCGAAGTTTGGTCCTGCCGAACTGGTTCGACGCGTCGCCGGAAGCCACCAGCAGCATCTTCAACAGGGCATTCTACATCTGGCTGAACCGTCTCCTGCTAAAGGGCTCCAGGGAACTTCTGACGGTCGATGCTTTGACGCCCCTGAGTGCGGATATCCTGCAAGCCTCCAAGCCAACAACGCTCCTGCAAAGATGGAACAAGGGTGCGTAACCCCCTCATTATCCTATCCCTTGTCCCGTGTACTGATGGGATGGATGGCCCACTCTCAGCCGACAAGACGGACAGCACTGCACTGTTGCGGACCTTCTTGTGGCACTACAAATGGGATCTTCTGGTCATTTCTGTACCGCGGCTCATGGCTAGCGGCTTCAGCTTCGCAGAGCCGGTCCTGATCGAAAGGGTCCTCGACTTCCAAGGCGAGCCTGACAGTGTCAATAGGAAGAATGTCGCATACGGCCTCATCGCGGCTTACGCCCTAGTCCAGATTGGAAAAGCTGTTGGTTTATGCGCCCCCTCGTTCTGCAATGCTGACACTATGAACTGATCCGTTACTGCGTAGACAACGTTTGCCCTTAGCGGCAACTACAGAAATCGAGTCTCCACCAAGTTCCGAGGAAGCTTGGTAACTCTCATTTTCAGCAAGAATCTTCGCCTTAGTGCGTCGGCCAACGCCGATGGAGAGGCCATCACGCTGATGAGCTCGGATATCGACCGGATAGACCAGAGCTTGCAAATCTTCCAGTCCATCTTCACCAGCGTCGTCGAACTTGGCCTGGGCTTGTTTCTCTTGTATAGACTTCTGGGTGTTTCGCTCGCTACGCCTGCCGCGTGGATTTTCCGTATGACCTCCCGAGTCCCCAGCGTTCCCCGGCCGCTGCCGCTGCTGCTGCCGCTGCTGCCGAATTGGAAGACTGGCAATGAATATGCTAACAAGCCTTGAAGTATGTCTTCTGGCAGGAGTGCCCATCGCGTCCGCCGCGGGTAACGCGCAGAGACCCTGGCTGGAAGCCATCGAGAAGCGCTTGGCCGTGACCACAAATATCCTCGGTTCTATGAAAGCAGTGAAGATGACAGGATTGACGGACGCCATGTCCTCGGCGATTGCGAATCTCAGGAGAGCGGAAATTCGTGCCTCCCGTCGCCATCGTATCCTGCACGTTTGCGACGTAGGCGTTTGTGAGTTGGTCCGGAATCTAAAGGGTGGACCGAGGTTTCCTTCTTACTGTAGTTTTGTCTAACCGTTCGACGCCAGATTACATTGCTGCCAACTTTATGCGACTGCTGGGATTCGGCACGTTCATTCTTCTGGCCAGAGCAAACAACACGGCGACTCTTACAGTCGGCGTCACCTTCTCGGCGTTGAGTTTGTTCGTGCTGCTGGAGCCTGATCTGCTCAGTTTGATCACATGCTTTGATGATATCCAGACCCTCGTCACCTCGTTCAATCGCATTCAAAAATACATTCTGAGCGGAGAACAGATGGATCCTCGAATCGCGCCACGTCTGACAGCGGACGCCGAGACTTCACAGACGGTTGCGGTTGAGAAAACGCCCAATAATTTTGGTGCCGTAACGTTGCCAAGTTTGGCTAATGAGCAGGCAGCTGATGTCGAAAAGCTTCCAGAGTTTGCCTTCGTTGTCAAAGACGCAGAGGCGGGATACTCGGCGAACAAGCCAGTGCTAGTGCTCAAAGACGTCAACTTGGAAATCAGGTGCGGCAGAACCACAATGGTTGTAGGGCCTATAGGTTCTGGGAAGTCGACTCTTCTGAAACTTCTGCTAGGCGAGATGCCCTACTCAGACGGGTCTGTCCACCACTATTTTTCCAAGGCTTCATTTTGTTCGCAGTCACCATGGCTCATCTGGGGTACCATTCAGCAAAATATTCTGGGCATGAGCAGCTGGGATGAGTCCTGGTACAATGCCGTCGTGCGTGCCTGCTCGCTCTCGGCTGATTTCGAGGACTTGCCAGACGGCGACAATACCGAGACGGGGGCACGCGGCTCTCGTCTCAGCGGAGGTCAGAAGCAACGCATAGTAAGTCCATTGAAATTCGCCATCGCCCAAGACTGTAGGAAGAACAGAGTCTGACATGATCGCAATTTTGCAGTCGCTGGCCCGAGCACTGTACGTCAGGAATCCGGTGCTTTTGCTTGACGATGTCATCACAGGACTGGATCGTAACACCGAGAAGAGCATAATGGACGCGGTCTTGGGGCCGAACGGAATGCTCAAGAGGTCCAACTCAACTGTAGTCTTGACCACAAACTCACGTAAGAGAGTAGATCCCCCCCCCCCCCCCAAATCACAACTTTATGAAACTGACCCAAGCTTGGACCCCGTTCAAAGTGAACCACCTTCGTTATGCAGACCACGTCATCGTCCTGAACAAAGACGGAACTATTTCTGAACAGGGCACACTGGAAGAAGTGTCCTCTTCCGGCGGCTACGTGCAACAACAGCTTTCTACGCAGCTCGTAAACCCCAACGCGCCGCAGCAGCTTGCAGAAGCCGAGCTCCCCGAAGAATTTCTAGCTGAAATTGGCGCTTCCGTGCCCGAAGCCATCAACGACAAGTCCCGTCAGACTGGCGATCTGAAAGTCTACGCGTACTACGCTCGAGTTGCTGGACTGTGGAGGTTCTTTCTCTACATCGTGATCAACGCAATTGCCGTGTTTGGCACAACATTTCCGTGTTCGTTGTCGACCCCATGCCTCAACCCTCGTCCACACCACACAGCGACTCGGTTCAGCTAATGTGATCTCTTGCATCAGCCATCTGGTTGCAATGGTGGACCAACGCCAACGCGGCTCACCCGAACGACAGAGTCGGATACTGGCTGGGGTGCTACGGCGCCATCTCGGTAATCGCAATCAGTGGCAACTTGGTGTCCGACTGGCAAGTCGACTTCTTGCAGGATCCATTGACAGGCCCGCGCTAACTTTTTGGGTAGGATGCTGAACTTGGTGCTCGTGCCAACGACTGCGCTGAGGTTTCACGAAATCTTGTTGAAGACGACGATGCGGTTTGTGGTACACCTTGTATGAAAATACAAGAAGTTGCTGCGAGTGCTAATCTTTTGTGTTCCAAGTGCAACCACCTCGTTTCTCACGTCTTCATCCACTGGAAGTATCACAAATCGGTAAGATTACGACCAAAAATTTTTTTGCCATTCCACCTTGATGCAGCCGACACAGATGGGCTGACACCATCCATTTTTTTCTTTTTTCCTTTTGGCATCACAGATTCAGTCAAGATCTCGACCTGATCGACATCGGTCTTCCACACGCCTTGGAGCCTGTGATTGTCGACACATTCAATATAATAGTCTCGGCTGTTCTGGTTTGCACAGGATCCGGGTACATGGCGGCCACGATTCCGTTTTGCGCTCTGTTCGTGTATGCGATCCAGTACTTCTATCTACGGACATCGCGCCAGGTGCGACTTCTGGATATTGAGGCAAAGGCGCCTTTGTACTCGCAGTTCCTCGAAACCATGGACGGCATCGCGAGCATCCGGGCGTACGGGTGGACCGACGAGTACGAGAAACGGAGCTTTGCCCTGCTCAATGCTTCGCAGAAGCCCTTCTTCCTCATGAAGAGCATCCAGAACTGGCTGGGTTTTGTCCTGGACATGATGGTGGCTGCGATCGCCATCCTGCTCGTCGCGTTCGCCACCACTATTCCCGGGGCATCGACGGGCTTTCTGGGTGTCGCTCTGTTTAGCGTCATTGATTTCAGCACATCGCTTCAGAATCTCGTGAAAGAATGGACGCAGCTGGAGACGGCCATCGGTGCTGTCAATCGTGTCCGTGCCTACGTCGAGACCACCGAGCAAGAGGACTTGCAAGAGGAGACTGACAGCCTCCCCGAGGACTGGCCCAAGGCCGGCGCCATTACCTTTGATAATGTCTCGGCCAGCTATCAAGCCTCGCTGGGCCCCGTGCTGAAGCAGATCAGTTTCTCTGTTTCTCCGGGCCAGAAGCTTGCGGTCTGCGGCCGTACCGGCAGGTGAGTTGTCGGAGCACAACCTGATGGCGTTATGCATTCACTGTATGGAAAGCGTGCTCACTGCTCACTGCTGACAACGGGGCCTTCAGTGGTAAATCATCGCTCATGGCGACGCTTTTGCGGATGCTGGAGCTCAGCGACGGTAGCATCGTCATCGACGGGGTCGACATCAGCAAGGTGACGCGCCAGGAAGTGCGCAAGCGCCTCAACACGTTGCCCCAGGAGCCGCTGTTCCTCCACGGAACTGTGCGCGACAACATCGATCCGCTGCATCTTGCCGACGACGAGTCCATGATTGAGGCGCTACGAGATGTAGGCCTATGGGACTTCTTCAAGTCCCGCGGTGGACTTGACGCCTCGATGGACCAGGACCCAATGTCGCACGGCGAGAGGCAGCTCTTCTGCCTGGTGCGCGGTATTGCGAAGCCCGGCAGCATAGTCATCATGGACGAGGCCACAAGCAGGTGCGCTACCCACCCCAATCCATTTCTCCGTCTCCCCCCTTCCCTCGCGCGGATTCTCAAGTTTAGTTTCCTGTCTGTTCCTCCGCCACTGACTTTTTTTTTTTTTTTTTTTCTTTCCAGCGTCGACGCCGGCACCGACGAGATCATGCAGCGTGTGATTCGAGATAAGTTCTCCGGCCGCACCATAATCACCGTGGCTCACAAGCTGTCAACCATTATGGACTACGACTACGTCGCGCTTCTAGATCAGGGAAGCCTCATCGAATTCGGCAGCCCGGCAGAGCTTGTCGCGGACTCGAAGTCATCCTTTCACGCGCTGTACATGAGCATGGGGGCACAAAAGACATGGTGACCACTGAACGCCGACCACGGACCACGGACCACTGACCATCGAGAGGGGGGGGGGGGTGTCATGATTTCTGGGAATCCGTTTTTATAGACACAAAAAGTTAAGATTTAGTTGCTACTAGAAATGCTTGACATTATGGTTGTCATCTTCCGGGTCCGGAAAATAGATTGCATTAGAGGGCCGCTCTTCCGTTTCGCTTCACACCTGTCTGTTTACCACATCAAGACCCTGTTCTATAATGCGCAATTCTTTCACTTCATCGTTGATATACTGTACTATCAGGTTATCAGCGTGCTTCCACTATCTGCGACCCTGATTCTAGGAGACTCGAAAGTGCACTTGACGCGAGGAATAACTCATACAGGGTAGGAGACTGGATTGAGCAATGCGGGGTTTCTCCTCCAAGCAGCAGTGCAAACTACAGTCTACCCCGTGAATGATTTTACAAATCTACAAGCCGCACTTTTCTGTTCCTCTCTAATAGCTGCGACCAGCTGTCGCCGTTGAGTTGGGCTCGGGCGTGACCCGGAGTCGGGGGCGCCCGCCGCCGACACGGATTGTCCAATGTCAACTGTCGAGCCGGTCGAAAGTGGCCTATTTACCGGACAAGCATGGTCCAGGTTTGCACTGCATGAAACCAGCATGGAACCATACATAAGTTCCATGCAAGATCGAGCCGTTCCTGTAAAATCCTGTCTGCTGCGCACACGCCCTCACACACGCCGCCTTGTCCCCGTTATTCTTTGTCAGACGGGGCTAAATACAGACACGCCCCCCCCCCCCTCTCCCCGGCGCGAACTAGTGTCATTCCCGTCCTCCTATTCCTGGGATGAAGTACAATACAACCCTGGTTTTATTGTAAAAATCTATGCAGGGGGGAATCGCGCTAATCAGTAGCTAAAGCGGGAAATAAGCGTGAGACAGAGGTACCTAAAGTTAGCTATAATTTCCTCCAAAGAAAAGGTACCTACGGGTAGTGCTTATTCCCCTGCACATTGCTCTAGCGCCGCAGCTAATAAGCGCTGCCATAAGTGGCGCATGTAGATTCTTACAATAAAACCAGGGTTATATTGTACGTAAATTCTCCGTCTTGTCCATAATGCTCCGTCCATGTCCGTCCATGTCCGTAGTACACGTGCGGAGTACACCGCTTGTCTATGCGAAAGCCACACATCACATGCGGCAGATCGGGTCCGAGTTCCGGACCGCAGCCGACGTAAGCAGAGGAGGGGCAACTTCAGCACGGGAAAACGCATCATGCAAAGCTACCCATGTTACGCACTGACGCTGTAAGCAATTGTCAGAGGAACACGGGAAGAAACAAAAAAAAAAAAGAATTATAAGCGTAATTCAAACGGTGTCGAGTGTCAAGGAGCGTCTTTTTCTGTTGAGACTCGAGAGCCCCATCCCCCCCCGAAGTCACTATTCAGCTTGCATTTCCTCAACGCGCCGTGAAAAGTTGTCATCTTCGTCAACTTCTTTCCTACCAGCCATGGACGACATCGTAAAACAAGCCGCGGGCGCCTACCGCTCCAAGCGCCTCCAGTACATGCGCATCGACAAAGACGACGAGGCCTTCAGGGACTACCTCCGCCGCGACCTCGGCGACCCGGTAAACCACGTTCTCGGCGGGACGACGATGCTCTACCCCCGCGGGGCGAGCGACGTGGAGAGCGTCATGGACCTGTACACGTCTGCCGTTCTCGGCGTGGCCATTTGCCTGCTGCCGGAATCCGGCCATGATGCGGAAGAGGAAGAGGGAGAGGGAGATGGAGAGGGAGGAGAGTCGAGAGACAAGAGGGGGGGTGCGGGGAAGCCCGTCATAATCGGGGACCTCATCGCGGGGGAGGATGGGATCCCCGACATGCTCAGGCACAACCGCTGCTGTCCAATCGGCGTGACGATACGAAAGGGCTACCAGGACAAGGGGTACGGCCGGGAGGCCATCAACTGGATGCTTGACTGGGGCTTCGGACACGCCGGGTTCCACTGTATGCAGATCGACACCGTGTCTTACAACGCGAGGGCCATCCATCTGTACGAGAAGATGGGCTTCGTGCGGGAGGGGCGGCGGAGGGAGTGTGTCTGGTTCAACAGGCAGTGGTATGATGAGGTGCTCTTCTCCATGACGGAGGCTGAGTGGGAGAGGATCAGGGGCATTTCAAAGGCGCTGCCAGTCGGGGCTGGGAGCGGGCTCTGATGAATGAATGGTCAGTGCAAGCGGATTGTATACGGTAACTCTGTTCAAGTATGCCAAGTATGCCAACACGAAGACGAGGAGGGGGCCATGAGAGATTGGGAATGAAATAAAAGATTTTTTTTTTTTTTTTCATTTTTATTATTATTATTATTTTTTTTTTTTTTTAGGTCCATCTACTGAGAATAGTCAGTCCGTTCACCGCTGTCACCACTGTCGGTCAATGTCTCTGCGTCCAACATTGGCCATGTCTCGAAAGAAATCGGTAACCACAGCAGTCAGCCTGTCGACAATGGTGTCAATCTCGGCAGACGTGACGTTGTAAGGGGGCGCCAGCAGAACATGGTCTCCCGCGACGCCGTCCGCGGTGCCCTTGCCCGGGTAGAGGCACAAGCTGTACGGTTCTCCCATGGCAAACTCCTGGAGCGAGTAGCCCACGTTCAGGTCTGGCGCGAACGGTTGTCGAGTCTCCTTGTTCTCGACGAACTCTACGGACCAGAACAGTCCGCGCCCTCGAATGTCGCCCACGGCCGGATGCCGGCCGATCCTCTCCCTCAGCCCGTCGGCGAGGCGGGTTCCCATATCTCCCACATTGTCCAGCAGCTTCTCCTCGCGGATGATGTTCTGGACCTCCAGGGCGGCCGCGCAGGCCGACGGATGTGCTTGGAAGCTCTGTCCGTGGGGGAACTTGCCCGACCCGGCCTCGAGCACTGCGTTGACCTCGTGGTCGATGAGGACACCAGACACGGGCACGTAGCCGCCGCCAAAGGACTTTCCGACGACTTGGATGTTGGGGACCACCTCCACCTCCTCCTCCTCCTCCTCCTGCTGCCACGCGTGCATCGTGCCCGTTCTTCCCAGCCCGCACATGACCTCGTCCAGGATCAAGAGGGCGCCGTGCCTCTCGCAGACCTGCTTGACGGCCGCGAGGTAGCCCCTGGCGGGCGGAACCGTGCCGGTCGAGGCCCCGGTGACGGTCTCGGCAACGAAGGCGCACACGGTACCGGGGGGGAACTTGGCAAACTCGTCGTCCAGCTCCTTGGCCAGCCGCGCAGCGTACGCCTCTTGCGTCTCCGCCGGCCGAGCATGACGATACACGTTGCACTGGGAAACCTTGCCCACCCCGGATGATGCGAACAGCGGCTCGAAGGGCGCACGCCGGCCGAGGTGGCCCCCGAGGCCCAGCGCCGCCAGCGTCGCCCCATGGTACGACGGCTGTCGAGCAATGTAGTTGACTCTCCGAGGCTGCGCAGCGGGCAGCTCCAAGAAGTACTGGCGCGCGACCTTGAGGGCGACCTCGAGCGCCTCCGACCCCGAGGACAGGGTCAGCAGCCTCGCCAGCTTTCCCCCGGCAGTGTCCACCACGGCAGCCGCCAGCTTCTCGCTCGTCGCCGTCGTGAAGAATTGGCTGTGGCAGTACGGCACTCGGTCCATCTGTTTCCTGACCGCCTCCTTGACCCGCCCGTTGCCGTGGCCGACACATGCCACGGCCGAGCCACCACATGCGTCGATGATCTTCTGTCCAGCCTGCGTGTACATGTAGATTCCGTCCGCGTGGGAGACGAGAGGCAGTCGTTTTCTGAGGTCGCGAGAGAGCACCGAGCTGGCGCTTCCTGCCATTTGCAGCGCTTGGCGGAAGAACATTGTGGACAAGACACGGGGAACGCCGGCCTTGGGAGGAGGGAAAGAGGAAAGGAGGGAAAAGAGGGGGGGGGGGTGGGGGGGAGAAAAGAACAGCCCTCAGACTCCTGAGGATAATGGCGCCCTAAAGAAAATGGGACACGGTTTTGGCAGACAAAAAGTTGAGGAGAAAAAAAAATAGTGCGGCAGCCCAAGATGGACTTGCCGATGTGATGTGATGCGATGCACGGAGGAAGTCGTCCCAAAACAATCCGAGGAGCGGGGATCCCGGGGGGGGTGCCCGGTGGGAAAGCGGGGAGGGGGGGTGGCCGCCGCCGTCGATTCTTGACTCCAGCTAAGTGGATGACGGCAAAACGGTCCGTTCGTTCGGCTTAGCCTCCCGGCCGGATGTAACCTTGCGCGGGGGGAACGGGGCCCGCTTTGCGTTCGTCAGCCTCACGTCGCGGTACTAGCAGTAGGGCTTATCTCACGTCCCTTCTACTCCGTCCCGTCCCGTGGTTGTGCGGTTGTGATGACGTAGCCTTGGTGTCTGGCAGTGACGGTTCAGACAGAACTTGGAAAGCCCATCTCAGTCACAGCCAGGAAAGCCGCTACTCAGTGCCCCCCCCGCCTGGAGCAAGAACAAGAAGGGTTTGAAATGATTGACACGAGTCACGCAGGTGACAGGACAGAGGAAAAAAAAGGAAGCAAATCGGTCTACACGCAAAAAAAAATAACCAAAAAAAAAAGGCAATTGGATTGCTCATTTTCACGAATCTCATAATGAAATGCTCTCCTGCTCAATAAGTTATCAACCTCCCCATACGCAGCAGACTTGAAAGCAAGATGCAAGCCAGAACATATCAGCTCTACTCGAAAAGCGCCCTTCCGGAGCTGCTCAAGAGATTCAAGCCCGGTCTGCAGCCTGATGGCTTCGTGGCCGCGGCCCAAGTGTTTCCAATGCGGATCAACAACCATTTGACGGAGGATCTTATTGACTGGTATGTATATTGTTGCCCCATGGTTCACAACTTGGAAAAAGAATCAAAGTTGCGCGGGAAGAAGGAAAAAAAAAAAAAAAAAAAAAAAGCTAAGGCCTCAATTTCCGGGGGGAAATCTCCCAGGTCCAATGTCCCGGCCGATCCCATGTTCAAGCTGAGCGTTCCTCAGCCGGAAATGCTGCCGCGAAAATACCTGGACTTTCTCTTGCAGTCGATGCGGAAACCGGGCATGTCAAGAGTCACTTTGAGGGCCATAGCGGAATCAATACGGGAGCGCATGAACCCCCACCCTGCAGGGCAAAAGGAAGAGAACGTGCCTTTGCTCGACGGGAAGCCCGTGGACGGCATACAGCACAAGTATCGCGAGACGGTGCTTTTCTTTCCCTCCGAGGCAGGTCCTCTCTCCTCCCCCCCCCCCCCCCCTCCGTCCTTTTCCCCTTTTCCACTAGCTATACTATTCATAAATGATGGAATAAAGAAGCAAGCGGGTGAGAAGGTGGGTAGGTGGGCTAATGTCGAGTGCGTGCACAGGGACAATACTGTCATGCTTTTGGCACATACTGCTTCAGGTGGGCGCAGTTCACCTCGGTTGGGTCCGATCAAGCCTTCAAGTCATCAGACCGAGATGTGCTCACGAGATACCTGCACCGGCACCCGGCCGTATCCGATGTCCTGCTCACGGGGGGGGATCCGATGGTCATGTCCTCGTCCCTCCTGCGTCACTACACGGAAGGCCTGTACGGCCCGCGCTCTCCTCCGCACCTGGACACGATTCGGATAGGGACAAAGTCCCTGGCGTGGTGGCCCTACCGCTACGTGACCGATGGCGATGCCAAGGCGACGCTGGAGCTCTTCTCCGAAATCGTCAAGTCGGGCAAGCACCTCGCCATCCAGGCACACTTCAGCCATCCCAGGGAAGCAGAGCACCCGGTGGCCCAGGAGGCCATTCGACTGATCCGGATGACGGGCGCCCAGATCCGCTCACAGGCGCCTCTCATCCGGCAAGTCAACGACGACGCCGGCCTCTGGGAGCGCATGTGGAGGCTGCAGACGAGGCTCGGCATCGTCCCCTACTACATGTTTGTGGAGCGCGACACGGGCGCCCGGGATTACTTCTCCGTCCCGCTCGCGAGGGCCCTGGACGTGTTCAACGCGGCGTACAACCGCCTTCCCGGCACTGCGCGGACGGTCCGCGGGCCCTCCATGTCCGCGAGCCCAGGAAAGGCCTGCGTAGTGGGCGAGGCGACGATACGCGACGAGCGCGTCTTCGTCCTCAAGTTCCTGCAGAGCAGGAACCCGGAATGGAGCCATCGGCTGTTCTTCGCCCGGTACGACCCCGACGCCATGTGGTTCGACCATCTCAGACCGGCGTTCGGGGAGGAGGAGTTCTTCTTCCACCGACAGTACGAGCAGCAGAGGACTTTGGGCCATCATCATCATCATCATCATCACCAGGGGTCGTCTGGCCAGCTCGACGATCGGGCCTGGCTGCAGCTGCTGCGGCAGACGAAGCAGGGCTCATGTTCTTTCCAAAACCAGCAGCAGCCCATGGCAGCTGCGGCAGGATCAATGTGAAACTCAAAAGGAACCTTGCCGAGATTGGACTAAACTAAGCACCCCCTTGCTGATCTTTCACCTTGTTTGGGGGGAGGCCTTGGTCGTCGAGAGGATTTGACAGCTTTATTTTGGCGCCAGTACATGAGATTGTGAAAGTGGATGGCGTCATAGGAGGAATGCTTGATATTTTGGTACATTGGCTATTTTTTACTAGATAGTAACAGACAATGACGTGGCCGAGACCAAGCTCTGTTCATCAGTTTGATGCATCTACACTTTGCAAGTGGACAAGATAAGCAAAAGTCGTATGAGGTAGGTAGGTATTCATGGGAAAGCACAAAGAACTCAAAACTGCTTGGAGCAGGGGGGCAAGCGGGCTACACAGAAGCCGCCTTCTCGGGCAATTACACACACACACACACACACATACACACACACACACACACACACACACACACACACACACACACACACACACACACACATACACACACACACACACACACACACACACAAAAACAAAAAACAAAAAAAAAGAAATACTTTGGAAAATGGCATGTTTTCTTCCAGAAATCTCCCGTGATCCAATATGGTGCGCGCACTGCGTAGCATATCCAACTCGCTTTATATGGTTATACACACACTTTGGAAACCCCCAGACCAGCAAGCCACACACAAACAAAGTCTATAATGCCGGTCCACCAGAACAAACCAAGACAACTTGGTCAAGCTCGAATCTGCTCTGCAAAGCGTGGCAGCGAGACGACGCGGTCAAGCTCGGCAACCAGCCTGACGACCTCGTCAACCGTGTTGTAATGGACCAAGGAGCATCGCACAATGCCGGCGTCGTCCAGGCCAAGCAGGTCGTGGATGGCCATCATGGAGTAGTTGTCACCCCACACGATGCGGCAGCTGGACGAGTTGTGCAGCTCCTTGCAAAAGTCGTACGACGAAACGTTCCTGATCTTGAAGCAGACGCACGACACTCTGAGCTCCGGATCCGACGACTTCTCCCCGTAGACGGTGAACGTGTCCGGGCGGGCGACGAGGTAGTCGATCAGGGGCTTGCAGAGGACGGCCTCGTAGTCGATGATGCTGCTCCACCCGACCTCGTCCAGGTAGTCGATGATGGGCACCAGGCTGTCCTCGAGCTCGTGCATGTTGGTGCCGAGGCCGAGCTTGGCGTCGAGCGTCGTCGGCTCCAGGTGGTAGTGATTCAGGCTCCTGACGTGTCGCCGATGGACGCCCCTGCGCGCGTACAGCTGCGCAAAGTGCGGGCCAAAGACCTTGTACCAGCTGAAAGTGTAGAAGTCGACGCCGAGCGCCTTGACGTCGATGGGCCGGTGCGGCGCCCACGCGACTCCGTCGACGGAGAGGAGCGCGCCGGGGATCTGGTGGACCAGGTCGGCGATCTCTCGGATCGGGTGGATGGAGCCGAAGTTGTTGTTGACGTGCCCGCAGGCCACGAGGCGCGTCTTGGGCGTCAGGAGCGGCTTCAGAGTTTCCAGGCTGAGCCTGGGGTTGGTGCCGTCGCCGTCGCGAGGAGGAGGAGGAGGAGCCCACCACTTGATGGTGATGCCGAGGTTCCTCGCGAGATCGATCCACGCCGTGAGGCCCGCCTCGTGGCATAGCATCGACACGATCATCTCCGAGTCGGCGCTCATGGACGGCCGGAGCGCCTGTGCGAGAAGACGGAAGAGCGCGGTGGAAGACTGGCCGAACGCTGGAGAATACAAAACATGATTGTCAGGCCATTGTTTTTTTTTTTTTTTTTTTTTTTCGGCAAGATTTCTGCCCATCTCCATCTCCCATCTCCATCTCCCATCTCCATCTCAATCCAAGAGAAATAGGAAGAACGGCTGGCTCCTCGGAAAAGGAAAAGCTGAAGCGGCAGACACAAACATACCAATCTCGTCAGGCCCCGCGTTGATATACGACGCAATCTTGGCAAATTGGACGTCCCGCTCAGCAATGCACTTGTCGCTGAACTCATCTCCGTCATCTAGCTGAATCTGAGGCTTGCTCATGAAGTTGACGATACTGGGCAAGGCAAACTTGTCAGCGCTCCCAACCCCCCCAATCGAACACACGAAAAAGGGCTCAAACCTACGCGTCAATCGACGATCCGAGACATACACTGCCCGCGCCATTGTTCATAGAGATGGTCTCCGACTTCAGTCCCGGGAATCGCTCCCGCAGCGCCTCAACATCATAGCCCGCGGGGATCTGACCGGTGTAGTCGCCGGCGACGGGGAGAGACATTTCTGCCGACCTTTGGCAAACGACGACCTGGTCGGGAGACGACGAGGAAGACGGCGTAGAGAGAATACTGTCCACCGTCTTCATGATTTGATATTTGACATGTAATGCAAGTTGTCACGCTCACGGCGAACGGCTCGTTGTTACTTGCGGGCGGCTTTAATGTATTCCGGCGGTCCCCCTGCCCCCCCCCCCCCCCCCCAAAAAAAAGGCTCCGTGTGCTTCGTTCGTGCCATCCCGGAAAACAGACAAGATCAGCTTGGACGGACCGGCACCGAGCCGCGTATCCATTGATTCCATACTGCAACCTCTCCCGAGGGATCGCTGATGGGCCACCTGAATCAGCTATAGGGATTATGAGACGAGAGACGAGACGAGCTTAGTGATGACGAACTTAGCTACTGCATCAATTCTCCGCGTGACGTGAAGGGATGTAGTGCCTGTTCCCGTGCTGACTGTGTCGAGGATTCCTTTCCTGCGGGGACAGACGTGAAGTCATGCTGATGTATGCCGGGTATTAGTGCTGACTGTATTGGGGTTCCAGTATCAGATCAGACAAGGCAGCGGTGAATGAATCCAGCATTTGTTGCCGCTAACCGATCGACTCACACTACGTTATGTGCCTGAAACCTTGACACGTAATATACAAGTCAACCTCTTTGACACGCCCCCCCCCCCCCCCCCCCCCGAGAGACCAACACGCCCTCCAACTTGCCCTCACGGCCTATCCCACTAGCATTTTTTTTCCCTGTTAAATATTCCCCTGTACTAGCCCTATGTAGCTTCTATACCCTTAGCCTAGCAACCCTCATTGATCCGCGGAATAAATAGCACTTGTAAGTAAGGCAGGTCGATGCACTGCAAAGCCACCACTGCGCGGGCCTAGAGAATCAATCGCATTCCTTTTTTTTTTTTGTTCAGCTGTCTTGTCGTTGTTTGACGCGGCCCTCACAATGGATGCGAGATGCGAATGCACTTGCTCCCTGGTCTCCAGCACGGACTGCGAGTTCACGGCATCAACGTTCATCTGCCTGGCGTGGGCCATCGTCGTCGGTAAATATAGTGGTTCGCAACGAATCACCATTGCCAGCTCGGTCATCAACCAACTTGCCGAGGGCACCGGGACCAACGGCTCGGACGAGCCTTCCCTGGGCACATTTCCTATCGATGTACACCTTGCGAGCAAAGACCTTGTACACAAAGCTTTGCGAGCCGTGCAAGAGCAAACAACCCAGGCATTTTCGTCTCAGCATGTGAGAGGAGGTATTGGCTCTCCCGCCCAACATGCCTTCAGGCTTCAAAGCCTCGTGGGTGGCCAGCACACAGGGTCGTCCAGCCTTGAGCTGCACTTGCACTGTACGCCCGCCCCGCGCGGAGTCGACCTTGTCGCCGAGTTCAATCGTGGCGAGATTGGCGAGCGGACGGTTGGCAAGATTCTCAGACAAGTAGACTTCGTTGTGCAGCAAGCAATCGGAGCCAGTCCCAGCCAGACAACAATCGGCGACATGGAAATCCTCACCCCCGAAGACAGGGAGGAGCTGTGGTCCTGGAACGCCGAGGTGCCGGCCGCCGCAAGGCACTGCATCCACGATGTAATCTGGAAACACGTGGTCGAGCGCCCAGCCGCAGTGGCCGTATGCGCTTGGGACGGAGAGCTGACGTACAGTGACCTGGACGTGCTTGCTACTCGCTTTGCTGGTCGACTGGTTGGGCGCGGACTAAAGCACGGCAGCATCGTGCCTCTCTGCTTCGAGAAGTCCATGTGGGCCACTGTTGCTGCGCTCGCCGTCCTCAAGGCTGGGGCAACCTTCGTCTTGCTTGACCCGCAGCAACCGCTGCTGCGCTTGAAGGCCATCGTTGAACAAACAGAGGCGCAGCTCGTTGTAGCGTCAGAGGCGCAAAGGGATATCAGTCGACACTTGACAAATCATACGGTCAGCATCGTCGAGGAAGTCAGCCAGATCTCATACATGGCCGCGCTCCAGTCTTTGACCCCGGTAGATCCATCAACAGCCGCCTATTTAGTGTTCACGTCTGGGAGTACCGGTTGTCCAAAGGGAATCCTCATCGAGCACGCCAGCTTCTGCTCTGCCCTGCACCACCAACTTCACCACTTGGAAGTGAGGCAGGACTCACGGGTGTTTGACTTCGCATCTTATAGCTTCGACATGTCGCTGCATAACATGCTGGCCACTCTCAGTGCCGGGGCCTGTCTTTGCGTCCCCTCCGAATCAGATCGTGTTGGGAATATGACGGGGGTAATGGCATCCATGCGTGTCACCATTGTCAATTTGACCACGTCCGTAGCTCGACTCGTAGAGCCCGCTCAAGTGCCGACCCTCCGAACGCTGGTCCTCGTGGGAGAGGCCGTGTTCAGCGAAGACGTCAAGAAGTGGTGGGCCAGAGTACGTGTGATAAACGCGTATGGACCCGCGGAATGCACGCCGATATCGACTATCAACAGCACAGCGACTGACGCTTTCACGGCGGCGAGAATCGGGACAGGGGAGGGAACCGTGACATGGGTCGTGGACCCTGAAGATCATAACAGGCTTCTGCCGCCCGGCGTAGTCGGCGAACTGCTTCTCGAAGGCCCCTGCCTGGCAAGATGCTACCTCGGGAATGCCGAGAAGACATCGGAGGTGTTCATACAAGACGTACCCTGGTTGCACGCAGGAACGAGCACCCGACCCGGGCGGCGTGGCAGGCTCTACAAAACCGGCGACCTGGTGTGTTACCACGAGGACGGGAGCCTCACCTACATAGGCCGGAAAGATACGCAGATCAAGATCCACGGCCAGAGAGTAGAGATTGGAGAAATAGAGCATCATATTCGACAGCTGCTGCCTAAGAACCTCGACCTGCAAGTCGCCGTCCATCTCGCCACTCCCCAGAATAGAAATGATGCGGCACTGGTAGTCTTTGCCAGCTTCGGTGGCCTGACGAAGCGAGAACTTATCGGCGACGACGCCCAATCCCACCGAGTTGCATCTGCATTGATCCGGGTTGCGGAGAAGTTGCGGGAAATCCTCCCATCTCACATGGTTCCGACGTCGTACAAGCTGCTGGATCAGCTACCCCTGACGGCGACAGCAAAGATTGACAGGCGAGCTCTGAGAGCCCTGGGCAACACTATCTCAGGGGAAGACCTAACAAGTCTCCACATTGAGCCGGAACGCAAGAGACTAGAGATCAGCACCAAGGCCGAAGAGCATCTAAGGACGTTGTGGTCAAAGGTTCTAGGGATCGAGCCTTCTGCCATCAGTGCAGACAAGAGCTTCTACCAACTTGGCGGCAACTCCGTCCAAGCCATCCGTCTGGTTGGAGCTGCACGAGAAGTCGGCATGACTCTAGAGGTTGCGGATGTCTACAAACACCCACGCTTGACTGACCTTGCCAAACGGCTGAAGGCGCCGGACGGGGGGTCGGGGCACGCAGCAGCAAATCGGCTCCGTGGAAACGGGGTCGTCGACCAGAGCATGGAGGCGATGCTGCAAGAATTCCGTCAACTCATTTGCCAAATCCCCCCGTCCGCCCATCGGCAAGAGGATATGCCGCAGCGACCGAAATCAATCCTGCTTACTGGTTCGACGGGCACTGTCGGCACGTATCTGTTGCACTCACTCCTGACCAGGCCTTCTGTGTCCCATGTGTACTGCTTGAACCGCAGGGCCGATGGGTTTGCCCATCACGAGAGAACAGCCAAGGCCGCCGGCTTCGATTTCACGGCTTATTCTCATAAAGCCACTTTCCTCCGAGGAACGCTTGACCAACCCAGATTTGGAATTAAAGACGAGCATGTGTGGGCGACGATCCAAGCCGACCTTGACGTCGTACTTCACGTGGCTTGGCCCGTGAACTACAATCTGGCGTTTTCCGAATTCAGATCACCCCTCCAGGGCCTGATCAACCTCTTCGAGTTTGCAGCCGGACATCCAGCGGGGACTGAGATCATCTACATCTCCTCGATCAGCGCCGTCGGTCACAAACTGTTCGAGGGCTCTCCGGTACCTGAAAATCTGCTCACAATCCAGGAGGATTTCTTCGACAGTGGTTACGGTAAGAGCAAATACGTTGCCGAGCATCTTTGCGAGGATGGTGCCCGCCAGCTAGGCCTGCCAATTACGTGTGTTCGGATGGGCCAGGTGGCAGGGTCAATAGAGAGACCTGGTCTCTGGAACCCTACAGAGTGGTTTCCCAGTCTCATGCTCAGCTCGATGTATATGAGTTCCCTTCCTGATAGTCTCGGTACCAACGCCAACTCACTTCAATGGATACCCGTTGACGTCGTCTCAGAATTCGTGGCAGAGTTGGTCGAAAAGGAGTCCAACCATGTGCCGGGTCACGCATCCATCCTCAATTTGCTCAACAGCCAGCCCGCTAGCTGGACTTCCATGCTACCGGCAGTCACTCAATCAATGCAAAACGTGCTTGGCACACCAGTCGACGTCGTCCCCGCCAGAGTGTGGTTGGGGCGTATAGAGCAGGCCTTGCAAAGAGCGATAAGCAAGAGAGACACGAGCATAGTGTCGTTGATCGACACGCTTCCGGCAGTGAAACTTCTGGACTCGTTTCGCTCGAGTTTTTCGGAAACGAGGGCCCAGAAATGGGAAGTCAAAAAAGTCCTCGCGACCGAATGCATGAGGGTTTTGCCGGCAGTGCAAAGCTCGTGGCTGAACGAATGGATAGTTGAATGGGGCAAGTATCGGCGACGTACCAGCGAGGCGAGTCTAGTCACGTGCCACAGGCTCAATGCCGGAAGACGCTCACCAGAATTATCCAAGACCCTGCCTGAAGTTGTTCATAGACCTGAAAGTGTAACATACTAGATTGATGGCCACATCCTAGCTAATTAGACTCCAAATTTTCTCGCATGGCTGTATATTTGTTTACAATGAAGTTGGCTGGCTTCTTCATACCTGCAGGGCACTTCTGTCCTGGTAGTTGACACCCCGGATGATCATTAGTCCGCCTCTTGTGCTCCGTGGAACTTTTTATTTAAACCCTAACCAGTTTTTTTCCTCGTTTCCCTCCTCCTACGCAACTCTACGAAAACCTTCGCAACTGAAATGCAAGTCAGGTTTGCGCCGTGGATCGCCAATCAAGTCAGCAGGTACGATTTCACGAGTTTTCTCAAGGTGTTCCCCCCTTCCAATGATGATCCTATATCATTTACATATTCTTTGAAAATGGTGATACACAATCCCGAAGTTACACTGAGCACTGGGTTAAACAACGCGATATCACAAGGATGTCTTCTACTGACAATCGCTGACGCGTCCGTCGCAGACTCTCCACGCCACGATGCCCGAACGGATGACCATTGTCGAACAGAGGGTACGTGCCATCATCAAGCTCTTTACTACTCCCTCGCTTCCAAGTGATGTATATTATTGCATTTACATAAACCCGAACTATACTGTGGGATTAAGTTTCAGCCTTGCGTCTGATGGTCTTTTTACAAACCTGTCTTGATTCAACAAACTTGCTCGATTACGACTTGCTTGCTAATGAACCCAGTGATAGGGGAACAGAACAGCGAGATGCAATCCCCTTGCTCCTGGAAGAGAGGGATTCGTATAGAGGTACGTGGCATGGAGTTTCTTGCTATTCCTTCCCTCCCAAGTGATGTAAATTATTGCAAATCATATAAACCCGAACTATACTGTGGGATTAAGTTTCAGCCTTGCGTCTGATGGTCTTTTTCAAAAATGCATTCTTTCGACCGACTTACTTGTTCGACGACCCGCTTGCTAACGAACGCAGTGATACGGAAAAGCAAGATCCACTCGATGTTTCGATGATTCAGACCCATGACTAGATGTACAAGGAGCTCTTGTCCCTGTACAGCGGAGTGAGGATGAAGCGCCCGCCTATGAAGGGATTTGCCCTCGTAGGGCTAGAGCTCGAACTTAACACATCCATCTGTCATCAGACAGACTCTTGATGCCAATCGTGCGCTTCACCCATACTCGCCGAATGCGAAACTTCGCCAGGCCGCCAATGTTCATGAATGGATAAAGGTGTGTGCGGGTGCAAAAATGGTCAGCGGAGCAGGAGAACTACGCGACCCTGCATGGTGTATTTGGAGAAACACGCGCATTGTCGTTCAACGAATCAGACGAAACCATAAAGCATGTCGTGCAATGACGCTTGTGCAGCGAATTTTCAAAGATTGGTAGCAAGCCAGCGACATGACGTAGCATCATGGATCCCGACAATTGCTCATGCTTCGAGCCTGGCAGGCGGCCGGCAGGCCACTGCCCTATCCAGCCTCGGCACGACCAAGACTTCGACTTGACTATGAAAAGCATCGAGGCCAAGACGCTGATTTGGTGTTGGGGAGTGCACTCTTTTCCCATCTATTAGGGACACTAGTTCGTTTTATTGCACAGTATCACCGAGATGTGAATTCTGCTGCTCTGGAATTGTTTTTTGGGGATGAAGCAGCAGTACTGATGAGTGAGACGAGCTTAGAATTAGTCTTTGATCAGCACCGACTCCTGCGAGTCATGCAATTTTCAAAGCTATGCCTCGTCAACCTACAAACTGGGTATGATGTGAGTGCGAAACACATCAAGTCAATCACAGTTGCTTGGAAGTGAATTGTTTGTACATTTCATTCCAGTTATTCTCGTCCTTCCTGAACCTTCTCTGCCTGCTGTCTAATCCTTCTTCTTGTCGCTCTGGATCTTCTTCCACTGCCTAGCCAAGTTGATCAAGGCCAGGCCCGCCGCGGCGCTGCTTCCATCCTCCACTTGCTTCGTCCAGAAGCTATCCGAGCCCGAAATGAGTACCGACTTGCGACGCTCTCTTTCCGCGTGTGACAGATTCACACCAGCCTGCTTGTTATGCTCAATCTGCTCCAAATACTGTAGTCGCCGTGCATATCTCTCGCTGCGCTCTTTCCGAATCTGCTCAGAGCCGTATTGCTCGAAGATCCACTTTGTCAACGATTTCAGGAGCAACAGCGCGTGTTCGCTGATGAATATGGTGATGGGGAGGGTAGTCCAGCTGCCGCCCCCAATACTATTTGTTCCAAAGAGGTGGACTATAGCGGCCGTGGTGATGCTCCCGAGTAGAGTGAGTGTTTCGAGTGCGGTGACCCACGGTCCGATGCCGTCGGATCGGGTAGGCGCAGGTCTTTGATGCTCGATGCAGATCCTGGCAAAGTCGGAGCGGAGCTCTATCCAGTTGTTGACGAGAAATCCCACGGATATCAAGGGCCAGACGGGCGAGAACAAGGCGAGATAGCCGAATTGAAGCACGATCTCGGCAATGTCGTCTTGAACGTTGTACTTGGACCGTGTCGATTGGTTGCGGACTCTCTTCAAGAAATCCACCTCCATTGGGTCATCGGATGTGAGCATGGGAAGCATGGTATCTTTAGTGTAGGCTCGGCGATAGTCGCGATACCACTCATTTAGCTTGTACTTGATCAGGGGAAGGATGTTCTCTCCGAAGAAATCCGAAAGTTGTCCTGTTACCGTGAGAGCGATGACCTCGTTGCGCAGCCGGTCTGAATCGGGCCGGAAGGGCCTCAGGGCGAGAGTGCTTGTGAACTTGGGAAAGAGGCGTCCCAGAAGTTGCTTCACGTGAGGGATAATGTCATCTCCAAATGGAACGTAGATAAATGCCGTTAATAAGATTGGGAGATAATTGGTGATGATGCTGAGCACAAAGAGTTTTTGTGTCAAAGACATTTCATGATCGTCCGCTGTCCGGTGGTTTTCGTACTCGGTCAAGGCGGCAGCGATTCCTTCCAGAGCAGAGGAGATTCGGGGAATGGCGACGGCTAGCAGCACGGTTGGCACATGTTCCTGGATGTCGGTCAGTTTGAGCTTTTAGAATGGGGTTTTTATTGAGGGGTCGTTCGCATGCTTACCAAGACGAATTGGTGAGGACCTTCATACGTCTCACAGATGAAGACCTCAACTACAAAAACCGAGCAAATCATCAGGCCCAGTGCAAGGGTAGACAGTAAAATGAAGGGAACCTCAAGTAGCTGCCGTGAGATCTGCTTCCATTTGGGAAAGTAGTGCTCGATGGGACCATTCTCATCCGCAATGATCTTTTCGTACTTGAAGCTCGGCCTATTCACTTTGACCTTGTTGACGCCTCTTGCTGTCCAGCGAATACTGAGGTCTACCTCCTTGATCTTCCAGTACTCCAGAAAGACGGTACACCACACGCTCGTCAGGATGGCGTAGGCTAGAGAGTACTTTGAGTGAAAGTGCCAAGCAATGAGGCCGGTGATGGCAGGGAAGATCATGAACATGAGGTATGTCTGAATAAAGGCAAAGTAAAAGGCGACTTTTGAGCCATGAAGGTCGCGAATCCTGTCAAAGTCCTCGACGGTCAATATGATGCGCCTGCTCAAATGTCGCAAGACGGACTGGTTTGCGGGCTCATTATGAAGAGGAAACATGGACTTGACATGTTTCCAGTCGCCGACTTGGGGTGTGATGCCAGCACCACCGAGGTCTTTCGGCCAGAGGATCAGATGGTACAAGGCAAGCAGGTCTTCTGCTTCAAAAAGACCCCTTACGACGGTGTCTTTGTCGCCCCCGGGGTGCGACTGCCTGATGGCGTACAGCCAATCCTTGACTCTGCAACCGAGTCAGCGAGGCACCTAGGTTGCAAACAAGTCTTGTGTCGACGCAAAGTCGGGACCGTTACCTTTCCTTGTACACGGCATTGCCTAGCAACTGCTCAGATGCCTTGACGAAAACCAGGATGGTCTGTTCATAGCCTGGACGGACCTCGGTGTGCAGACCTGCTGCTTCGAGATTGTCCAGCAGGTGGTTGAACTCCCTGGTTGCCACATCATAATCTTGGTCTGGTCAGCTTGCCCCCTTCCCTGACGTCGTGCTTGGCGTGTCGAATTATACATACCCACGCCCGCAAAGTCATATACCACGACGTACTTGTCGTTATATGACTGCTGATCTTTGGCCAGCGGCGAGCAATTGTTCCCTGTCTCCGTCTGCTTCACAGGGGACGCCGCCCCGTGAGTCGGAGATGGCGAGGGCGGAGCTAGGTGATTTTCCACGGGCAAGGCCAAAGATGGGCGGTGACGATGACCATCATCGGCGGCGTCGGGAGTCATCATGATTGCAAGACCAAGCCGGGTGAATAGAGGCGGTCAAATCGATCAGTCGACTCGGTCTGGTTGTTTGGGTTGGAAGGCACCAGGCCAGATCCAGCGGGCGGTCCAGCGGGTGGCTCCTGCCGAGTTGTTGAGATTTGAAAAACTCGCTAATGCCAATCGGGATGGCCAACAACAAGCAACCAGCAGCAAGCGGCAAGCAACAAGCTGTATGTTGGGATATGGGACGACACCGGCACCAAAAAGAGTCCAAGGGTCGAGGATTTCGCGAGCTACGAGCTGCCAATCCAGACCCTGCACGGCTGAGTGCAACGGTCAACGGCAGCAGCAAATCGGATTGACGTCACTCTATCTCCACTTTACCATTTGCTGGGCCGCTGCGCCACACCGTGCGCCACCCCGCCCGCGCCCGCGCCGCCAGGAAGCGATGGTCTTCTTTTCAAACTTTTTCTTCCAGAAACGTGTGACACGGTGTTGGATTGACGACGTCCGGCCGGAGACATCTCCGCTGCCGGAAAATCCATCCTCCAAAGCCTCACGAAGCCTCACGAAGCGAGGGACCCAGTGCATTCCAGCGCTCGGGCTGTGGCCGCGTGACGGAGCGAAGCTTAGGGGCCTCGTCCAGTGAACCAAGTCAGTCTTGCGAACGTGATTGATGGTGGTTACGGGAATCCCCTGACAATCATGATCCTCTTGCACGAAGGGCAGTCGGGACTTTCACGAAACCATCATTGGCATGACCTGTACATTTCCTCTACTGCTGACTACGCCTTCGGGTGGCTGAGACGGTGGAGTCCAGCTTCTCGAAACTCAACTCCCGCGTTTGCCAACATCCACCCATACGGACAAGGATGTGTCATGGGCGTTTGAAGGATGTGATATGGGGTTCCTCTGGTTCCAGAGGAGAGGGTCAATTTGTTGGCCAATAATGGGTATTGCGGGCAGGACAAACGGCAGGCTGCGAGCTTAAGGGAGGTAAGCAGCGCCGGGGGAAACATGTCGGACTTGATCTGCGCTTCTTTTCTCCCGGCGGTCATTTCTATGAGAAAGTCTCCTCTGCGAGCTTAGGGCTTTGCTGCGTGGTTCTCGCATACATGGGCTTCATGACAGGAAGTGGCGCTGCTGTTCTCTACCGGCGTGAGCGCTATTACGATTTACAAATGTAGATAAGTCAGTTCTTACTAGATCAGCCAAGTTTCTAGTGGCTCAATTCAATTCGTTTCATCTTTATACCTCCCTAGAACGGTCACTAAACGTGTGGTATCCAGGTCGTTTCCCCGTCGCCTCTACGTCTGGACAAGCCTTCCATCGCACCCATTCATCATCCTTGCCCAGTGACATCTATTCTTCCACTTTGATGAACTCCCACCGAATTCCATCAACTTTTCCCAGTACAAATACCTGAGGTGAGACTTCAGACTTGATCTGCCGAAGTTCCTCATTAAATGGCGCGAAGAGTATATGACCTCCATCAGAGGACCGACTGGCATGGAGTCGTTCATAAAATCCATGATCGATTGCTTCGTTCTGAAGAAGTTCACATGCAGAGTGACGCTTGATGCTTTCGTACCCAAGATATCTGCCTGTGACTTGGTTTCGGAAGCCGAGCCATCCATTTTTTAGGCCACAATCCCAGTGCAAGTGCCACTGACTGCCGAAAGTCCCCGTGCCGTCACAGGCTTGAAGCACGAGCGCCCCGTTGACTACGGCCAAAGCACTCCCAGTGCTGCGCTCAACAATGATGAACATTCCGCCATCTCGGGGATCAGTGTCTTTGATCAAATCTGGCCCTCGGGGTACCATAGTGGCGATAGTCGCACTCGGCGTTTGCGTGGGGTCGCCCGTTACTGGCGATGCGCCGTCGGTGAGACCTTGGTCAGAGTGCTGCGCCATGTTCAGTCTTTATATGTGTTAGCCTTTTTCTTGGGGCCCATCGGTTTCTGTACAGGGTTGCAAACCTCACTGGCAAGAATGTGGTGTTTGGTGCCGCGCTGACAATGGACATACTCACGTCATAGGAGAATTTTTTTTTTTTTGTCTTCTGGAAGCAATTCTCGACAATGACTGAAAAAGCAAAAGGAATTCCGGGATTTTCTTTGTGGAACACTGACGAGCTAGAGAGATGGAGTGATCCGAGTTTTGTCGCCACGACTATGTGATGAGGCAGATGAGGAGTGACGAGGCAGGCGAGGAGTGCCCTGAGAAAGCTCGGTGAAAACGGGAGAGAAACGCAAATTTAAGGTTTGCGGGAGGATCGTCCCCAATTCATGAACTGCGTCGTTTGCAAGGTGAATTTGTTTCCTGCGAAGCGAGGCTGCGATTTACCTGTGAAACGACAGAGGCCGACTGCCGAATGACGCGGGTCACCTGCCAGGTGCGACGAACGGTCCGTCAACGGTCCGTCAACAGTCTGTCAACAGTCTGTCAACAAGTCATGGTCAAACAGTCACTTTATCCCCTGAGCCTTCCAGAGTAGAGACGTGTTCTTATTCCACTGCGCCAGTACTAGAGAAATCCTCCTCACAAAAAGTCCTTCTTCTGTCCTCAGGTCTCAATGAAACAACCCTCCTTACCTCCTTTGAAATGCAGATCGGCCTCACGATCTAGGTCTACATCGCCTCTCTGAAGTGCCATTCGGATCCTCCATCCTGTTTTGCGACCAACTTGTCATTTTCGCCCTCGACAGCCACCTCCAGGAGCTTCCGACCTTGAAGTACAAGTAATTTGTAGTTTCCAGCCAGAGTCGGGAGAATGTGGATATATTCCCACGGTTCGTGGTGCCCGGCCTTGGCAATGATCTCCGAATTTCCGTCATAGCCAAGATACCCTGCCGTCACAGCGTTCGAAAATCCAAACCAGCCTTCTTTCTTCTCACAGTGCCAATGACAGGCTTTGTTCTCACTTGATTCGTGTGCCAAGACTAATTTTCCCTTTTCCACAGTCAGGAACCTGCCAATTCCATCTTCAATGATCATATATGTCCCTCCGCACTGGGGCACGGGCAATGCTTCGTCGCTCACGTCGGACATTGCCTCCCCGGCACCAACAGTGCTGTCAGGCGTCATTTCGCTGATGATGGACGAAACATCGTCAGCCAACTGCTTACGTCAATCTACCTTTGATCAGTGGCTGTTCGCGACAATGGAGGAGCTATTGTGCAGGCAAGGGGTTGTGATGACGTGCGTAAACAGAAAACGTACCGTCATTGTGTGTGGTCTTCGGTGGCGGTTTCATCCAGTCCTCTTTACGTTCAAAGGAAGTCAAAAATGGAAACCACTCAATATCTTCAGGCAAAACCCAAAGAGGACGTCCAGAAGATATCGTTTGGCGGTGGATGCCTCAGGGCGTCTTAGCTTCTGCGGGCAACATATGTTTTAATTTCGGTGAAGGTGAGGAAAAATTATTGTCAGGACTCAGGAATTACGAGTAGTCTCGCAAGGTAGGAGAAGAAAAGACTGCTTGGCCCACATGATCAAGTCGGCACAAGACCTGTGAATTAGGTCGAGTCATGGAAGCAAACGAGCATGCTCCGCGCTTGCCGCATTGCCATGTAAATGTTCACCCGCCAGCTTGCACAATTGTACCTCAGCCACCGGAAGCAGGGAATGAAGACCGGGCAACAAAAATATTATCCAACAATTGCAGTGTCTGTACTCCGAAATATTCGGTTTCATAAACACAGATAATTCGAGCAACAGTACAGAGTAGGCATGTATTAACCGTACATGGAATCCCATCAGCCCACCCCCTATCCTAGACCGTTATTAATTTTCCGTTCCTTCCTGCCAGCCCTTTCCATCCCCATCCCATCCTACACAAACTCCTACCAGAACAGAACCAGAACCAGAACCAGAACCGGGCGCCTCCTACAAGAGAGCGCCAAAAGCAGCAGCAACAAGCGCCACCATACCAGCACCCTGCTTCGCAGCACCCGCCGTCACAATAGGGGCCTCCCCATTGCCGCCAACGGGCTTCCCATCGGCCCCGCACAGGAAGTAGCACCCGTCGACGACCTGGCACCGCTGGCCGCCGGGGTACTCATGCGCCGGGTTGCACGAGTACCGGCCCTGGCTGGTGCCCCCGGGGGCGGGACACGCGCCGCCCCCCCCGGCGCCAGTGGGCTGCGCGGTGCCGGCCCCGGCGCCGGCCGTGGCCGTGGCGTTGGACGGACCCGCGTCGACGATGGGCACGCCCGCCGCATCGGCCAGGAAGTAGCACCCTTCGAAGACCTGGCACCGCTGGTCGCCGGGGTACTGGTGCGCCGGATTGCACGAGTACCGGCCCTGGCTGTCAGTCACTCCCGCGGCCGGGCAGTCGGCCGCCGTGGCGAGGCCCGCTCCGACGAGGGCGGCGGGGAAGAGGAAGGCGGCTTTCATTTTTTGGTGTTTTGTTCGGTAGCAAGGATGAGTTTTTGAGAGGTGCGGTGGAAAGAAAGGAAATTGTTCACGTAAGAATGTCTGCCTGATCTTCGGAGAATAATAATACTAATAGTTCTTGAAAAAAAAAAATAAGAAGAAATTGGCAGCGAGTCACTCCGTCCGGACTGTTTTATATCCACCTTGACGCAGTTGGGCGCGAATTGCTCCCGCGTTCTTGAACTGCGCAAGAGATAAGATAGATGGGAATTTGGATTTGGACTTGTCCACGCCACGACGGACCATTTTCCCTTGTCGGCCAATGCTCGTCTCCGATCCTGACTTGACTCCCGTTCACATCGTCATGTATTCATGTGTTCATGACGCAGGGCCCCGTCCACAAGAAAGGCTAATTTAGCACGACGCTAAGCAATCAATCGTCTCAAGTTGAATTTCATGATTCTATTTTCTCATATGATTTTATGAAACGAAGGGATTACTGGCGATACCCGGCTAGTGCAACAATCAACATCCAAGTTAATAAAGACCGCAGTTATAGAATCCCGGTATAACACAGGATGCAACCTAATGTGGGCACAAGCTTCGAGGTTACAAATACAGGGAGCTACGAAGTTAGACCAAAGTTAGCAATAAACTTCATGGCCGTGTTAGCGCAAGACATCGTCGTAGTTCGCGACCGCAGTTCAAACTCAAATCCGTTCGTGCTCGCAGCGTAAACAACTGACCAATGGTCCGATACAATCAAATGTATTACACCGTGAATGAAGCAAATTCAGCCACCACAATGAATAAATGTCGCAGATAAGAGAAGACGCACCAGCAGAAAGAGCAACAGTCATGAGCGCGTCGTTTGAACTGATGCAAAGTCAATTAGCCTCCTCGAGGAACCCGCCCAATCAGCAAATTTTGGATTGGGCCCTCATCCCGAAAACGCCAGTGCGCCCGTTTGGCAAAGAAAAGACGAGATACATGGAGATCAGCTCCCAGGGCAGTGAGACGCAAATGTATCATGATTTCCCCAGGACAGTGAAGAGCAAATTCAAGAACTTGCATGGCAGCATGGAAGCCGACCCGACCAGAAAGATTATATACAAGTGGCAGTGGCAGTGGCAGTGGCGCGACGCGACGCAACCACCGTGACAATCGTCATCGCCTCAGTCCTCCTCTTCCCGAGCAGCAGGAGCGACTTCGCAAGCTTGGGCAAAGAAGATTCTGGCTGGAACTTCCTGGTCGTTTGTGATGCTGTAGTAATTGCCTGCCTTCCAGTCAGTAAGAGCCAGCTTGCACCTCGGAAGAAGTCCCTCACCTCTGGGCACAAACCAGGTCCCGCCAGCAGATATCCGGAACTGAACCTCATTAATCGTCACCAGGACTTTCCCGTAATGAACAAAGAAGACCATGTGCATCTTGCGCGAGTTCTTGGGTCGCTTCTCGGCCTCGGGAGGCAGGTCCACCACGCCCGCACCCATAAAGGGCATCGTGAGCGTCTTGGCGAAGCAAAACGTGGCGTCCGGAATCTCCTTGACCTGTATTGCATCTGCCGCGATGGCGAGTCGATCCTGCGTCACGCGCACCTCCTCATCGTCGCCGGGCGGGAAGGATTCGTGTTCTGGCTCCCACAGAACAATGTCTCCCATGACCAGGCCTTCGTCCATCTCCCAGTCTTCGAGCTCCTCCTCCTCCTCGACGGCTTCGTGGATCATCTTCTTTGCCTTTGTCCGCGTCTTGCTCCGGGGAGCCCGGGCTGACGGCGGCGCGTTTGGCGAGATTCGAACGACATTCTTGACACGTGGGCCCGGCTCGTGGCCTACCGTTGCCTCTCCCCATGTGTCCATCATCCCCCGACCCGAATGTCGCTCCGACTGGTGTTGGCTTGCAGAAGTGCCATCGTTTCGAAACGACACCAGACCTCTTGATCTCGGCAAAGGCGGGCCACGCTGTATCTCCATGAATGTCTCGTCGCCTTCGCCTTCGTCCTCGCCTTCGCCATCGTCCTCATCTCTCCGTTTGGGTGGCGGGCGCTCCGTTTTGCGGGGCCTTCCTCTGCCTCGCTTCACTGGCTTTGCTTCGACTTTTGGTGACACATGTACTTTCGGTCTTGGAGCGGGTGGTGCCGCGGTCGTTCCTCTTGATGCTGAGGTCCCTGGCCGCGGTGGCGGGGGCATCTCTGTACGCTGTCTCTTCTCTTCTCTCGGAGATTGGTCCTCTTCCGACTCGCCTCCTCCAGGGGGCGTCTCCGACGGACGCTTCTTCTTCGTCTCCAACATCGACTGCACCGGTTGTGACTTCCTCAGAGGTGGTAATGGCGACGACTTGGCCAGCGACGGTAATGTAGCCGGTGACTGTTGCGGTAGGCCTCCTCCGGGCGAATCGTTCCCATCCCGGGGAGGCAGATCATGATCCGCTCTGCTCTCGAATTCCGCTCCAGTGAAATTATCGCTCCTCATCGCATCAAACATGTCCATGGATTCGTTCACGAGGTCCGACACCGTCGGATCTTTCTGTTCCACCAGCGTTGGATCCACCGGCAAGTCTCCCCCGTCGTCTTCCGAATCTTCTTCGCCCTGCTCCTGTTCCTGCTCCTGTTCCTGTTCTTGCTCCTGTTCCTGCACCCTATGCAATGACGGCCTTGAAATGTCCCTCACATCTTGCCCGTCCACGCTCTTCGATTTCCCCGCTACCTCAGCAAAGTCCAGTTTCCGAGTGACCGTCACATCGCGGTCATCGGCCAAGCCGCTACGAGATGGCGAAGACAGGTGATCGAGATGGGGGTTCTTCTTGGCAGGTGAGTTGAGGTGAGTCTTGATAGGAGATCGGCTTTTCGGTATCGGGTACGTTATGCTGCGTCGATTTTTGAGCAATGTCTGCGGTCCGGGTCCATCGCCTGTCCCGCGTCAGTTACCGGCCTCACATCTCCATCATCTGACCATTGCAGTTTGCGGTCCAGCTGCAAAACTCGTCGGCACTCACTGGATGCGATTTCCATTTCGCCGCTGCCCGCATCGTCCGAGCCTTCATCCTCGCTATTCGCAGGCTTCCCTTCGTGCGGGGAGAAGATGGATTCGAGCGGTTGCATGCCATGCTCGTCTCGTTCACCTCCATCTTGTAGCACAACACCGGTTTTTCTAGGCCAGCGCCCAGCGTGTCAGCGCATCTGATTTCCCCCCGGTCACTTTTGCAGCATCGTCTTGACCGGGATTTATTCCACCACCGAAGCGCACATACCGACCACGAACTCCAAGCTGGTGAAATGCTTGCGGCTCAGGCCGCGGACGCTTGACGCTCCGGGCCATGGCAAACAAAGAAGAAAGGTGCAGACTACCACCCACCACTGGTCGTTTTTTTTTTTTTTTTTTTTTTTTTTTTTCGCTTCGACGCGCAAAACTGTCGAGATTGTATCGCTTGGGTTTGGGTTGAATCGTCGTCCTGTCTTGGTCTCGGGTGTGTCTGGCTCGCGACCATTTATAACTCAGTGACGCGCTTTTGAAGCTTTTTTTGCCGCGCGGTGTCAGCTTTTTGGGAAGGTGGAGCATGGGGCGTGGGGCGGACGCACGCACGCCTTTGACTGGATCCATCAATGCTTGTGTGGGGCAGCAGCCTTATGTACGAACGCGTCTCTCTTACCCTACGCGTAAAGCAGCAGCACCAACCAACCACCAGCAACCCCAGATTTCAAACATCACCAAAGCACATCACACATCACATCACAACCATGGACGAAGCCGACGACACCCTCCTCCCCCCCAGCACAACCTTCATCCCCCCCTCCATCCACCACTCGCCCCTCGTGACCGGCGCCTCCTTCACCCACTACGCCCCCGTCCCGCCCACCCTCCTCACCCCCGACTCTGACTCCGGCTCCGACTCCCCCCCTCCCCCCTGCTGCCTCGGCGTCGACGAGGCCGGCCGCGGTCCCGTCCTCGGCCCCATGGTCTACGGCGCATTCTACCTCCCCCTCCCGCTCTCCGACCCCCTCCTCCGCCGAGCCCACCGCTTCGACGACTCCAAGGTCCTCACGCCCGCCGTCCGCTCCTCCCTCATGCGGAAGCTCTGCACGCCCTCGACCGACCTCCACTCCTCCTGCGGATGGGCCACGGCCTCCCTCTCGGCCCGGGACATTGGCGCCAACATGCTCCGCCCGAGCGCCTACAACCTCAACGCCCAGGCCATGGACGCAACCATCGATCTGATAAGGGGCGTCTTCGAAAGGGGCGTCAACGTCCAGGAAATCTACGTCGACACCGTCGGCCAGCCGGCCGCGTACCAGGCCAAGCTGCAGCGCGTCTTCCCCGCCACAAAGATCGTCGTCGCGAAAAAGGCCGACAGCTTGTATCCCTGCGTCAGCGCCGCGAGTGTCTGCGCAAAAGTCACGAGGGACGCCGCGCTGGAGGAGCTGTACAGGTATCGGGCGAGGGGGGAGGGCGGCGGTGACGGTAACGGCGACGGCGACGGTAACGGCGACGGCGACGGCGACAACGGATTGGAGTGGGGGTCGGGATATCCCTCTGACGCGAGGTGTGTGAGCTGGATGAAGAGGAATATGCATCCCGTGTTTGGGTGGGGTCCGGAGTGTAGATTCAGCTGGGGAACGGCCAAGGATATGCTGGAGGGGAGAGCGGGCGCTGTAAAGGTCGATTGGCCGACCGAGGAGGAAGATGACACGATGAGGTTGACGGATTACTTTGGCGGCGGCGAGGATGAGCTGGGGGGCTGGTATGGTTCTGCTGTGGGGTTGGAGGCATTCTGAAATAAATCATGTCGCAGTGTATACAGACCCAGGGTGCAGTAAGTCATCGACATTATCTCGTATCCTGCCATAAAGTCTACATCTTCGACTACGTTGCCTTTGCCCATCCAAGCGCCGCATCATACCGGAAAAACCCACGCTTTATACCCATACAATACAGGGCTCCTCAAATGTCATCGAGGCCCTCCTCCGCAGAGCCGGCCTTCTTGCCCCGACTGTCCAGTCTGTCCATGCCCATGCCCATGTCCTCACCCTCACCCTCACCATACGCCCGAGGGTTCGCAGGCACGTTCAACGCCTGTCTCGCCGTCTCCGAGTTGGCGATGAACTCCCGCAGCTGCTGTTTGGCGATATCAACGCCCTGGTTGACGGCCGCGTTGCTCATTTGCATCATGGGACCCAGCAGGTTCAAGGTATACGCGACATACGTGCCACCCGCAAGCATGATGAGGAAGACGAAGAGGAAGGGGTTTCGCAGGACTACCCGAGGGGATTTTTAGCCATCATGTCAAATCAACACCCGTGTCACCAAGAGCATGGCAAACTCAACTTACCCATAAAGATCTCGTTCCATCCCAGCGCAATCAGCAGTCCGTAAAAGTACCATGGGATCTGGGCCACGCCGCCAATAGCACTTCTCTTGGCTTCCACGTAGACACCATCCGCCGTCTTTTTGAATCGGACAACAAGATCCTGGCGCTTGCTTTCGCTGAGCACAGTCATTTCTTCCTCGAGGCTCTTGCCCTCATCTTCGTCGACGCCACCGATGGGGGCCAGGTCCTCCTCGTCCCCGGCTTCCGCACCAGTCGGTTGTCCTCCGACAAAGCTCACGAGATCTGGGGGCGCATACGTCGTTGATAGACGGAATCGCGACAGGAGTGGGATGAGGGTGAGGGTGGACTCTCGTGCCTTGGTGTAGATGCCCTCGATATCATCGGAAGGTCGCCATATCCGCGGAACGCCAGCCTCGTCGTATCGGAACTTATCCTCAAAATTCTCTCGCAGCTTCAGGAGGATGTTGCCCTCCATGACCTCTTCATCGATCTTCTCCCGCAGACCGACCCAACTCTTGCGACGCAGGCGCCACATGCCAACCTCGGCTTCTTCGTCGCTAGCGTCAAAGCTCTTGGCGCGGTCCGCGAAACGACTCTCGGCTTCCTTGACGATGCTGGTAAAGACACCCCACACGCGATCCCAGAGGTCCTGCTCGCTGGGCTTGTCTCCAGTCTCGGGTGCGCCCGTGCCGCCGCGTCCTGATCCCAGCTTGTTGAACTCGAGGCCAATAGCCTCGCCGAGCCGGGACTTGACCCATCGCTCAACCCTCGTCGCCAGTCGTCGCATTTCCTCCTTGCCCAACTTGCCGCTAACTTCGTCGAGCTCGGCCTCGAACAATGAGTATTGGGGTTTGAAATTGGTCCACGGAAGATCCTGGATCGCCAACCCCTGAGCTTCTGTCTTGAATATTCCCAGTGTCTTCTTCTTCTCGTTGGCAACAATCTCGGCGAATTCGTAACCGCCGCCAGCCTTCTGCCCGGCCTTGACTTTGCTTGTCACAGCATCACTAAATGCTGACACACCGGCCTTGTGGGCAGCTGCCAGTTGGCCCATGTACAGCGCCTTGAGTCTCGCGTCGACCTTGGCCTCCAGTTCTTGCCTCTTGCGCGCATACACACCTTTGTGGTAGCGACTGGCTTGGACCTCGAACGCACCAAGAAGCTTGGCGCGGGCCGCACTGCCCACGGCGCCGAGGTCTGGCAATACAAGAATCTTGCCCAGTTTTGTTGCCTCGCCCTGTTGCTCCTCTAGAGGGGCCACAACAAGGTCGAATGCCACCAAGACTTCGCGAGAGATTTCATCGCACCGGAACTGGGCCAGTAATTCTTGCTGCGTCGGCAGGTCGAGATCCTTGTTGTTGACAATCTGGTCCCAAATGCCCTCAGCATATACCGAAAAGCCATCGGCGGGGATCCTCCGATGATACTCTGGCAGAAACAGGCCGCCCTCGAGCTGGTGATCACCCCCCTTGTTTCCCCTGTGACCAGCAGTAAATCTTGTACCAAGCTCCTGCACTTCACTGACAAACTTTTCCGCCTGAAGGATCTTGTGCGGCAAGGCCGCGAAGCCAAAGTCGAAATAGTCTTCGATCCGGGAGTTTTCCAGGCCCTGGGGCTTGGAAATGGTCGACCAGATTTTGGTGAGATCCTGTATCAGGGTTGTGCGGAGGTTGGACAGTGGTGTGGTGCCAAGATGGTCTCGAATAACGAAGAAAAGAAGCGATCGAGGTGTTGACCTGCGTGGGAGATGTGAGTGAAATCCATCGGATGTCCTGCCATTCCCGCCAAGGGAATGGAGACAAGTTTATAAAAAAAAAAAAAAAAACACCTACTGTTTATCCTTGAGAAAGATCTGCAGGTTGACCTCGAAGACAGTCTTCAGCAAGCCCATGTTGGCCCCTTGGTACAACCCCACCTGGTGCTCCCAGATGTTGACAATCAGGACTTCACTCGTCGCCAGCGCGAACAATGCGCTCTTCCTCTCAAAGTCCTGGTCCTCGCCACGTTCGCGACCATCGGTGCCTTCAACGTCCATGACGAGAATGTTGTCGGCCATTTTCGCGCCGGCACTCTCCTCGCGCTTGTTCTTGGACATCCAGATGCCCTTTGTTGTTTGGCGTCGTTCCGTCTCGGACATGACGGAGAACTCGGTGCCAAACAGGTTGTTCAGGAGCGTAGACTTCCCGGTGGACTGGGAGCCAAAGACGGAAATGAGGTGATAGTTGAAGCCGGACTCGGCGACATGGGTGCTCTGTAGGTAGTCATTGAGGTTGCCACTAAATATTGCAAGACGCGCCGCGTGTGTCCCCATGTCAGCTTTGTCTGGCCCTCACAGTTTCTATATAATCTGTGGAGCGGATTGGCGCCGATGCAATGCTTACTTGAATTCTTTGTCCTCGTCAATGACTTGCACGCCATGCTCGTAGCTTCCGCCGGCAGACTTGTCGCCCACGGCAGCGAAGTGGCCGTTCATGATAGCAGCTCAAGGATGGAGGGGGAAGGGGGGGGAGGGTCAACACGATGCAGAGCTCCAGGAGCCACCAACATCAGACGCTTGGCGCAAATAAGGATAAGGGAGAGCGTGACCAATTTCCAGGGGGGAGGCAAGAAACAAACAAATAAATGCGGCAAAGGCAAAATGGGTACTGAAAAGAAAAAAAACGCCACGAGCCCCGGAAGAAGAGACGATTTTCAAATGGGCCGAGGGATGCCAGCGGGAGGGAAACGGGAAAGTTGTCTGCTTTCTGGTTCTGGTTGAGTTGTGGCCAGCAACCAGGGTCCCCACGCGGACCGCTTGATTTTTCCGCCTCCGGGGTCGAGCCGCCCTTGATTGGCCCGGCCGCTTTATTAAGTCAGGTTCTGATGGACATAGTAGCGTACGTACAATAGCACTGATGGCGGGGCATGAGACATGAGTTCAAATTCATGATCGACTTCCGACCTCAACATTCATTGAACCAGACAGACCCTTCCTTCAACTACCAGCCAACCAATTCCAGCTCATCTATCAAGCACAAGCCATGTTGATCAGAGAATCCCACACCGACGTCCCAACGTCTGCCAATGGAAAATCCAGCCCAATGCGTATGTACGCAACAGCAAACCACCCAATGAACACCAACAACGCCAATCCAACAAAACTCACTCATCACTCATCACTCATCAGGCATCTTCCTCTTCCATCCCACCATCCCCGGCTATCCCCACGCGTAAGCACTTCACTCCCCACTCCATTCCATTCCATACACGACCACTCTGATATTCCGATATGCAAACGGACCACGTGTGGAAGTCCAAGTAGTAGATGCTAAAAGCAAACAGTCGTTTCCCAGGTGTATGCATCTTCAGTGAAATCTACCAAGGTTACCAACCCCCCCCCCCCTCTTTCCCAGCGCAGCCCCCAAACTCCCACAATAGTAGACTCAATAATCCTCACTCTCCTCTCACCTATCAGTCACGGGCCCCGTCGCCCGCTTCGCCCGCCAAATCGCCGGCCAAGGCTTCATCGTCGCCGCGCCATCTTCGTACCACGATTTCGTCGGTCCCGACCCGTTAAACTACGACGCCGCAGATACAGACCGGGGCAACAGGTTCAAGGTTGAAAAGGTAAAAGCGTATCGTGTCTCCCATGCATGAACCCCCCCCCCCCCCCCCCCGGACACACACATGTTCGCAACCCAGCCATACCAACGAACTTGAGATCCTCAGACCCTCGAATCATACGACGCAGACTCGTTCGCAACTGTTGACCATCTCCTGTCCTTACCCACGTGTACCGGTCGGGTTGGTGCCACGGGCATGTGTCTAGGAGGACACCTCGCGGTTCGAGCAGCTGTACGTCTCAGCCCTCAGACATGTAATCATCTGAATGATATGATTTCTCACGGTCTCGACGTATTAGCTTGACCCCCGCATCACGGCCACAGTAGCCTACTTCGCAACAGACATCCACTCTCGTACGCTCGGCCCATACACCGCTGCCAATTCTTCTCCCGACCCGCCACCTTCATCAAATCACACCCTCGACCTCTTTCACAAGCTCAAGGGCGAGGTAGCTCTCATATTTGGGATCAAGGACACGCACGTTCCCGACCAAGGACGCGACTTGATCCGCCATAAGCTCCGGGAGGCGGGCGCGGTGTTTAGTTTCCACGAGTTCGCTTGGGCACAGCATGCTTTCATACGGGACGAGTTGAGCAAGGGGCGGTACGATCCTGCCGTTACAAAGGCTTGTTTTGAAGTCTTACTGGAAGTATTCGGGAGGGTGCTGAAGACGGATCTGGGAGAGCCTGAAGGCAAACCGGCTGAACTGGAACATGTGTGCTAAGCGAGCTATGCGAGCAGAAAGGGGGAGGAAACATGGCACAATTTGAAGCGTAGCCCACCCAATGCACCAAACTAGCTCATAATTATTAAATGCGCAGGCATGAGGGAAACGATACTTCAGACAATCAACCACGCTTAGCGGGATGTAGGGGGGGGAAAAAAATACTGCATGGCGATAGGTGCCAGCTCTTTTTGCAGTTGAGTCTGCGTAGCTAATGTAATGTAGTGGACTCCAATAACCAAAGGGTACCCAAGCAAACCAGTTCTATAATCAAAGCTACTACTTTCTGGATGTCCTACTTGCGAGTAGTTTTTCATCCTCCGTTTTTTTTTTTTTTTTTTCACCACATGTCAATTCGTTTCATGTACATTCTGTGCGTTTGTGTAAAGCATTTTAATATTGGCCAGTGGACGGGCCACGTGATGGTTCACGATGCGGATCACTGCCGTGCTGTGTTCTTTGGGAGGCCGCCGGATGAAGTACTTCCTCGTCCTCCTCCTTTACAGTGGCCTCATGATGACCACTTCTGTTGAAGCTATAGAACCGTTGAGGCAATCCTGTTTGAGCTTCTTCGTCAAAACTCGCCCGGCGGGGGCTGGTGGTATCGGTAGTAGGGCTGATGAGCGTCTGGAGGCCCTCGCCAGCCCTCCTGCGTCCACGCTGGCTCTCCTTCTTGAGAAGTTCGTTTCGAACCGACTCAATGTCCTTGGAGCGGCGTGGGTCTTCAGATGGTGAGCGCGAGGTGAATGATCGATCGTCGCGGAAGTCCCAGTTGCCGCTTGTCTCCACAGCTAGTGACCTGGCGTTGAGATCAGCAACAGCGTGCTTTTCGGCGGCCCGAGCTTCCTCTTCAGTCTGATGAGTATTCGCGGGTACCATACGTCCAGCATCTGCGGCTTTAGAAGCGTCCTCGCGACTTTTGGCCGCCCACTGGTCCGTCACGGCAACCGCATAAGTTGGGTTCGTGGGTCCACCCAAAACCTCGACGCCACCTCCAGGAGCATGAATAGGAATCTGCTTGAGAGCAAGGACCAAGGCACACATGAACTTGGAGCGGCGAGTAGCTCGAACGATACCATTGTGCCAGTTAGACTTGTGCTGAATAGAAATCTCAAGAGTGAGTTTGTCCAGATTGTTGACACTGCCAACGCCAATGGTGAACTCGGGCTTGAAGTCACGAGAATTGTCCGGGTGTTTGACAAACTTCTCCATCTCGGCACGAAGCAGTTCAATGTCCTCAAACGAAGTGTCGTACGAGACATCAATAGTGAAGGACTCCGTCATAGCCTTGCTGCGTGTGACATTGTCGATCCAAAGATTATTCAGCACAATGTTTGGTACCTGCCACCTCAAGGTTAGTCCTCTGGTTGTGTCGTCGTGAGACGATTCGGGGCTTACTGATTCATACCTGAGTAACCTGGTTCTGCGCAGTCTTGGTGAAAACAGTGTACAGCAACGAGATCCTTTCCACCATCATCTGTGAACCACTGATTTCGCATCGGTCGCCAACGTCATACGGGTGCTTGACGAAAAGGAAAATGCAAGAGCCCAGGAACTCTTGGGTAGTGACAGCAAAGACAAATGACAAAGAAAGAAGAGCTGTGCCAGCAGTCGCCACAGTGGTCAAGAAACTGCTGTGGAAGAAGAAGACTTGTGTGACTTGTTAGCAGCAACGCGCATTGACGTCGAGTTTTCAGGGGGGGAAACCCGTAGGGGTAGGGGAACCTACGGAAAATGAAAATGCTAATGAGGACAACCACGAAAAGCAAGACCTTGTCGAAAACGCGAAGGGCCTGTCCGATATCCTTCATGCCCTCGCCAATCGCTTTGCGCTCCGTGCCCATTTCAACCGTTTTGCGGACCATTTCGTCGAGACTGATGTCGCCGTTCAAATCCGAATCTATCATGTTGAAGGCTTCTTCGGCCTCAGCTTTGTACGCAGGGCCAAGAACTTCTTCAAAATCTTCTTTGTAAAGTGCATCTTTGCCTTCCAATACGAATGACATCCAGATACGCCTTCCCAGGGCCTCGGACGGCAACTTCTTCTCCAAGGCCTCAAGCACAATGGAGTGGGCAGAGTTGGGGTTGAAGACTTGCTTTCCGGTGATTTCGTGGGCAACATGGCCAACAACTGATGTGACCTTGCCTCCGAAACGTCCAACGTCACCGATAATCTTCATAGGTGTAGCGGAGCCGTTGCCACCAATGATCTTCTTCTTCTTTGATCGCAACATCATCTCAATGCTATCGTTGATGACGTGATCTTCCTCGGAGAACTCGGGACAGTACATGGGAAATAGCGTTCGGGAGGCATCGAAAAGGAGCCCGAGAAGGTGGATCTCGCGCTTGGAGGCTTTGATTCTGTTGGCAAAGGAGCGCTGATGGTAGGATACACCAATCAGTTGAACGAAGGCTTTTTCCACCAAGAGCACGGCCGAAGAGACAAACAGCGCGCCCAGTATTTTCTCAATCACATCGGTCCACTCGACTCCGAGAGAGAGCGCGCCACTGAAGAGATTTTTGAAGGTGAGCCAGGTGGCAAGGGCCCAGAAGAAAAGCGAAAGAGTGATGTTGAGGTTCTTCAAAACAGTGGCATACTTGCGAACGCCTGTACTGACGACGCCTGAAACAAACGTGAAGACTTTGGGAAGCAGCCAAGCCACCACCTTGCCAGCCCAAAGTGTCAGCCAGGTAATTTCAATCCAGAGCAGAAGACTGAAGACTGAAGGACCGTTCTTGGGCGGCGAATTGGAATCCTTGACTCTTGCGTTGCCAATCGTGGGCGAATCCTTGTGGCCCGTCAAGGCTAAAACGATGACGGGCACTGCCAGGATAATGCCCACAGGGATGATATAGACCATGTAACGGGTAATGACGGAAAAGCCGATGATCTTGGCGTAGAATCGCCCAAGGGCATTTACGCTCACTTCATCGGAACCACCAGTGCCCTTACGCCCCAGTTTCTCATCTTCAAACTTTCGTCGACGGCCAGCGTGTCGATGCTTCAGCTCAGAGTCGCCCTTCTCGTATCCATCTGGCGAGCCGGAGTCATAGGAGTTCGAATTGCCTTGATTAGCCTTGCGTGCGCCCGTGGTAGAAGCATTGCTTCTGACGGCCGTCAGAGGAATTCCGGTTTGGTTCATGTCCGTCTCGCACGTATTTTCCAATGGTATGAAGCCTGAGTTCCGGGAGGCAAGAGATGTACGCCTGTTTGGCATTGCAGGTACAAACGAAGGGATGGAATAGGCCAAAGAGTCTCGATCTCACTTATTGCAGAGCTTTCTCGATGCGCAAGCAAGCAATCGCGTCGAGTGCCACCTCAGGGGCAGATCTTGGGGAACGTGTTTCAGCGTATTGTGACACGCAAAGCGTAGATCCAACGAGCGATGCACCGTACCGATTTGCTGATTGTAAGAAGATTCGTGGTTTTCGTGATTTCGCGGCCGCAGCACAGTCTCGTCAATTGCAAATGGTGGGCGATTATGCCTGCAGCAAGCAGGATTGGCTTCAATTCGGTGCGTAGCCCAACTGAAGTCCTGCTTCAGTTACTTCGAAAAGTTCTGGGGCCCACCGTGGTCGTTTTGCGGGATACGATGGACCGTTGGAGGCGTTGTTGTGTATCCGCCGGTTAGGTCTTGGTAGAGAGGTGATGAAACAATCCTCAACACTTGAGGAAATTTAGGAAATAAAACATACGCATAACGAGAGTGTCGAGAGTAGGAAAGACAGTTGGATGGACATGGAGAGAATCAACAGTAGGGAAGAAGATAAACATGCATAGGATGACGCCCAGGGGGGGTGGAGTTGCTGCGAGGAGAAAATGCCAGGGGGGTCGTTTTTTTTTTTTTTTTTTTTTTTTTTTTCCGGGGTCGGAGGAGCAGACACCAAACGAAGGCGTGCATATCAGTCACGGTGGAGAAGGAGGACTGAAACGAGGTCGAATGCACCTCAACTGGCCCCTGGAATTTCCCAACGTCCACAACTAATTGGCCATCGTTGAAAGAAGAGATAAATTAGAGCCACAGCCAGCTCATAGCCTCTGCCCTCATTCGTTATTGTCAAACATGCTTGTGCTGCGATGTCGCAACCTCTGCCCGTACTCCGTCGAGAATAGGATCCGAGATCTGAGATGGCAGTCCATCAATCCAAGCGCCGTAACAGTGGCGGTACGGAGTACGTGTACATGTACATGGCGTTGAAGAAACAGTGGGCTTGGTGGGCTTGGTGGAGAAGAGGTACCAGGGACCCCGACAAGGCGCTGATTGGCGATTGGCGATTACGTTTCGAATCCATACATTTGAGAAAATCAACATTCTTCGTAACTGCTCCGCGGGGGATCATGGCAACTACCCAATCATCTTGCCACTGGTGAAAAAATACCCTGTCAAGTTCCCACAACCCGCCAAGGCACAGAAACAAGCATAACGCTACATACATACATTTACGGACAGAAACCGATTATTGTGCAAGACAGCATCAGCTGGAGTTCAGCCCCTACTATAATGAACTATGTATAAACTCGTCACACGTCGCTCAGCCGACTGACAAACGTACTTCCCAAGTCCGGCTAGATGCCCAATAAGCGCAAACAATTCGTCGTCCAACCCCACCATCCATCATTTGCCAAGAAGTGCATCGAGCATTGAGCATCGATCTGGCATCATACATGCACAAGCCCTGCCTGATGTCAGCCCTCCACACTCAACCGTATTATATTCACACAGTACAGCACAGTACAGCACAGCACAGCACAGCACAGCAGCCCACCACCGTTTTACAATACAAAAAGGACGGACGAACCCCTCCCGAGTTCACCTTTACGGACATTGGATAAGGAAGTGGTCGGTCAAGGTACTCAATTCACGTTGGAAAGTCAACGCCCCCCTGGCTAGATACGATTTGTCGCAATTGCCACAATCATGCTTACTTCAGAGTATCCTCCGGCTCCGGGGAAATCATAATGCTCGACGCAGGGTAGGTCAACCGGCAATGCAAAAGTGTAACCTTGATTACGGAGTAATGGACAACGAAACTTGTTTTACTTGCACCATTTAGTACATGGTTGTATGACATTTACTTATTAGTAATGAATTAGCCATCGCGATTCGATCATCAATTAGCAACAACAGCAACAGCGACGCCATCACCCATCACCCATCGCCATCGCCATCGCCAAAAGGCATGCAACACACATCAAAACCCGCAGAGTCATCAATCATAAAAATCTAAACATGCCACAAGCCCAGAGAATAAACAAGAGGGTATCATCTCCAGCGCCTGTCAACTCCAATCCTGACCTGACCAATTTCCCAAATGTAACAAAATGCCCCTATCCACGTGTATTTGTTTGCACCACCACCACAACATCACCGCCATGAACACAAAGAAATGAATGCTCCAGTTACCGGCTAATCGCCCGATGTACCGAATTTCCCGTCGCATTCGAGGCAGTGTAGCCCGCCATATCCTTCATCTCCACCCTCGCCTTGTCGTTCTCCAACAAGTCGCTGCCCTCGTTGTCCTCTTCCTCCTCATGCTCGGCGACGTCAAGCTGATAGAGAGGCGCAAGCGTCGCGTTCTTTCTCCGAAGAATCCAGCGCTTGCACCACCACGGCAGCGTCTGAGTCGTCTGATAGCGCACAAACACACGAGTGGGCACGGCAAAGATGTAATCCAGTTCCTCGAGAGTTCGTTGTTTGGTCTCCGGGACGAACAGGAAGATCAACACCAGGGCAGCGATGTTAAGGCAGGCGTAGAATACGAATGCGCCCAGCACGCCTAGACGGTCGAGCATGAGAGGAAAGGTGATTCCCAGAACGGCCGCCCAGAAGAGGTTGGTGGCCACGGCGAATGCCATGCCGACCTCACGGTGAGAGAGTGGGAAGACTTCGGCCGAGTATGTGAATGGCACGGGGCCTTCGCCTGGCGAATAGAAGGCCGCGAAAAGATACACGAACAGCGCCACCATGCCGAGATGAAGACCTGCCCTGCCAGGGATCAGGGTACACAGGCCAGCGGCCAGTAGTGTCCATGCCATTTGTGGAAATGTGAACAGGAGCAGAGATCTTCGCCCAAATGTATCGATTGTCCAGACTGCTGGAAATGCAAACAAAAAGTTGATGAGCCCGAATCCCCAAGTCGCCCACAGTGCTTCCGTTGTACCAGCCCCAGCATTGCGGAACACGTCGGACGAATAAAACGCGATGATGTTGATGCCGCACATTTGCTGTGCAATCATGACGATAAAGGCCGCCAGGGTGGCACGGCGGATCCGCGGAACCTTGAACAGCTCGATGAATCGTTTCATGTAATCGCCGTGTCCGACGTGCTCATGCTCGACCTGGAGCTGAACGTGGATGTAGTACAGATCCCGCGCGGCTTGTACGCGGGTGTTGCGCAGACGAAAAAGAGAATTCATTGCATCCCGATAGCGACCCTTTTTGATATACCAACGCGGTGATTCGGGACAAAAGTAAATCAAAATGGCGAGGGGTATGGCCGGAATGAATGCTGATCCAAGTTGGTACCGCCAGACATCCCCATCGAGTTTCATCAGAGCAAGATTCGCGCATGTGCCCAAGAAGATTCCGAATGCTGTCCACAGCTGCCAGCTCATGACCAAGGCTCCTCGGACGGGAGCGGGGGAATTTTCGGCGGCATAAATCGGAACTGCTCGCCCATGTTAGTCACTGTGCAACAGATGTGCAACAGATGTAATGTGAAAAATGCCACATCATCAGCCCTCCATCCTGAGCGATCAAACTCACCTGTCGAGGCTTTTGTGCCCATGCCGACTCCGAGCAGGAGTCGACAGACGAGCAGCTGTTGCCAAGTATTGCAGAAGGCGCCGGCCAAGACGGGCCACAAGCAAAGGTTGGCCGACACGAATATGGCGCCGCGACGACCAAAATAAGAGTTGATGGGATCGGTAAGCCAGCACCCGACGACGGCCGTGCCGATGTAAGGAGCAGCCTTTACCAGCCCTACGATCATTTTTTTACCGACTTCAGCCCCTTCGATGCCAAAGGCCTTTGGAAATTCGAGATTCGCGCCGTTGGAGCCCGTCTGGTCCCACCCCTGCACAGCAGCGCCAATTGAACAGGTGACTATGGTGAGGTAGAGTACTTTGGGGAGGCGCCATTTGTAGAGAACTTCGTCGCGAAGAGATTCGATCTCTTCCTGGTTCAGGGCCTCGGGGCCTGTGATGTCTTCGTAGCCGGTGGGATCTTGGGCGACGAGGGCGCCTTGGCGAATTAGATGACGATAGTCGTTCAAGTTTTTGTCCCGACAGAACTGATCCACGTTGCTGAGAAGAAGACGACGAGGAATACCTATCAAAGGATTCTTGATCCTGCGAGGCGAATTTGAAGATTAGATTGAATGACTAAAACTTGGGGCTCATCGACTTCATCATTGGATTGTCATGTCTTACTTGGCTTCAATATTTGAGTCAAGGTTCACTTGTTGGGGAATGGAGCTGGAATGATGATAGTGGAGTCCTGCTTCGGTCGAGGAGGCGGTTTGGAAGTCATCGGAAAGCCTGCAAGTGCGACAACGAAGAGCCGAGATATTAGTTCAGGATCCTACGCTGATGGTGGTACGGAGTATTTATTATACGATATGCGATACAATGAGAACATACCGTGGTGATACCCCGTCGACTCTTTCCACGTGCTTCATCACTGGCACTGCCATTGCCGACAGCGACAGCAGCCGCCGCCGCAGCAGCAGTCGCGTGCACGACGAGCAATATCCGGGGGAATTTAGCCGACAGTGGTGTCTGTGTCTCTGTCTGTGTCTCTTCTATCTCTGTCTCTACTACGGAGTAGTAGTGGTGGAGACGGAGACAAGAACCGTCAAACTGGTCGGGGTAATAGCGTAGCAGTGGGAGTGGAAGCGGGAGTGGAAGCGGGAAGTGGGAGATGGATGGATGGGTGGTCCCCTAATCCGTAATAAACTTTGCTTCGCAGGAACGGCACTGGTTGTCTCACGAAAGCGAGGGCGGGATCGCATTCAGCACGGCGACACTGGCCAGAGTGCGTCGAGGTTCTTTTGAAAGGAAAGAAAGCAAAACAAGACTGGACAGAACGTGATCAGATGAAGTTGGGAGAAGACCGGAGAAGACGCAGTTGGGTCGGTCGGTCCATGTCAGTCAGCAACAACATGAGCGAGCCGCAATGGCTGAGCCGCCCGCCCACCCACTCCCTCCCAGATTGTTTGTTGCACGAAAAAAAAAGAGGCGCAGCCGACTGGCCTCTACATAAGGCTCTAATTGCCTCTAATTTGAATTGGTGCGTTTATCATCCCTTGTGTACCTGCCTGCCTGCCTTGCGCTCTGCCTTGCAACACAGATGAGAGTGATGGTGGCGATGCAGTGGAAGAGGATTTAGAAGAGGCTTTATTAGAATCGCCACGCATCAAACGGCCACAACGGCACGAACGAACTCTGGACCCCCCCACATCCTCTCATAAAACATGACCATGATTCGACGAAAGGCCCCTCAGTGCCCGTCCCACGCAGCGTTGGAGTCCTCACAAATGAGGCTGTTGCTGGTATTGTGGCATGGCGACAATAGCTAATCATTATCACTATTACTCCGTATACTCATCAAATGCTCCGTAACTTGAAAAGTCGGGGGTTACACGGACCGCCAATGTCTGATCTGTGCGTGTGTCTTCCGGTGAGTGGTTCTGGTCATGGTGTGTTGAGGCGTCAGTTGCCCCGCCCCGCCCCACGACGACCACGATGACCATGATCAACACGATTGATTCACGATTCACGATTCACGATTCACGATCCACGATCCACGATCCACGATCCACGATGCAGTAGTGAGCTGAGACGGAAGCCATACCTTGTCATATATTTCCCCATGGAATATCACATTCTTATCTTCTAGATTAGGAAATATACTCCGTAGCAAGATAAAACTACGACTGCATCATTGAAAAATCGCTACTGCATGTTATGCGACAACAAAACTCAACATGGCTGAGACAAAACAGGCACATTGGCCGGGCTCTAAAACGGTCTGGTTCTACAACTGGTCAGCTTATATGCAGCGATCCCTGCATGTGCCAACGCGAAACTCGGAAAATCCAGTAGTTAAGTCAATTGCACAAAATTCTCCGAGGATACATGCAAGTATCTAAATAACTGCTTGCAGAGCTTCGGTCGTCAAGAACACTTGAGACGAACACATGAAAAGAATCCACGTCCCAACACACAATTGGAGGACACACCCTCTGTCAACGCAGACTGTCACCGTAGGCTGTCACCCCTCCCTCCATGCAGGTTCCCACGGCTTCGGAAGGGGGCAATCACTATCGTCGCGAATTCTAATAATACGGGCAAACATCCAATTCAACAGGCCCACACCCACACAACCTGAACCACCGCCGAAAATTACACGCTCGTAAAAGCCCGGAGTAGCCGTGTAGCCTTTATTCCAGCACCCAGCAGCAGTAATAGAGAATGAGGAGCGAGCGCGAGCGCGAGCGCGAAAACGAAAGCGAAGGCCCCTAATGCAAAGTGAGCGATTGCATTCTAGGAATCATACCGAGCACAAATTGCAGTACTTGCGTCACCTACTCCGTACATTTCGTCAAGTTCCGAGCAATGGTGCGTGATGTGTCGTGCCCCTATCTTTCGTTAGCTAGCATCAAGGTGAAATTTTCTTTCAAACGGTGTCAAAACATTGCATGGTGGTCACGAATGAGTTTGTCACAAATAAATGGCTGTCTGCGACGACTTCTTACGACCAAGTGTGCAACATGGCGAACCAGAAGCCCAGTCACAAAGCTTGTTACTATCTTGGCCAAGTCTATTATTATGATTGCAATCAACATTTGCAGAATAATGTCTGCCTACGATGGCAACAAGTCGGGGACGAAACGGCAAGCATGGAAGTGCAAGCACTGACTGCATGGCTCTCATTCTTTTGGGATACTCATTCGAGGAACAGCCCACCGCAGTTAACCCATTCGAGTGGCCCACCGATTTTCTGACGACGGCATCGACAGCGCTTGCTCCTAACCAGCCTCGTCGCATGTCAAGTATACCATGTCATGGAGTCAGACACACAATCTTCTTGATCAGCGCGTGCAAAATGACATGTCTCATGGAAGTCGATTGTCGAGAATTGCCTGATTCGGAAGTCAATTCGGGGAATGCGTGCGTGACGTTTAAACGATGCAAGCATGCCGAGTTCTATCCTGCAGACATATATCCAGAAAACATAACCGCATTCTAATAACAAGGTCGAAGAGGAGGCCATTCGATTGGAAAGATTTCACTGTAAAGAACTTTTCAAAGTCAAGCCAGAGAACATCTTGGTAGTCTAAGGAGCACAAGTAAGCCAGTTGAATATATTGACTGAGCAATATAATGCTGTTGTTAAGCCTGATCACGTTGTATTGAGTTTCGTTTCGCAGTGTCCCGTACATTGCTCAGGCGCACATGGTTAACCGTACTTCAACGTTGGCTTTAATTCGACTCTGCAGGGAACATACAGTCTTCTTCGAGGGGTTTCCAGCACATCGAAACCCACTTTATTCATTTTCTTAACGTGCATCGCCAAGTCTACCAAGGTTTCCGTCACACGTTTTGATCGTGGTGGGGCAAGATCAAGATAGCTTCAGGCCGTTATCGGGCTTCGACACCAATGAGACGTGGAGCACAACCTTAGAAGGGCCCACTCTCGTCGACTGCCGACAAAAACAAATTGTCCCGCAAACGTTCGAGGGACTGATGCTCCGCAGACGACTGTTATTATGGCTGGGCAGTTGCTCCCAATCGTTGTCAAGAAAACTTGGTAAAAATTGAATTTCGCGGCGTGTACATAGCATCATCTCTCGCAAGTTCCACATCCATCGAGGCATTTGCTGTCGTTCAATACATTCATCACGCCGTGAATGCCAGACATCAATCAGGTTGAGACAAAGCTCATGGGAAGCAGACTGTGCATACGGAGTACGTGCAGGCAATCCAGGCTACAACTGCGTAGACAGCGTGAATGAATTGATTAGTCTATCCAGAACTTCTTTCTCTCGTCATGCTTCGAAGTTGGTGGTATGATGAGGAAGGAAAGAGAAATTGAAAGAGGGGTAAAGCAGGTAAAAAGGGCGGGGCAGGTCTCCGCTACCTACTTGACAGCCAGGTTCAATGCCAGTTCCAGGTTCCAGAGACTAGAAGGTTGCCCCGCAGTGGAATTTTCGGGAGCTTGCTGGATGATGTCAAGTGGCGGTCACATCATGGATCAGACTTTTGATGGAGGCGAAGGGGAGGTCAACGCTGCATGGATAGAGATGAGGGCCACAGTGTACAAATCTCTCAGAAGGCTATGGGTAGCGATTGCCATCGATGCACGTCGTTTCTGTTTACAATTGTGCTCAAGGTGGAGTCGACGCAGCTGCCAGCAGCTGGAGCGCAGTGAGGCCTGCCTACAAAGTGCCCCAGCTGGTTCTGGTGCGGCGCTTTCGCGTGGGTGCCACTTGTTGCCAGAGCCTTCTTTGCACCCCAGCAAAGTTCTAGTGGGTTCTCTTGGAACTGAGTAGAACCGCATCGAAGCGTTCTACTTTTGGTTTTATAGCTTCTTCTCACAACCACTTCACCTGAGAAAACTTTCTCTCTGAATTCTACATTCACACACGCACCTCTGTCTCTTTCTTATATCTCACACATCACGCACGAAACTGCGATCACATTTTCAGTGATTTGGCTTCCTCCATTCAGCTTTCCGCTTGTTTCTTTAGTTCACAAACTTCACAACCGTCATCATGAGCGGTCCCGCTGTTGGTATCGACTTGGGTACCACGTACTCTTGCGTGGCCATTTATCGCGATGACCGATGCGAAATCATTCCCAATGAGCAGGGTAACCGAACTACTCCATCCTTTGTTGCCTTCAATGACACCGAGCGTCTGATTGGCGATGCTGCCAAGAATCAGGTCGCCATGAACCCTCACAACACCGTTTTCGACGCCAAACGTTTGATTGGCCGCAAGTTCGACGATCCGGAAGTCCAGGCTGATATGAAGCACTTTCCCTTCAAGGTGGTTGAAAGACAGGGCAAACCCAAGGTCAAGGTCGAGTTCAAAGGCGAAGAGAAGGAGTTCACACCTGAAGAAATATCTTCCATGATCCTCATCAAAATGCGCGAGACTGCCGAGGGCTTCTTGGGCACACCAGTCCCGAACGCCGTTGTCACTGTCCCCGCCTACTTCAACGACTCTCAGCGACAGGCTACCAAGGACGCCGGTCGTATTGCAGGACTCAACGTCCTTCGTATTATCAACGAGCCTACTGCCGCCGCCATTGCTTATGGTCTCGATAAGAAAGTCGAGGGTGAGCGCAATGTTTTGATTTTCGATCTGGGTGGCGGTACTTTCGATGTGTCCCTCCTTACAATTGAGGAGGGTATCTTTGAGGTCAAGTCCACCGCGGGTGACACCCACTTGGGTGGTGAGGACTTCGATAACCGCCTCGTTAACCACTTTGTAAACGAATTCAAACGCAAGCATAAGAAAGGTAAGATTCATACAGCTGCGTAGCGCACACAATATGTCTCACAAATGCTAACTTAACTTTAGATCTGTCCACCAACAGCCGCGCCCTGCGTCGTCTCCGTACTGCTTGCGAGCGTGCCAAGCGTACCCTCTCTTCTGCAGCTCAGACTACGATTGAGATTGATTCTCTATTCGAGGGCATCGATTTCTACACCCCTATTACCCGGGCTCGTTTCGAAGAGCTTTGCCAGGATCTTTTCCGCTCCACTATCCAGCCTGTCGACCGCGTTCTCACTGACGCCAAGATTGACAAATCTCAAGTTCATGAGATTGTTTTGGTTGGTGGTTCCACCCGAATTCCCCGAATCCAGAAACTCATCTCCGACTACTTCAACGGCAAAGAGCCCAATAAGTCTATCAACCCTGATGAGGCTGTTGCGTACGGTGCCGCTGTCCAGGCTGCTATCCTGTCTGGTGACACTTCTTCCAAGTCTACCAACGAAATCTTGTTGCTTGACGTCGCTCCTTTGTCTCTGGGTATCGAGACCGCCGGTGGAATGATGACGAAGCTCATTCCCCGTAACACAACCATTCCAACCAAGAAGTCTGAGGTTTTCTCGACCTTTTCTGACAACCAGCCTGGTGTGCTCATTCAGGTCTTTGAGGGCGAGCGACAGCGCACCAAGGACAATAACCTGATGGGCAAGTTTGAGCTCAGTGGTATCCCCCCCGCTCCCCGTGGTGTTCCTCAGATTGAAGTCACCTTTGATCTCGATGCCAATGGTATCATGAATGTCTCTGCTGTTGAAAAGGGCACCGGTAAATCCAACAAGATTGTCATCACTAATGACAAGGGTCGTCTGTCAAAAGAAGACATCGAGCGCATGCTGTCTGAAGCCGAGAAGTACAAGGAGGAGGATGAGGCCGAGGGTCGTCGCGTTGCCGCCAAGAATGGACTTGAGTCTTATGCCTATTCTCTTCGCAACACTCTCGCCGATCCAAAAGTCGATGAGAAGATTGAGGCAGGCGACAAGGAGAAGCTCACGGCAGAGATCGATCGTGTTGTCGCTTGGCTTGATGACAGTCAGGCTGCTACTCGAGAAGAGTACGAAGAGCATCAGAAGGAGCTTGAGGCTATTGCCAATCCTATCATGATGAAATTCTACGGCTCTGGCGGTGAAGGTGCTCCTGGTGGCATGCCTGGCGCTGGCCCCGGCGGTTTCCCTGGTGCTGGTGGTTTCCCCGGCGCTGGCGGTGCTTCTGGTGGTGCTGGTGGCGATGACGGTCCCACCGTCGAGGAGGTCGACTAAGTATTTGATACCCATCTGTTCCCAGAATGGAAATGAAAAGTGAAGGAAATTACGGGTTAAGGGTCTGTCTTCGCGAGTTCTTAGAGTTTGCGCCTGCTTCTACGATGGTCTTAAGGATGGAAAATGAAAATCGGGTGGAAATAACCCTGACTGTACTTTAATGAGTTAAATGAATTAAGTGGCATAGAACTAGAAAGCTTTTCTGAGCTTTGGTGATGTGTATAGTCGTGGATCTGACCCTAAATGTGCACACATGGATTAACGTTAGCTTTGGCTCATTACAAATAAGCCAGAGCATGTTTGCGCTCAGGTGCCGCTGCAACACGGTTCAGGCGGTTGGTTCCTGGATTGAACACCCGTAGAGTATAAAGCAGCGTGCCGGAGTATATCGCACGATATGTTTGTATGCACAACCTGTATTTTCCTCATTGATGTCTGCAATCAAATTCTTAAGAGTTGTATCCTAATACTTCCCGTATCTTCCTCCTCCTCTCTTCCTCTTTTGCCCTCCACTTCTCATCGCCTACGTCTGCTTCTCCAACAGGCATGTTGAATGCAGAGCCTGGTGGCAACCTCTCCGTTCTGCTCTCCCAAATATCCTCACTGCTGGGCTTGCCTTCGCCATACCTCCTGTAAGCTTTGTTACGATAGTGTGTTCTCACCATATTAGCTTTGAGATCCCCGGTGTAAGCTCTGGTACGCATGCAAAACCAGAAATCATCCCAGTGTTCGCTGCAGGAGCGCATGTTGCCATAGCGGTAAACCGAGTTGAATTGCCCGCCGAGACCATTACAGGACCAAGCCAGGTCAAAGGCTTGGCGGCAAGACATTTCCGTCGGAAGAAGAGATTCGGACAAGGGGTCGAGGAGAGGAGCATCTGGTGTTTCGTTATCTCGGGACGATGCCTTCAGAGAGATCCATGATGTTATTGAGGAGGGTGAGGAGGAGGGTGAGGAGGAGGGTGAGGAGGAGGAAGGCGATGTGGTAGTGTAGGTGTTAGGTTTAGTAGGCTCATCATGATCGGGCTTGAAGAGATCGAAGAATTTTTGGATTTCGGGATCGACTGGCTCGTTGGGAGCAGACTCTTGTTCTTTCGGTGGTGGAGCTTTGGGTTGTTCTTGAGGAGGTGGTGACGAGGACGAGGACGACCAAAGCCAGCCCATTATGTACGATTATGGAGGTGCAGAGGAATATTATGCAGTTGAACGGGTCGGATACTGATGTTGATGTGTGTAATGTTCAGTGTTGGAGGCTGCGTAATAAGTTTGATGATTTGATGTTGCGCCTTTACGAGGCTATTACCATTTCGACAGCGGGCACGGGTAAACGAAAGGCCGACGATCTGTGGCAGGCTGCCAAGCTTCCATGACCTCATTGGCGGTGGAGTTCGGCTGGAGCGGTGCAGCTGAAGCAGGAGCTCTACATGTAGACTCCGTTTGTTAAACCGTCGGTTAAACCGTCAGAATGTCGCTGGCGCATTGGCATTTCATCTCTACTCGAGCTAAAGACGCGAGATCCATCGCATTCAGTCCCTGTGTCGTCCCTCATCGGCCATGATCCCCCCACGAACCTTGGCCGCGCTGGCCAGACATCCAGGTTTGGTGATGTCCGGACTGGCACACTCAACACGACAACCACGCTCATGTGCGATTGCTAGGCGGGGAGTTGACAAGTTCAGAAACTTAACCTCAATACGTTGGGAGAGTACTGTCGCTGTTCCCCCTGTCACGCCGCCTGTTGTTCCCCCTGATACGTCCGCCTCTTCCTCGAACACGCACAAGGAGCAAGAAACGGGACATTTCGAAGTGAAGCCGAATGAGTCTCTCTTTTTCTTTGAAAGTATAGTCACACCTTGTTCTAAGCCATTCATTTACATTCTTCGCTTCCACCGTAATAACTTTTTTTTTTTTTCTACTAGACATCTTTCCAAAAAGATTGAGCGCTCTACTCAGATATCCCGCCGAGACCGATGGCGACATGACCGAGTTGCTTCGTCGCTTTTACAGTTCTTCCAGCAGTATCGGTGGCAGCTTGGACCCGATTGCTCTGGTAAAGAAAGCTATCCCTGATGATATACCCCTGAAAGTTACAGAAATCCTACCCAGATTGAAGGATGGGGGAGCTTTCGTCAAGGTCCAATATGACGCAAGCATTTCTCCAAGTGAAATTGAATGTGGGACGACTTGGCCACACCGAAATATGTTCCATGCTGATACCATGAACTAGCAATTCTTTTAAAGAAACTGAAACAGCGCCCTTTGAAGCCATGGTTCAGTCCGTTCCGGGGAATAACGGCTCGGTTGGTAAAAGGGACCCCTTGGCTGGAGGACTTGTATCGGTTTCCGTCCAGCTTGCTCAAAGTGGAGTTCGTGCCACCAGAGCCTGGAGCTTCTGCCGAAGAGCTGTCCGAGGAGACTTTGTACAGCATGTTTCGTCGATATGGTAAAATTGCAGATATCTTACCCCAGCCTTTTGACTCGAAAGTTGTTCCAAAGTATGCGCAGATAGCGTTCCCGAGGTTGAGCGATGCTATCATGGCGAGGAACTGCATGCATGGATTCGTTGTTGATGAATCAATGGGGGGTGGCAAGACTGGAACCCTCCTCCGTCTCTCATATGTCAAGCGAGTAAAGGCACATAGCATTTGGAACTGGCTAACCAATCACCCCCGTATCGTCATTCCGATCCTAGCGGCCCTTCTTGCCGGCGCCTCGGTCCTCATCTTTGATCCTATTCGAACATTTTTCATCAAGCTCCACGTCTCACATTCTCTCCGATTCAAGGAATCCCGCTTATACAAGTGGTTCAAATCGCAAACAGACAATTTCTCATTCAGAAAGTCCCAGCATATGGAAGGTCTCGGCACCATCTGGAATCATCGACGAGAATTGATAGAGCAGCTCCGGAATTGGCTTGACGGTAGCTCCGATACCTTCGTTGTCATCACCGGTCCAAGAGGCTCAGGGAAGATCGAGATGGTTATGGATCAAGCTTTGGCCGGTCGCAAAAATGTCCTGCTGGTCGACTGCAAACCCATCGTGGATGCTAGTGGCGAGGCAGGCACAATTAAGCGACTGGCGGGTGCTGTAGGGTTTCGTCCCGTCTTCTCATGGGCAAACAGCATAAGCAGCATGATTGATCTGGCGGTGCAAAGCACTACAGGCGTCAAGGCTGGATTCTCCGAAACACTCGATTCGCAAGTCAGCAAGATATTACATACCACAACCAACGCCCTCAAGGAGATTGGGTTATCTACCCGGTCTAAGCGTGACAAAGATGCTCAGCTCTCCGAAGACGCCTATCTGGAAGCCCACCCGGAATCAAGACCTGTCATTGTCATCGACAATTTCCTCCACAAGAATGAAAAGATGACTATTGTGTACGACAAGATTGCTGATTGGGCAGCCTCGCTTGTTCAGAATAACGTTGCGCATGTCATATTCCTCACGTCAGATGGCTCTTATTCCAAGCCACTATCGAGGGCGTTGCCCGACAGAGTCTTCCGTACTATTTCACTTGGGGACCTGGATCATAAAGTAGCCAAAAATTTCGTCGCCAGCAGACTTGCCGAGGACGCTCCCGACGAGAATTCTGACGAGGCTGCTGAGAACGCAGTCAAGCATGCCAAACGCATGGATCTGACAGGTCTGGATGAGTGTATCGAAACGCTTGGCGGACGTTTGACAGACCTCGAGTTCTTGTCCCGTCGAATCAAGGCTGGACAGACACCCAGACAGGCTGTTGATGAAATTGTCAGCGAGACAGCCACCGATGTAGTCAGAATCTTTCTCATGGGTAAAACTACCGACTCGGATAAGAAGTGGTCCCCTGAACAAGCATGGCATCTTATCAAATCGCTTTCTGAAAGTCCCTCTCTCCGATATCATCAAGTCCTTCTGTCGCCAACCTTTGCCTCATCTACGACCCCCAACGCCACTGACGGCGAGGCCGCTTTAGAGGCGCTTGCCTCTACCGAGCTCATCACACTCAAAATGCATCAAGGGAGGCCAAAGTACATCAGCGCAGGCAAACCTCTCCACCAAGCTGCTTTCTCGGTGCTCGTGCGAGATCGTGTTCTCAAAGCAAAGATGGACATGGCCATTTTGAAAGAGTTCGTCAAGGTCGAAACCAAGACGATAGACACGGTTGAAATGGAGTTGATGGTGCTAGGGAAGCTGCCGCGACAGACGCTGGAGACTGCAGGTAGAGTGTCGTACCTACTGGAAAAGTTGGACGAGAGCCAGAGAAAGATTGATGATTTCGAGACGCAGATGGCAAGGTTGAAAAAGGTCCTTGTTGAAGAGTATTGATGTAGTTATTCTGTATGCTAGTATTGTGCTTGAACTGCGACGAGGGTTTTCTCCTCATCGTTTCCTCTCTCCTCAGCAATCGAAGATGTCTCCAAATCATGACCAAATCCGTCACGTCCGGAGTTGACTTGTCCGAGTATAGATACGCACTCGACTAAAAAGTCCTGTTATGGCAGACAGATTTTGCAAAACCTTTTGTCCGTGTGTTGCAGTGATTAATCCAACTCTTCTTCCGAATTGTTGACTATATTACCCCTATATAGTTATAAGTAAAGGAAAACTTATACTGTATAATATTAAAATATATTAATTATAAATATATATAAACTCTAATACTAGCTGGACGCATCGAGCAAGAGATCCACCCATCTAAAGGTTGCCCTAGTTGGCGGTGATGTATTTATTCGGTAACCCGGACCCAAGCAGCTGCAGGGACTCCGTTTTCTATTTGCACATTGTAACATTTCGTCTTAAAGGCAGCCTCGTCGTGGAGCTCAACGACTTCCGATTTCCCAGCGGTCGCGAGGAACTGGAGCCTGCTGCCTTGCGCAGGCAGGGCGGCAGTGTTTGCATGACGCCTTGTTGCACGAGGCATTTCCGGTATATAGTTCCCAGGTCGTCATCTGTGAGGCATTTCGAACCGTGAGTATACATTATCCGTACCATGCGGCTTCAGGAGGTCGATGGGAAGATGTTTCGGTGAATAGACGGGCACGGTCTTGAACCTGGCCGATCAACAGATGTACTGCCTCGGTGTTGAAACTCGGCTGCCGCTTTGGAATTCCGTAAATTCTCGGCGAACAGATGCTCGTGTCGAAGGAGGGGGTATCAAGCGGGCTGTGGCCTCTGGGTGCAAGTTGCGTTGATGGTAGAGTGGCTGGGGGGCAACGTCCCGTTCTGGCGCGCTGGGGCCGGCGCTGGCAATGGAAAGACGTGTAATGGGTGTTCTCATGCGTCAAGTTTGGGTGCCTGCTGAATATGCGAGACACTTTGTCTCTGATGGAGGGGTCTTCGTCGAGCATCGCGATTAGGCGCTTGATAGCCTGGTCATGCATCTTTGTCTGTGCACCCAAGATTTTTTTCCCGGCCTCATTCCCATCTCATGTCGGTGGCTTGGCGTATAGTCGGTCAATCAGGAGGTCGATAGTCTGAGGGGACAGGTTCGATTGCTGACTCGACGTTGTCATATCCACGGTCGAGGTCGAGCTCATGGTCAAGTCGGGTGATCGAACCGATGACCACATTGGGTGACAGATCGGGTATTCTTGGCAGCGCTATTGCAGCAGTTGCTTGAATTGCTGTTTCTGAACCCTTCAGCATGATGTGTGCTATTCCCACCTCTCGTACAAGATTCATTAGGTTACCAACGCTTTCGGGCGGTAGATTTGTTTAGACTTCCCAAGGCAATGGCAGCGTTGAACCGTTTTACTAGACGTTGGTCGGAATTCAGCAAACGAGTGGTGATGTCGTTTGTAGCTCCCGTGAAGGATTCTAGTTCTCCATTCACCCAGTACCATGGCCGCTTGGTAAGCTATCTCGCCATTCTTTTCATCAAAAAGGCTAGCTAAGCGTTTAGCAGGCTTGGAACTTGGATTCTCAACCCTTCTCAACACCTCGGCACAGCGAGACGGAAATGTATCGTCGCCAAGGAAGCCAATCAGACAGTCGATGGCGCTCTCATCGAAGCTTGCTCTCTTCAGTACACCATCAGCCGTTTTTTTTTTTCTCAAACCTTCATCCTCGAGCAACTGGACCATGCAACCGACCGCCCCGGCATTCAGCCTCCCCCGGTTTAATACCCAGGCAGCATCGTCTGCTAATGACGGGCTCCCATATCTGATAGATTGAGTCAGGTATTCAACGGCAATGGGGCATGGATCCGGCCTCCCGCCCTTCAAGTTCTTGTCCCAAGTGTAGTGATGAGTCAACTTCATGCATAACGTAGTCTTGCCCGCGCCAGGGGGGCCGCGAATGAGTATTCGCCTCCCCCTCGTCATTGCATCTTCATGCTCACCGCTCTTGGCGAATAGCTGGTCAATGGGGATGGGCTTTTGCGGCGCTGAACTGTTGTCCATACCGTTTTGTTGCCTGTTTTTTCTTTGGGCGGCTTTCCTGCGATTTCCGAGGCAAAGACGGGTGGATTGGTTACGGCGCGGATAGAATCGTTTGTCGATTCTGTCGATTGTCGTTTCATTAAGTTCTGATTTTGCAAGTGGATTCGGTGAGCACAAAAGAGCGAATCACAAGTGCAGTGGCGGATGCGTATGTAGATGCGGCTCGGCTCGACTTGGCTTGGGGTTAATACTGTGTAACGCAACTGGTGACCCACTTTCCAGAACGGCAATCACAGCCGGACCTTCCTTGCTTGACTCGGTGGCTCGGCCCGTCTTCTTCGCTTCACTCCGCGACAAAAAGTTAGACTTATCGCCGTCAAGACGTGCGTGTTCATCATCACAACTATCATCTCTCTCTCATGGAAATTAGCAATGCCTCAACTCGTACTCCGTACATGAACACTTTGACCCTCGCGGGACCAAGTTCTAACCATGGCCACTCACTGCCTTGCATCGCACCAGAGACCGAATCTTAAGTACTACTACATGTAAGCGACTATGCCAGTCAGTGACTGTGCGCCAGGACGCCAACAAGACCGAGAAACCAAAAAAAAAAAAAAAAAAAAAAAAAAATTCGCGTGCTCTGGTGCCGAATAACGGACGTGAAATGAAAATCTCAAAGACCCTGTCCGTACGTGCTGACAAGACAATATCTTTCTCAAAATCCTCGCCCGAGCGCAGCCATGACCTTGTCCTTGAGATCAGCTAGATCTTTGTCCCGATTCATCATTTGGATCGTCAGCTCTTCGTATTTTCTCTGCCAGTATTCTCTCGAAAATAACTGCTCCTTGTCGTGCTCGTCGTCGCGACCGACGTTGCCGCTCTCGCTCCCGCTCTCGCTCCCGCTCCCGGCCGCTAATGGCGGCGGTGGCTTCTTGTTCTTCGCCTTGGCCCACATGGTGGCCGGTACGACCTGCTCAAAGGTGAAGCCACCCTTTACTTGGCCGAATTGGTACTCCCACTCACACTTGTAGGTAAATTGGCCGTCCTGCTCACTCAGTCGCGTACACTTTGGTCTGGTCATGACGAGGGTGGTGGACCCCGCGAGGGCGGCGAGGTTGATGAGGAATGCCTGCGGAGAGATGGCTGTTTTGTACATGGTTTGAAGCATGGCGTGGACCATGGCCGTGGACTCCTGGAGATCAACGGGTTTGGTGGGGTTCCCATCATTGTCGCGCCAGTCTGCCTCGGCCATGGAGCGCGTGAAATATGCGACGAGGACATCGACATTGGTGCGATCTCTCATCTTGTCAAAGTAGAAGTCGTCTATTTCACCATCCGCCGCGAGGCCTGTGTCCTTTGCAGCGGTAGTTGGCTCCGCGTTCTGCTCGTAGGCATCCGTCACCTCTTTTGCGAATTTTCGCCACCCGTCTTGATACTTGCTATCATCTCCGTTGAACTGATCGCCTCTCGTGGCATCGATGCCGTAGGCTTGGGCCTGGGCCTGGGCCTGGGCTTGTTGGTAAGGCATCAGGGCTGGTGGTGTGGCCAACCGCACTGAACCACCCGATCGTTCGGGCACTTGCAACGATATGCTTGGTCGTGCTGGTCTTGGGCCGTCGTATGATGTCTGCGTTTCTTGATGTCCGGTGGGGGACGCTTGCGTGTCCAGGTGATGACCATTCGTGGCCGGATATCGTTGATGTTGGCCGGTATGAACTTGTGGCGGAAGAGGCGGTGGTGGCGGCGGTGGTGGTTGTCTTTGAAACTGCGTGTTTTCGGATGTTTCCTGGGCCGGCGTCCATGTCTGTTGGGGATACTGCCCCGAGGCGTCCACGGGTGTGCGGTTGATGGGAGGTCGTCCTCTCGATCGAGTGCCGGCGTCCTGACTAGCTGTTTTCCAAGCCGAGGACACGTTCTTTGCGCCTCGTCTATGACCAGCCGTCTTTCCTTTGACAGGTGTCACGGCAGAGCGAGGCTCCAGTGCGTCATCCCAAAAGGACCCTCTCGTCGAAGGCGTTACCGCAGAGTGAGGCCAGCGGCTCACAGGCGTCTGTAGAGATTCATTGTGCGCCCATGCCGTCGGGTTCTGGGTCCTTGATGGATCCACGGGCACGCCGGGGCGAGCATCTGGATGCTCTGATGAAGGCTGGGGTGGTGGTTCTTGACGATGGTCCTCCATCGCGGAGGGGGAAGACCGTCGTGGCCGTTGAGCTAGCGATGCGACACCATCGTCTCCTTCGGGTCTCTTGCGGCCTCTTTTGGGTCGAATGTGAGGTAATAATGCCCTCAAGGCCATATCGTCCTCGACAGCAACTCCGTCACGAACAGCGATGGCGATGGGATTGGGATCATTGGGGATCCTGGTCCAATAATCATTGGAGATGCTCATGAGGTATTCGAAGAAGGCCTTGACATGCATCGAATTCATCCATTTCTGTGGCAGCGGTCAAGGTTAGTTAGTTGCGCGGCCACGAGCTTTCAAATGTCCATCGCCCGAGTCAAACATGAGTCAAAAAGTGGAAGCTCACCTTTAAACGCACACCATATTGGGCCACCTTTTGAGCACTCTCGTCCTTTGTGGGATCAGGTGGCTCAACGCCGAGCGTAGTGGTCAGTTCGGTCCAAGTTTTGATTTCTCTTTGGTAAAATTTCCGGACCAGCTCGTAAATGGTAAAAGTGCTGAAAACTTTACCACCACTTTTCGGTGGCGTTCGAAAGGCTTCCCTCAAGCTTGCCGTGTCTGTATCCAACGGCAGGGCTGGATTACAATAGAAGACGAAGCTCACATAAGCGTCCTCGATGGTCGATGAGTTGACATGTCGATCCGGCAGGGTGGGTCTCACCACGAATCCTTGGGACTGGGAAGCCGGCACAGCCACGCCATTGTCGAAGGTTTGAAGGTTCATAGCTTGCTTGAACGCCTCCTTCCTTTGCGAATATCACCTCAACTATCTCGGAGGCGATGGGGGCTGGTGGCTGGTGGCTGGTGGCTAAGCCCAAAGGGGTCGAAAGGTTCCCTTGCATATGCCTTCCTCGTCTCGTGGGTGGTCGTGGGTGTGCAACGTCAGAAAATGACAAATTTGCCCTCTTTACGGGACGGATTGTGGAAGGGGTGGTGGTGGTGGTGGATGTTTCGATGTCCGAGTTGTTCTTAGGTGGGGGAAGGAAGGAGGGAGGGGGAGGGGGGGGGTTTCGCGATATTTCCGGATGCGTCAACGGCTCAGAAGCAAGTTCGATTCACCCTGGGGGAACGTTTGGGACTAGGCAGGGAATTGCCCCGATTTGCCCAAGGAAAGCATGCGTACAAGATTGTTTGTACACGGAACGGAGATGTCCTTTAGCGGAAAGCACACAACCGCTACCCGTCGTCGTGCATGCGTGATGAGTAAGTGTGAGAACCATGTGGGTGGCTGAGTGAAAACTGGGCTAAAATAGGGGTTTTCGGCACCGACACTGTGTAGACGCGTGCCCGGCGCAATCCCTCGTACAGTGCAAGATCCACGACGTGACGCTGGCATGCACGGTATGCACGCGCGATGACCCCGCCCGAGTGGAAACTAGGAAGAGTCAGGATTTGACGTGGCAGCGCAAGCAAAAGTGTGGGTGGATTGAGTCACCTACTCCGTACATTAATAATGCGTCAAACGTTGCAGTTGGCTCAATCGGGGGGGCGAGCGAACTCCAGCGACGGGAAGAAGGAGGCTGATTTTATTAGCCGATGAAATCAACGCGTTCAACTGTGCAATTCATACCTCTTGCTCGCTGCAGCCAGGCCCTAGATTATTACCTACATACTACCTACCTACCATCTGCAAAGTAATTCAGATCTGCCCCATCCCCGCGTTATGTCCGCCCCATTGCCAGCCATTGCCAGCCGACGGCGTATAAACGAGGCAACAAGGCAACGTCGCCCATTCGTACTCGGCAGAAACGCCGTCTTCTTTACCGTCTCTAGAAATCAACCCAGTAATACTCCCTCCCCTTCAACTATGTACATACGTCGAGGCCCCTCCCCCGGCGCAACTTACTCCGACACAAACCAAACCGGCCGACCCCCAATCACCTGCCCGGCTTCCGAGACCACCCCCCACCACTCGACCACGACGCCTTCCATCCTCCATCGAAGCAATCTAACTACCCCCGAGATGGAAGCCCCTTCTCGCCCTCCTCGCCCCAAAATCCACATCTTCAACCACGCGGACCCCGTCCGTCGAGAAGCGCATCCGGAAAATACATCACTTGCCCGACTAGGCTCCTCCGGGGACGGCCCCGCATCATCTTTCTGAACAAAAAGGGCCCCGTGGAATCCTTTCCCCTTCATCTCATCGTTCGCGCCCCCTCGTCATCGCCGCAGGATGAAGAAAGGCGTGGTGCCCATCCAGCACCGCTATCCAGACGGGTCCCTGGGATGGACCGCTGCGATCAGGCACAATCCCCAGCCAGAAACGGTATTATGAGCGGCATGACAGGGAGCGAGAGCATCTTTGCTCGAAGTTGCTTTGGCAGCGGATCGTTGAGGCAGGGGAGCGGGATCGGCAAGCAGGGTGCCTGCCCCCGAGGAAGAGCATGAAGGTGAGGGCTTCGGTGTAGAGGCTTTTTTTTCATTTTCATGCATGTACTTGACGAATATGATGATCATGTGAGAAGGACGGAGTACTGGTGGCATTTACATTGTACGGAGGTTTTTATTGAATTTTTTTTTTTCTTTTGAATACCAAAAAGAATTCATCAATGGGCCGTGGCAACAACGCGTCAGACAGGTGTATGAATTTTTCTATTAACCAGATTGGTAAATCGGTCCGTGTGAATGCAGCCAGCGATGAACCGTTGCTATATCCGCCCAAATACATATGCAGTACCTGCCCAACAGATAGAACTTTGCCACTACCCTCAAACCCATGTATAAATACACATGTAAATCCAGCAAGAACACAACATCTCATCCGGGTTCGACATTCAAAAGCACAGCCACCACCCGCATCTATACCAAGCATAAGTCATATTACGCCTATCAATATCTATGCTAGCCACAGGCAAAGCGCATCCCGAAACCAAGCCGGCTAGCCTCGCAATCCGTGGATAAAAACTCAACGCGAATCAACCTCAAGGAAATGAGCGAGGAACCCACCGACCGTGTCCAAGGATAGTAACAAAGAAAAAGAAAAAGAAAAAGAAAAAAAAAAAGGGACGGGTCCGAGACAAAGAAGAAGGCAAAAGACGCCACGCTGTGTTCGTCCTTCTCTCAAAGGAAGAATGGGCAAGGGGGAAAACAAAGAACGGCAGTCAACTAAAAACTGAAAAATGAACAAGACAAAACAACAAAATCACTGGGCTCGACGACCTCGGCCGCGCCCGCTGCCAGTGGTCCCCTGGCGACTCATGGCTACACCGCCGAGACTGCTCTGCCTGCTCATGGGGACTGCTGACGCAGAGTGTCCTCCGACCGACTGGTTCGAACCGCCGTGTCCGGGACTCAGCTGGTCCCGCATACTGCTGGTAGGGATGCCGAGCGAGTCGCGGAAGTTTTCGGGATCCTCTCGCGCTGCGCTGGTGATGGCAACGAAGCGACCCTGTTGGTACGGGGTCGACACGGCTTCCAGGATCTTGCGCAGGCCCGTTGGAGCATCGAGATGCGCGCCAGGTTTGTGCAACTGATCGTACTGCTTGAGGAACCCCATGACGGACAGGTCCGACACGATGTCGTCCTGCGACAGGGGGACGGGGAAATTCTGGTCCGCAGTCCTGGGGTACGGCTTGAGGTACTGCTGGGGCACGTGAGGGGGCATTTTGGGAGGCTCTTGAGCATGCATGAGGTCCAGGTTGGCGGGGACTTCAAAGTTGGCAATTCCCTCGACGCCCAGAATTTTGTCATCCAGGAAGTTGGTGTTAGCTCCTCCCCGTGTGCTCCTGGTGGCATGGGACACGTTGCGCTCCATCATGGGCGCCGCCGAAGGAACCGAGTCGACGTCGTTGTCGTCCCCGTTGGGCGAGTCGCTGTCATCGGGAGACGAGGCGTTGCCGTTTGCGCGGTTGCGCAGAATGTACTGGTGTGCCGCCAAAGCGGCCGTGTTGTAGTGCAAGGAGAGCTCTTTGTCGGTAAAGAGCTTGTCAATGCTGTAAATAGGCCCGTTTAGCTTCGCGGCAGCACGAGCCTTTTCCGACTGCCACAAGGGGGTGGTGCTATTGGGATCCAACGCACGGCGCATTGGCACAGGCGAACCGTCCTCCTCGCCTGGGTTTCGCTTTCGCTTCTTGTCCGAGAACATTTGGAGATCCTCGGCGTCTTTGCGATGCCGCGATGCTCGCTTCCCGTGGGTACCGCCGGGGCTACCGGGATTCGTCAGACTGAAGTGATTTGGGTTCAGAAGTAGAGCGCTTGAGTCGTTGATTTCGAGAACTTCTTTTTCTCGGTTCAGTCGATTCTTCTTCTGCGTGAGTGTGTTGATCAGGCGGTCGCGCAACGTGCCGGTGAGGGCAGTGTGCTCGCGCTTTGCTGTTTCGACCTTGTAGGCATGTGTGTTTTTGTATTCTTGAACTTTTCGATCGTATTCGTTCTATTGAACATGGCGAGAAGATACCAAAAGACGTTAGCCGACCGAATTGTTTCTCGAGGGCGTGGTCCAGTGTGTGCTACAGAAACTCACCTTGGACTGTGTCAATTGGAAGTCGCGTATCTCAATGAGATCTTCGATTTCGTCAATGAAGTCGGGAAATTTGATTCCCGCCATATCCATCAAGCTCCGGGCATTCTCAGCATGCACAGGGAGTCCCTGTGTCTGCCTATGTTCTTTCTGAAGCTCGGCCGCCACGTCCAAGGCCCTCGGGTCGTAAGGGTCGAACCGCTGCACGAGATTGATCTCGTACTGAATCTTTTGCAGCTGATCGCGGTACGTCATGTCTTGCTCGCGCTGGAACTTGTCCGTCATGCTTGACAGACGCTCCATAAGAGCCTGCCGCTTCCGATCTCGTTTTGATTGTGCTGCCGGAGGCGGAGAGCGTCGCTCGGCTTTGCCGCCCATGGAGGGAGGAACAGCGTTGTCGCTGGCGGCCATTCTGTGGTGCTGTCTGAAGGTCGACGGCGCAGATGCTGAATTCATACAAAAAAAATATCGATAGCTCTCACAAGATGCCTACAGACGAGAGGCGAATCTCAACGGCTCGCCCGCGTAGGTCGAAGAAACGTAGGTGTCGTAGCCCTTCTTGCGTCAGCGATCGGGGAAGCGACGCCTCACAAAACAGAAGCGAGTGACAAAGACGGGCACAATCGGCCAGGGCTGCGATCGCAATTGAAGGGCGGGGTTTACAGAGAAGAGGAACAAAGACACACTCGGTCTGGCCAAAATCCAATGGGCAAGCGACCCAGCAGACTAGCACACTACCAGTGGGCAAAGAGTTCAAGTCCAAGTTGACCAGACGCTTTTCTTCTCGTCGTTCTGCCCTGCTTTTTGGGGGGGGGATGCAACAAAGGCGGCTGGAGGCATGACCTGGGGTGTTAGTCGCGGGACCCGCTCACCGCCTGCCGATTGTGCCAAGGCCGCCGGGTCGGGAAGATTATGATTGGCTGCATGTGCCTTGGCCAGGCTCCAAAGGGCATTGCACGGATAGAATCATGGGATATAGTGGGGTAGAATACAGTGTAAGTCACTGTGTCAAGTGACGCACGCACGGTAGAAAATGTATTCATTGCCGTCATTCTTTGTCACGGATGAGGAGCTCTGAGGAAAGATGGGAAGTGCAGTCTTCGTACATGATGGTTACCAGCTTCTTTGGAATCAAGATGCCCATTCTCCTGGTGTCATACTTGAGTACTCAAGTCAACATATTGCTCCATGCCCCAGTCAAAACAGCTAATATATAATAGATGGACATTCTTCCTATGCCCTCATCTTCTCATCATCATCGTTGTAGTCATCACATCATCTAATCACAAGCCATTTCTTAGCTTCTGCAATTGACTGATAAGCCCGAAGCCCCCAGGTGATTTGCTCTCCTCGTCATCTTGTCTCTTCCCCGGTACAGTAGCCGCTCTGCCCTCCTTTCCCTCCTTTCTAGCGGCCTGGTCCATCTCTCTCATCAACTCCTTGTGCCTGTCCTCCACCATCTTCGCCAAGCTCTCTATGAATTTGATGCGGCCCTTTTCCTCCGCCGTGCCCTTCCACACGGTTGTCAACTCCTTGAGCTCCTCAACCCTCGCAGCCGACTTCTCAATGCCCACCACGGAATCATCGCTCTTGTACAAGAGGTTCGAAATCTCGTCGCGAAGGCCCTTGAGGACCTGCTGCCCCTTGTCCTCGAAGCTCTGTGTCGCGGAGCCCGGTTCGGGTGCTGACACGGACAAAAATCCTGAGCTGACGGATACTTCCGAGGGCGGGAACGCAAAGTCCATTGCTTCGCCAAATACTTTGATGACGGAGTCGAGGCGCGAGCGGACCAACGTCAGCGTTTGTAGTTGTTTGACGTATTCGGGGTCGGCTGCATTGACGCCATCGACACGATCATGGGGTGCTGAGCCAACTGCATCATCATCATCGTTGTTGTTGTTGTTGTTGTTGTCTTCTTCATCATCCACTTTGTTTGCAGCTGTTCCCCCCTTGTTACCGTCCGTTTGCAGGCCGCCGGGCACAAACTTCTCAATATCCTCCCGCAATGTCTCATTCAACGTCTCCGACAGACCCAACGTCTCACCCCTCAGTAACTCCACTTCATAGGCCAGACGGCTTCCGCTCCGGAGAATCTCATCCGTCAGCTGGGTGAGCGTATCGGACAACCGCGTCGTCTGCGCATTGAGCTGCGACAGTAGAGTTTGGGTCTGCGCAGATAGCTCCGCGAGGGGCACATCATTGGTGTTCCCAGATTGAGCCGTACCTGCCGGTTTGGCAGCGAGCGGAGGCAACTTGGCGTTCAAGAATGAAGCCGCGTCAAAGGTAGGACTGAGAAAGTCCTGAAGAAATTCGTCAGAGGTATGCGTTGACTTGGGTCGGATGGCGACCTTGGACTGTGTTCGGGCGTGTTGGCCACTTCTTATGGGTAGTGAGGCAGCAGCATTGCTGCTCGTCCGTCGCCGAATGAGGTTTTGCTCCGAGGCCATTGCGTGCTGTAATGCCCGGTGGACTCGACGCCGATTGACGATGCATCCAAGTTGCCTGCCCGCGGACCTGAAGTCAATCAAGTGAAACGTGTTTTAATAAGGCTGCTTGTGTGAGCGGTGGATCGATCCATCTACAGTGGGGGATAATAATGATGTACATAACAATGCATGTAAATAGTGCAAGTGGCAAGTGGCTGCAAGTGCAACCAACCACCTTTGAAAGTTTCCTTCCAGTCGGGGGCGCCGACATTGACCCGGGCACCCGGCCCTGCGCCAAAAATCAGCGTTATCCGAGACTCATCAATGAGAGGACGTCCGTCAGTCATCATCACACATCACCACTTCCCTTCTCTCATCATCCCCACCAACCCCTACATGAAAATTCGACATGAGCGAGGCCGACGAAATGCGCGTAGACCCCGCGAGAGCCCAAGCTCTCATCTCCCAGCTCTCCTCCGTCAAAAACCGCATCGACGCATTGGCAAATGGTCGAAACGTATGTCAGTCACGACTCAACGACAAAAAAAAAGCTGCCTCACTTACACCAAGACAAAAACCCAACTCCGCTCCAAATGAAGCCTACTTTTTTCAAAATGGCCCCATCCTGACTTTGAAGGCAGATCAGACTCGTCGCCGTTTCCAAACTAAAGCCTGCAAATGACATTCTCGCCCTCCACCAAGCACCGACCTCTCACGAGCACTTTGGTGAAAACTACGCCCAGGAGCTGTCGCGAAAGGCACAGCTGCTGCCCAAGAGTATAAAATGGCACTTCATCGGGGGCCTCCAATCTGGTGCAGTCTTCCTTCCTTCCTTCCTTCCTTCTCATTTCTGGACCAAAAAAAAAATCCGCGCCATAAGAACCTCGTCTCCCATGTATACCGAGGGAAGGGCGTCGTGAGGTCGTGACTGACACACAACCCCCACCCAGGTCACTGCAAGACCCTCGCCAAGATCCCCAACCTCTTCTGCGTATCCTCTGTAGATAGCCTCAAGAAAGCCACTCTCCTCAACTCCTCCCGCGGCAACCTCCTCGCCTCGGAACCGTCTATGCCCAAGCTCTCCGTCCACGTGCAGGTCAACACGTCAGGGGAGGAGGCCAAGTCGGGCTGCGCGCCGGGCGAGGACACCGTCTCGCTATGTCGCGACATTGTCAACTCGTGTCCGAACCTGCGTCTTCTGGGCCTCATGACCATCGGGGCAATCGCGCGGAGCAAGGCCACGACCGCGGAGCACGGAAACGAAGACTTTGTGGCTTTGGCCGAACAGCGGGACTTGGTCAGCAGGGAGCTGGGCTTGGACGCAGACACGCTGGAGCTGAGTATGGGCATGAGCGAGGACTTTGAGGGCGCCGTCGCAATGGGAAGCGGGGAGGTTAGAGTTGGGAGTACCATATTTGGAGAAAGGCCTGCGAAAGGTGATGCCAAGATCATGGAGTAGTCGTTGGTATTTTTTTTTTTTTTGTAATACACCGTGAACCCTCAACTTTCACTATTGGTTGTCCTTGAATGGGATGCACATAAGAAAATATGGGAGTGCTTCAGCATTTATTATAAAGACCTCGGACTTGAAAACCGGTTTTTATACACCAGGATGCCGCTACATGCACTCAGCTTAGCAAACCTCGATACACCAGCCAACCCACAACCACCTTCCTTTTCCACCACAGTTCCAGCCCCTTGTAAAGCCATTGACAAACAAAATACTATCGACCATTCCAGTAATCTATTTGCCTAATTTCAAGGAACCAAACGTGAGAGATGGAGACCTTCCAAGCACCAAATCTGCCACCAACTGCCCACGTCGTCCCCACGTGAAGTATATAACACAGATATGCACTTTCACTCTCACATACGACCACAGCCGCCAGTAAACCTCAGGATCCCGTCCGATCTCCCACGATAAGCTGGCGAGCGCTGGATTAGTAGTTGGGTCGGTGACGACCAGCGAATACCCGGTGTTGTATGTTTTTTTTTACCCGTTGTGAAAATGTGCCTTTGATTTTTGGCTGGTCTGGTAAGATGCTTAAATTCTTGGTCATCCATCCATCCAGTCAGGAAACGAGACAGAAACGCGAGTGAAAAGTCTAGTTGAGTCTGCACAAACATGTCACGAAGTGCCACGACAAGGCGGCATGAAAATTTGACTGAGATATCAACTTGGTATCGACGACCTCCAAGAACCCTTCTCCAGACGCACTCCCATACTGACGATGCCAATGGTAAAAGCCCACTTTGATTCTATGCAGATAGACCTCCTCCCGTGTGCTTGAAATCAATTAATCCTCCATAACGCCACAATGCTTGCGTGCTTCCAAACCTCCTACCTGACAGTACAAATTTCATCTCACACCTTTTTAAATCGAGAGACCATGACATTCCCGAAAGAGTCAGAAATTTCATCTCGAGTCGGCGCGCGGTAGTCCGGAGCGATCGGCTGGCCTTGGGCAAGTCTGTCCTGCATCAGTTTTAGGAGAATGTTGGGGACTGAATCGTCGGTAGCACGAATCGTAAGTCGAATCATCTATTGCTTGTTAGGCACTGCAACAGTTGGTTGTGGCCATTTGGAAAAAAGGTATTTACCTGGGTAGAATAGTTGGGCTCCAGGCGTAAGAGACATCCGAATTTTCCTCCTTCAGAAGTATGCATTACGCTGGCGCCCACCAAATTCTTGGGGTTGGGGTCAACCATGTCCAATAAGCGCCATCGGAAACCCTCAACGGTGTTCTTGACGAATGACTCGGTGAGCTCTCTCTTTCCCCCGGTAACGCCGAAAATACTTTGTGCTTCGCGAGTATCGGCTCCGATCTGCTTCCACCGCTTGAAAAAGTCCTCGGGAGACAAATCCGCGGGATCCATAAACTTGTGTGCAGCTATAGGCAACTTGAGAGTCACGGCTTGCAGAGCCCCTGCCAGGTAACTAATGCGGACCGTCGGGCTCTTCTCAAAGATCTTCTTGGATTCAAACATGACGACCTGCTGAGTCTGGCCACCTGGAGCAATGGTGCTGTCCGGAAGACCTTTGACATCCCATGATAGTTTATTCTTCTCGTTCTCGTCCAGGTCCAGCGTTGTAGTAAACGACGTCATCGCAGACGGTGACTTGTTTGAAAAATATGTAATGAGGCACGCGATTTGTCCACGATATTCTGATCGAACGCCAATTTGAACTTGGCCATCCTCATACAAGATGCCGTCAGAACAAAGCATCAATTTCTCGAAGCCCTTTTCCCATCCTGGAGACAAGTGAGCTGCACTAGCCAAGTTAGGAGCTTTAAGCGTTGCGGCTTCTGCTGGAGATGGAGCGTTAAAGTCCAAGCCGGCAAGATCGCTGGCACCATCGGCACCTCTATTGGCCCTGGAGCCATTAGTTGCCGCCGCAGCGGAGCTCAATGTTCTTCCAAGGCCGCCAGGCTTTGCCATGCCTAACTCGCTGCCATCCACATTGGCATCCTTGCCTCCAACAACCCAGGTCCGTCGGTCACTGGTGTTGGCGTGCTTTTGGTGTAATCGTGACAAAAGGGCAGATTCTCGCTGGGGGAACGGCGGCATCTCGTCGCAAACCGTTCTCAGAAGATCGTCTGTAGGCATGTTGGCCAGAGTGAGGTACTCACATGCTCGCTGCTGCATCTCCGAATCCAGTGTGTGACTGTATACCTCGAATGTGTGAAGTAGCTGTGGTTTAATCTCAGGGAACAAGTTCACAAACTTGATGAAGCAAGATAGAATCATGACTCTTGTGCTGGGAGAGCAACCCGAGAGCTTTCCCTGGAGAGCCATGAACTGCTCGATTGGACTGCATCGAGGTTGGTCGGCGACCAAGTGGCCGAACTCGCCCATGATGTACGCTCCAATCTTGACTAACATCTCGTGACAGTGATCGGCCTTGATGTACTGCAACGCGGTTTGCGCCGCGTATACCTGGAGCTCCTCATTATTGGTAACAATCTGAATGACACGCTGCCAGACTTCATCGCTGACGTGATCACCAGCCATGGCAATCAAACGCAATGAGATGTCGACATACCACTGGACATCAGTGGCATACTTTTCAGTAAGAATGGCAATCTTAAGAACCATTTCCTCACGAATGGCGAAGTCTGCATTCTGGAGGAAGTGCAAGAGCTCACCCACAATAATTCTCGCGTTGGTGGCGTCGCACATACTGTATAAAAGATCCAACCCTTTCCGACGAACACTGATGTCTCGATCTTTTAGTGATCCCAAGATGATGTCTTGATGTTGCTTGATGGGTATCAGAGTCTCGGTTCGGGCAGCAAGGTGCGTCATTGCTTCCAGCCCGAGATAACGAACATTCGTCTCCCTGCTCTGAATGAACCGGCCAAGACGAGAAGATATCTGCTTCATGAGTGCGTGCTCTGTGTCTAAATGAATGATCAGATTAATGGCCTCGAACAGGACAGCATTCTGTGCATTGTTTTGCTGGACATTTTTCTGAGCTTCCATGGCAAGATTCAGAATCTTCTGGAGGGATTCTCGTATCATGTCTCGGACATGTGTATCGTCTGTTGATGATTGCATCATGTCAGCTCGACGAAGCAGGGTTTCGGGCCAAGTGGCAACATACCGGAGGGTGGGAAGTATTGCAGCAATCGAATAAGCTTGATTTGTAACCAAGGACAAGGAACCTTGTAGTACAGATAGTCGGTAGTGTACTCGCCACCAGTGACTATACGCTTAAGACGGGCCGCGGCTTTGGTATAGGCGCCCTTGTAGCCGTCAGGATTGTCCTGAGCCAGAGCCATGACCAAGGAAGTTACAGAGAGGGCCACTCCGAGATCGGCATCGTCCATGAGGTGGATGATGCGCTCCGCCCACAGTGGCGAGACTATTTCGGGATGTTTTCGATACAGGCGGAGCAAAGTCAAAGCTGCCTTCTTCTTCACAAAAGACTTGGAGGTTCTATATTCCCGTGGTTAGCCCATGGTTTCAACCAGGAATGCTGGGTTGATTCATACGGTGAAATCAGAAGTCTATGGACCTCCGAGCTGAGAGCCTCCCCCATTTCCCGTCCTCCCACATTGGCAATGGCATGCAATGCCAGACAGTTGAACAACTCGTTGTTATCCAGCAGATCCTTCCGTATGCTGTTCACGACAAGGTGCAGCAGCTCATGCTTCTCGTGGAGGAACAGAGTCATGGCAAGATAACCAATCTGCTTCTCCGAGTATTTCTGCGCCGAGATCAGGTTGACGGCCTCGAGATGGCCAAAATCAACATCCCAGCCCAAAATGTAGATGTACAGGAGCTTGCAGACGTATTTCTTCTTGTGATAGCCACTCAAGTTGCCATCCTTGAACTTTTGTCGAATATTGGCCAGTTCCTTGTTGATTCTCTTCTCTTCCAACTCGCGAGCACGCGCATTTCTCAAGTCGGCAATAAACTGCACCAGGCCTCGCATGTTGGAATTGCTGCTACTCGAACGGCCGAGGAAGCCGCCTCCTGGTGTCGCCATGGTCAAAGTTGGCCCCTCAGCCCCTGGCTGGCCCCAGATCTCCGTTCGTCTATAATGTCGGTCGAGCAAACCAAGTAATAGTTCGCAGCACTCTGGCAATATGGCTCACGCGTCGACCGGTCGGAACCGCAGTCGCATGATTCAGCTGTTTGGCGACTGTAGAAGCAATATGTTGCTCTGTCTTGCTGACGTCGTTGAACGGGCTAACTTGGGTGATGGGAATGGTGCGAGGTCTCGACTCTCAAGAACTGAAAAGTGGGGCGTAATACGAGTACCGGGGAGGGCTGGCTTCAGGCCAACTTTCCAGCAGGAGCGTGTCTTAATCCCCAGAAACAACTTCCAGAAACTGGCCAGCCAAAATATTTGATTGCCAGCTTGCCGATGAGTATGTACATGCGGTGTGTCCATGGCCTTGCCTCGCAATCTGTTGGATCGTTTGGTCGGGATCGCGGTTCTGATGGCGATGGCATTTCCGCCAAAAGATCAGATTGTCTAGGCTGTGTCTGGTTTATTATTACTGGCTTGCAAATAACAAGTCTGGGCATGTTGTGATGGAACTTGAATCTGGTACTCTAGCACAAGAGACTCTATACTTGAAATAACAAATGGAAAATCTCGATAAAACTGGAAACTAAGAACATAATATACAAAGAGATACACTATATATAAACAGATACACTATATATAAACAGATACACTATATATAAACAGATACACTATATATAAACAGATACACTATATATAAACAGATACACTATATATAAACAGATACACTATATATAAACAGATACACTATATATAAACAGATACACTATATATAAACAGATACACTATATATAAACAGATACACTATATATAAACAGATACACTATATATAAACAGATACACTATATATAAACAGATACACTATATATAAACAGATACACTATATATAAACAGATACACTATATATAAACAGATACACTATATATAAACAGATACACTATATATAAACAGATACACTATATATAAACAGATACACTATATATAAACAGATACACTATATATAAACAGATACACTATATATAAACAGATACACTATATATAAACAGATACACTATATATAAACAGATACATGATATACAGAAGAGATACACACTATATAGTAGAGACGCGCGATACATGTACTCGTACTCGTAGGTATCTGACTTATACCAGAATGTGGGCCGGTCCCGGTACCTGCCTGAGGCCTCATGCCTTGCCACTCACTGTCAAAGGGCATGTAATGCAGCAACACCAAACGACACATACTGGTACGACGTCTCGAACACGCACAAAACTACTCCAATGTCAGCATGTGCCAAATGCACCCCAGCGCTGGGCAATACTTGGCACAGGATATGCAGCGCCTCTGTCCAAGGCAATAGCCGACGATGGTACGCAGTCCACTCTTCGGGCGCCCCACGCTTCCAGGTGTTCAATCGGAGAACGAAATGGTTGCAAAAGGAGCGCGCGGCTTCAAAGCTCGAACAAAGCCGGCAGGCAGACTATCTAAAGGACGAGGTCGCCATACGGGTCTCGGAGAGATTGTTGGTAAGCCAAATTTTCAATCTTCAAGCAAGCTCGCAGTTGCCCGGGTTTGTCCCAGCGCTCATGATACCCGGTCCTGCAGGACATCAACCGACATTTTCCACGAGTCCTCGATCTGGGCGCCAACTCATGTAACCTGGCGAGAGCACTCGTCCGCGACAATCCCGCTCCTCATCCAGCAATCCCCGAATCCGCTCCTCTATCAACACGAATATCGGAATTGATCGCCGCAGAATCGTCTGAGTCGCTGCTGTACCGCGACGCCGACCACGAATTCAATAAGAAGATCAACATCACGCGGCAGGTCTTGCGGGACGAGGAGAGCATACCGTTCGAGCCCGAGTCGTTCGATCTCGTCATGAGCTCCCTCAGCATGCACTGGATCAACGACCTCCCGGGTCTTCTGTCCCAGATCAAGAGTGTTCTGAAGCCGGATTCTCCCTTCGTCGGTGCGATGCTCGGGGGGGACACCCTGTTCGAGCTTCGTACCTCCCTTCAACTAGCTGAGCAGGAACGAAGAGGAGGCATCTCGCCGCACGTGTCGCCGCTTGCGGACGTTCGAGACGTGGGGGGCTTGCTCCAAAAAGCAGGGTTCAAGATGTTGACGGTGGACGTGGACGACATTATTGTCGACTACCCTGATACGTTTGCCTTGATGGAAGATCTCCAGGCTATGGGGGAGAGCAACGCCATTCTCGGCAGAGAAATGGGCCCGATTCGCAGAGACGTGCTCTTGGCAAATGACGCCATCTATAGAGCGTTGCATGGAAATGAGGACGGGTCGATTCCAGCAACTTTTAGAATCATATACATGATCGGGTGGAAGGAAGGGGAGAATCAGCCAAAACCACTACCGAGAGGGAGCGGCGAGGTCAACCTGAAGGACATTTTGGAAAAGAAATAAAAGCAACACGTGTACAATCAATCAAAGACCATGTACTCTAGCCCAATGGATGGCACAATTCAACACCAATACCAAGGCAATTGTTCATAACTTGACTCGTCATGTTGCGTCAAAGGGAAATTTTGGAAACCTTCCCCTTCCCCCCCCAAAAAAAAATTATCTATTTCCGAAAAGCATCCATTCCTCGTGTCCTATCATTCTACACCCTTCGCCAATCCGTCATGGTCCGTCCAATGCATCCCAACCCAGCAACATCAACAACCTTCTCATGCCAGCTAAGAAGCACGCTCATCGCCGCAGCAGCAGGCTCGTTCGAAGCACCCGGTCGGGAACCAACCTGGCTGAACCCCCCCGTGGATTGAGGCGTAACTCTTGATCCCCTTCCGCCATTCGATTGTCCCATGGACATCCCCTTGTAGCTATGCGTCGAACCCCAGAAGTCAGTGTCATGACTTCTCTTTTTCCGAGACAATTTTTTTTTTTTTGAAGAGCTCGTGCATCATAATCTTACATGTACTTCATCAGGACGTCGAGACATTCGTTGCCGCCCTGCGATTCGTAAATCTTCTTCAGGAGCGGGCTCATGTCACTGGCCTTGATCGATTGCAGGACCTCGATGATCGTTTGGAGATGTGCATCCTATCCAGACGACTTAGCGCCCTCTTTCGTCTTTTCCAGAGAGAAAAGGGGGGGGGGGGGGGGGTTGCTGTGCAATCCTGGCAAGTAGCTCCGGGTATTGTACTCGCGATGCCAGGTGTTAGAGGACGCACCTTTGCTCCCTCGGCTCCATTGTAAACCGGCGTCTCCAGACATCCCCTGAGCGCGCCTTCGGCATCTCCTCCTTGTAGGAGTTGCCTGACCTGCCCTGCTAGTTGACGGGCTTCGGCTTCGCTAATCTCCGGCTGTGGCGGGTGCAGCGTGGAGATGTCGAAGTTGACGGACGAGTCCTCGTTGTAGGCGTCGATGTTGATGGTTCGCCATGCGTCGCTCAGCGTGGCGCTCGTGTGTTGCTGGATGATTGACATGGCTGGTGTCTTGAACGAGACCGCCTTTTGCGAAAAAAAAAAAAAGTCGAGATGACGGAGGGGGGGGTGTGAGGCCGAGGAACCAGACGTGTAGTTGTGGGATGCTGCGGACAAAGTTGCGTGGCTGCGCTGCGTCACATACATGTATGTATGTATACTATGGCGGGGGCCTCCGGGAGGGAGGGGAGCTCTGGGGATGGTGGGGAGCATCTGGAAAAACGGGTTCCAGCGTAGCGTTATCGAGTTACTTGACTTCGAGGGCTAGTGCACTGCAGGGAATGGGTACTTGATTAACGCGGCTGAGCCCTGCAAGCAACTCGAGGAAATGTCATCCAGTCGAGATTATTTCCTATGTCCTTGAAACTATGAGGCCTAGCTCAGTTGATGTAACGATGCAGATACTTGTGTTGTGGTTTTGAATGCGTTGATAATAATCGTGGAAAGACTTTACAAAAAGATGTTGACATTTCTGAGACGACAATCACTGCTCCTTGGAATTGCGGTGCGTATTTCATTAATCAAATGGCTTGACTCTCCTCCCTACAAGCTATGCGACTCAATATCCGTTCAATATTGAATGAACCTAGTATCCAGTCACGACAAGCAACCCATCACGACAGCGCTACCCTACACCGTTTTCAGCTACTCTACTCCACCTACTCCGTACCACCTTGACAATCTCGAAACAAGCCTATCAAAAGCGTCGTGCACAGTTTCATACTAATAACGCGGGGCACCGGCACGACGCCGACGAGAAACCGGTGCTATTATAATTGACCTTTCCCAACCTGGCCTCAACAATATTAACGGGCCGTCTAGAAGCCAGCCAACAAATGAAGAGACATCTATTACGGAGTAGGCAGGTTACCACAGCAGGGGGCAGGGGCTATCAATCACTTTAGCAATTTAGCAAACACGATCCCGCCAGGATGGCCCAGTTTTTGCTTGGCCGAACGTTTCACAGAGAGCAATGATGGCAATGATGGCGCCTTCCAGAAGACCAGTTCCAGTTGCTTGATTAGGACCCCTTGCCGGTGAGATACATATGTACACTGGTGTTGTGCAAAGTCCTCACTGGGTTAATAACCAGGGAAATTTTTTTTAAAATTAATCGCAATGGGATCAGACAAGGCGGAACTCTTCCCCGGCTGACCTTCCAGCAGCGGCCCCTGATAACCAACTTCTGCCGTGCCTACACAGAGTACTATCTATCCATCCCCCCCCCCCTCCACCCATGATAGGGGGTGGAACGATGGAACACAGCAGACAGACAGACAGACGTCGGGCAACCCGGAACGAATACGGAGTGAAGACGGAGTGCACGGGGAACGTAGCCGTTGCTACTGCATGCACGGCTTTGTGTCGAGATGTTGCGACTCGTCCCGAGTTTGTCCTAGGAGAATGGTTTTGTGGCGCTGTCTTGACGCGCGGAGTCAACAGAAAGAAGCTGGTGACGGCGAAGCTTATTTAGGTAATGTTTACGGCATATGTATGACAATTGACATGGTAGTTTGCACAACGTGGCACGTTGACAATTGGCCCCGCGATGGAGAAAATACATAGTTGTGTGTTGTTCGAATTTATTAGGCGCCAAACTCGTCATCTCCACCACGAGTTCTTTTTGGATCGTCCCAGTCTGCTCCGCTTCGGTCCAGCTTCTAGAAGAACTCTGGAACGCAGTAAGAGCTAGCTCAGCCTAGGGATTCCTGTAATGCCGACGATATATTGTACGGTGGATGGGCACGATCGACAATGCCCTTGTTCATAGTGCAAAAACGCCCAGGCCCTGACGTATCAATCAAATACTCGAAACAACTGGCCCAAAAATACACCTTGGCGTTGGACACACCTGTGCGCTCAAAGTCAAAATCTCTAGGATTCAGATGTCACACCAACTTGCCAACAAAACAAACCTTGGTCCTGTTGCAAGAGTCAGCCACGTCGATTCACGCTGGTGTCAAGTATCCCAGCTACTCGGTACATAGATCAGCCTACATGGCAGGCCTCCAGTTCAGACCGGTGTGAACGGCCAGGTAAAAATGCCTCCTCCGACAAGGGATATTTATAATGCCTTTCCGTGGTGGTGTTGATCTGCCGAGGCCCTCGAGTAGGATGGCAGATGTCAGATGGGCACACCAACGATCACATGTGGCTTGGCCATGGCTGAGGCAATAAACCGGCAACGACGTAACTTGTTTTAATAAAGGCAGAAAGATGTTAGTTTATTAGTGTTGTTTCTCGGTAAGACAGTGTTACTTACGTCTAGGATAATAGCCTTGCATGACTCGCAGGTTTGACAAGTCTGCTGGGAAAAAGCTGGTAGTTTCATCATATTCAGATGCATTGGCCACTGCCAATGAAGAAAAAAAAAATTATAAAATTCAATATCTACTCCGTAACCCCGCTTCTTCACGATCTCTGGAGTGCTAATGGTGGTGGGCTGAAGCACCACGGTCCACGAAGTACAGACAGATACATTATAGCTGAATTTATCGTGCCGTGCAAAAGTAGTGCAAAAGTAGTGAACGTTGGAATGTTGGAATGTTGGAGAGCTTGCGAAAGGCGAGGCTGTGTGCATGTGCCGCGGCAACTTAGCCGAGTGCCAGAGGCCAGAAGTGCCACCAGAGCGAGCCTGGGGTTATTAGCTCGCTAGTAAAACAGGCTAACGCAGGAACCACGGGATTGGCCTTGCTTCTCGCTTCAGTGTTCACAGACTCACAGATCACTTTCATTCAATCTTATTCTCTTTCCGTTCCTTGAGTACAGAGCGATACCCACGGAGTACCTGAATCGTAATCACCTGGGCGAGCAAAGATTTAATATTAGCACGTCCTACGTACTTCCTACCTACTTCGCATGACTGGAACCATGCCATGAGAACCCCGGTTGGTCACGGTACAGTCGGCATGTTTGCATGGACATTGGAGGGATCATGCCCACTGACTGGCTGAGCGCATCGAGATACATATAGTATGAGCTCCTGATGTGCGAATGGAAGGAAACCTCTACTCCGTACATGTATGTAGAGGATCTGAGATGTAGTGCTTACTAGTTGTAATCCGTACTGTGCAGGTACATAGTCAATTTCGTAGCAGTGTCTCTTGATTAGCCAAGGACCCTGATGATTACTGTCACCAACAAGTTGGCAAGTGCTCCTGGCCATTTTCTAATTTTCGCTGCTTGAACGGCAGTGGCTTGGTTTTTGTGGGCCTTGGCATGGGCGGCAATGCTGCCTGCACTCGTGTTTATTTATACCTGTGAGTCTGATGCCGCCGCATCAAAGAGGATGCACAGCCAATCCCCCCCCCTCCTCCCCCCCTTTGGAGGGAAAGTGCCGCAAGGAAGGAAGACACACCTTCTTCACCTTCCTCTTGAGCTGGGATCGACTACGTTCAGCAAACGCTGACCGTTGCCTCGTTCGATTTCATCTCTCAATCCATATTTATGCAACATGAAAGATGCTTCTCGACTTGGGACACGAATGCATATATCACGACATGACTCGCGGCTGTGCGGCAGACCTGTTCATTGACGTCAAAATAGCAAGTATCCATCGTCCGATATTGGCAGTCGATTTCACCATTTCCACCATTTCCACCATTTTTCCGATGCACCCCGCAGACCCCTGCGTGAGTTAATGCAGACAACAACGTGGCCATCAGTAACTCATCAGTAACATCAGGCCTAATCCTGATCCTGGCGGCTTTTCATTTACCCAACAGATGAGAGAATCATCGCCACGTACAGTATAGTGCACACTGTGGTACTGTACTGTTCGTGACGTTGAATCAGTGTTATATTCTCATAAACCTGACCGACCCGGCAATGCAATCATGAGCTCATTGTCCGGAAACCGCGCATATTGTAGAGCCAGCCCGGATTGGATGTAGGAACAGCAAAGTCGACTTAAAACATACTCCTGGCAGGTCAAATTTACATATATTAATACACACAAGGCGCCTCTCTTCCTCGGATAACAAACAACAAGGAATAAGATACATATGCCATGCATTAATGATCTCTCGATATAGAGTTAGCCCTACTCCACAACAGTTACACGACGTTGTTGCTTTGCTGGCCTTTCTGAGCGATGTTGCGATGAAAGCGTGTCATTCTAAATCAGGCTCACCACGTCCTCGATCAACTGCATCCCGAGCTTCATGAGGGGTCATGACCAATTCAAGAACTGAAGCTGCAAGCAGGAGAGTCATGTCAGCTGGAGCTGGAGCAGGGATTCGGCTCGCTTATTGCTAACGCTGCATGCATGACTGGGTCAATGATCCAAGCTGTCGGGACGATTTGACAAGGTGGAGAGCTTCGCCCTGCCCGTCAATATTTCTGCTGACTGTTATGTATTATATGACCAAGACTACGGACTTCTTTCGAGCCAATGAAATACCCAATCAGACAGAATTTTTTAACAACAGCCCCCAAAGATGGTGGCAAGGTCTCGTAATAACGATATTCATCCCGGCCATTATCCTGAACACGAGCTGTGTTTGATTGACGTTAAGTGCATGCTTGGAATGCCCCCAAAATTTTGTCGATCCGCTTGACGGGGAACAACGGTCGTGGTTTCCGGGAGGGGAAAGGGGAAATATCAAAAGCACTTTGCCTAGCGGGAAGAGAAATGAGACGACACGGGAGCGGAGCAAGCCGGACCAGACAACGGCGGTTCGATGTGGTTAGCCAAAAAAAAAAAAAGGAGCCAAACCTTGTTGCTCACTCACACCGTGCCTGCTTTTTTCAACGAAAAATAAGGGGGGAAAAAGAAGAAGAAAAAGGAAAATCAAATCGAAGACGGCTGCCTCATAGCTCAAAGGGGCCCGGGCCAATTTGCGCGCTCAACAGACGAGCCAGACACTCTTTCAGCTGCATTGGGAGAAGTCTGCGCAACGTGTCTGTTCAGATAACAGTGCACCGGACCGGGCCCCAAGCTTGTGCTCACGACGTCTTGTTGCAGAGCTTGAAGTGTATTGATGCCGAAGCGACGGAAGCTGAACGGGAAGAGACGGTTGACAAGCTGGTTCAAACAGGGCGTGCTGGATGTTGCCGAGAAGCAGCAACAAGATATTATTAGATGATGACTTTCTCGTCCACATCCGCCAGCCGCCCTGCCCGTTTGAGCTGGTTGTTGCGATGCGATGCAAACAGATGATATTACATACAGCCTCCGACACCCAAACGCAGCCTCTTACGCTGAACCCCTGTCTCTAGATGGTCATTGCCCCGGGGAGGTGGGACCCTTGTCAGGAACCCGACAAAAGAGAAGTGAGCCTTGTCCCTGTTTGGAAGGATTTCAGGCCTCATTGATGCCATGGACCCCTTACTAAGTTAAACGGACAACAAAAGAAGCAACAGCGTGCGTCACAAAGAGACTAGACTGTTGCCCCCCCCCCCCCCTTCTTCTCCCCCTTCTCAGTTGGTCGCCAAAGTCCTATTACAGGGACTCCGTAATTACGGAGTACATACAACAGGTTCAGTTTCTACGTTGATGATATTGCCAGGGCATTGCCAGTATGACTCTCATGCCATATTAACACAACAAATATCAGATATGCTCTGAGGTATTACGTCTTGACTTAGCAGGCGAGTCGGCTCTTGAGTTTTGCCACAACCGTCTGATGAGCACCAGCACCAGCACCAGCACCAGCCAGCACTGGTTCCCGGCGCTTTGGATCAAAGGCGGATCGGCAACAAAAAAAAAAAAGCTGTGCCGCCAGTTGGCAGGCAGGGCAAGCTGGTGCGCAGGGAAATGGTGCCTCATGGTGCCTCATGGTGCCTGAGAATCTCGGATCACAGCGACACTTTCCCTAATACCCTGCTAGCGAGAACAACTGGCTTCTTCTCAATACCGGCCTGGTCACTGGTCTGTCACTCTGTCTGGTCGACTTGGTTTGAGAGCCCATGCCGGGTGTCTGAACCGTGGTACCGGAAGGAGCAGCGACAAGGGTGTGGTGTGGCTAGTACTTTTACTAGTCAAAGGTCAAGGCCCTCATTTTTTTTTTTTTTTTTTTAGCTTTCGCCTTTCATTCCCCAACATCCTGGGCCGAATTTCCCATCCCTGGCTGCATGGCCTGGCCATGGTCAAGGAACAGAATTTTTTCTTTCTTCGGCTTCTTTCTCGCGGCTCGGGTCAGGCAATGAATGATTTGGCTGCGCCAGGTACAAACCCGGGGAGAGGGGGGGGGAGGGGTGTTTGGTTGCCGAGCAGTGATGAGTCTGGTCTCTTGTGTCTCTTGTCGTCCTTTCAGTCCTTTCAGTCCTTTCAAGTCCACACACACACCCCCCCTTGCCTTGGCTCCCTTCCCTTCCCTGCCTGCCAATAATGAGGGATTGATTGATGATTGACTGACGGACTCTTCCTTTCTTTTCTTTCTCTTAGTTCCCTTTCCCTAGCCCATAGCTAGTCGAGTCGAGTGCGGGTTGACGACTCTGATCAGCACTTGTACAAAAGCGCCCTGCTCCCACTTCATCTCCCGCATCTTCCTAGCCTCTCCTCCCTTGAGATACTCTCCCCCCCATCGTCAGCCAATTTGGCATCCGTCCCTGACCTCGCGTTCCGAGTTTCGTCTTCCCGTCTTGCTGCATTGGCTCACCTGCTTTGCTTGTCTGTTTCTGCCTCTTGGACTCAAGCGCCTGACCCATCCATCAGTGACCACTGACCACGACCACCCGTCTTTCTCTTCTCACTTAGACGACTAGGCGCCACGATTTTAATCTGCCATCGTACCATCCACTCGGGAATCACTCGGGAATCCACTATTGCGATCAGTTCCAGGTACCCGTTCCGTGCCTGACTTGACATCTGGACGACGCGATTCATCCGTCATTCGTATCGCCACTCGCCAACTCGCCCGGCCCCCCTTTTCCGTTTCCTCGGCCTCTGCAAACGCGAATAGCGAGCATCAACACCAGAAGAAACAAACTAGCGAAAACTCATTACCGAGTCAGCCTGTTGTGTGCATTCATCTTGCACAGGCCCGACTTGTTCAAACCCACCTTCTCAACCTCTGGGAAACTTTGCCCGCCTCGTTCCGCTGTTACACACTTACACAAACCCATCAAGCCGAGCCGCCTCGCACTCTGTACAGCCCTCCTCCAGCTTGTGACATCGATCTCGCCTTGTGTTGCCTCGTTCCAACGCGCCGGTGCCGATTCATCTCGCCTCGTCCGTCCAGACCTACATTCCTTCAGTAGCCGCGTCGAAATAGTCCAATATTGTTGGCAACGCTTGCACCTTGGCCGGCCACCGAGGCACTCTTTCAGACTTTCTCTCCTTGTAACATCGTCGCCTGCTGTATCGCAACCGATCAATCTTCCTCTGGTTTTATTGGACAAGCCAGTTCGGTGTCGTACCAACTACAGACAATCATTACCTGTGAGTCAACGTCGCTTGATTTGAACCCTGCCATTCGATCACTTTCGCTTGTCCCAAGAGCTTCGGCCGTTTTTTTTTCTTTTTTTTCCTCCCCCCATTCTTTGCCCCCATTACGCCTATCGACTATGTATCAATACGTTTGTATGATGGAGGCAAATCTTTGGAAGCAAGAAAGACCCGTATAAGAACGACCTTTTATTCTCTCTCTCTTTTTTTATAATTCTTGTTCCTCTCGGGCTTTCATCAGCAAATATTATCAAGACCTCGGCTAATTTGCATCGTCGTGGCCTAGTTCACACAATTTTTTCACAACCAACACATTCTCTCACGATGTTACAACAATCATCAATCGTCTGCAATATGGGACGTGGTGCCTATGACACGACTGGCGTTCCTAAGCCCCCACCGAGGCCACAGCCTCGCTGAGTTCATGTTTCCAGTGACCCTGCGGGCCATGGTTATATCAACATCACGAACATGTCTTCTCTTCCACTTCGATTCCAAGGCTTTGCATAATTCATACCGCCTTGAGTATTATGCTTTTACAACTATTTAATGCTTTCCTCACATCAGTCTGCACAAATCGGCTCGGAGCTCATCCAGAACCTCTCTTATCAGCAGCGAGAACACCAAAAGTTGTTTTGCCTTTTTGACCTTTAATTGCATGATTTTCTCCGGCATTTCGACACTCGACGCACGCGCATGGGTCAAGTTTCTGTCTTATATCTTCTCAGACAATCAGTCTTCGGCGTTCAAAAAAAAAAATAGACAGGGGCCACAAGCTGGATATGCTTTTTTTCATCGGAAAATGTCTTTGCTTTTTTTTCTTCTTCCTTGGCTTGGGGTTTGCTTGTTGTCTTGTCATATCTCAAATTTCTCACGAGCTTGAGACAATGAGCTTGAGACTATGACTGATCGCGTTGGGAGGTGGGTCTCATTCTGCTGGAATGAAGATGGTACCTATCTCGTGACATGTCTTGGACCGGTATCCTATCTTCGCCATGGGCTCCGGTGAGAGACAGAAACAGCACCCTTGGCCAGATTTGTTTCCTGTTGAAAATCTGAGCGCAGATCAAGAGTCAACAATGACAACTTTGGTTGGGACAACAAAAAAAAAAGAATGGCTGATTTGGGAGCCAAATTTTGCATATAGACTTTGCGGTTTTTTTGCTTGTCGCTTTTCACACTATCGTTAGGTCTTCCCCCCCCCCCCCCCTTTTTTTCGCCCCCCTTTTTTTTCTTTTTTTTCATTCTGCATTTCGGGACGCAACGCTTCGACGCAGTTGCCATCGAGGGGAGTGACGCGCGTGCAATCATGTCGCTCACACCTCGTTACCATGTACCATTACCATGTACAAGACCAAGACCACGCTGGCGAGACTGAGGAGGCACAAGAGTCGGCCTAAGAAAACGGCTTTGGGCTGGACTCAGGATATGTGGATGGATGATACCCCCTTTTTTTTTTCCACACTCTGTTGTAAAGTATCTTGCAAGAAGGAAGCTACTTGAGTTTTGTTATTTCTTAGACAAGTCGCGCAAGCGTGCGCTTGATGCGGGACAAGTAAGATGAAGAGTGTTTTAGATTTCCTTGGGTCTGTACTCGTTACTAGAATAGATTAGCAATTGAAGAAAGGCTCACGCTGCTCTTAGGCTGCCATTGGAAAAGAATAGAAAAGACGTAACCCAGCAGTGATTGATGGTCGCTGAAGATGAAGACTGATCCTTAGTCTACAATTAGATGCGACAATGTCTGTCCTGATTGCACGACTGCCTCCTTTCATCCCGCCCTCTTTTCGGCCGAGACACGCTGAGCAACGTAGAGGTCGACTGGGAGCGAGGTAGGTAGATGAGCGAGGACATCTGCATTACGGCCTCGTGGCTGTCCTATGATGGATGGTCCTCGATTACATCCATTACAGTCTACTCATCCGTTCGATAATAACCGACTTCATGCCCATGCCCCCCCACAGCCAGCTGCTTGCAACCACCCTGCACTGGTCGAGCTCATCAAGGCCGAGATTTGTCCCACCGCCCATCTTGGGCCACGGCGTTACCAAGCTGAGTTGAGAAGCTATCGCGGTAGAGTAACAGCTAGATGGCGGGGACGCACTAGTCTTGGTTCCTCGCATTAACACGGGATTTCGGCACGTCGTACGGAAATGCAGATTCAAAGATGACGATCCAGCACTGGAAGTCAGGTTCACTAGCGCCGATGGACGCTACATTTGTACATAGTACTGTAGTTGTGATTTTTTAAAAAAAGACCATCTTGAATCATCACACGACAGCTACTTAATCAGGCGGGGCCGCGAAACCTATTATAATCGCATCTATTGCCGATGCGAATCTCCTATTCTGTTGTCTGCTCGCCGCTCGCCGCTCGCCGCGCGCTCCTCTTCTGTCCATGCCCCGAAATTTGTAAAAACCGGAAAAATGCTTGAGCCTCCCATTTACCCACCATCCTTTCTTACGCCTTTTGAATGTGTTGAAAACGCCGGGCTAACGAGGAGAAGAGATGGAAAAAAAAAAAAAAAAACAAAATGAAAGGGAAAACCACAAAAAGGTAAAGGAAGAAAAAAAAAACACATCATACACGGCGCGGCTGGGTATATATTGGCTCTTGACCCCCAAACAAGTGCGTCCTTTCTCTCCTCTCTCCTCATCGAGACTCTCCATTACTTTGGATTGGAGGCATCCAAGTGCACGTAGGCTTGCTGCAATGCCTTGACCTCTCGCCCGTCCCTCTCCAGTACAACTACCCAGTCCCGCAACTGGATGTTCTTTCCCTTTTCCTTGTCTTCTCGCCATGTCCCCAGGCGGTTTCGCCCTTCCGTCGTCATGGCAAGGCTGGCTGGCGAGGGCGCTCCCGGAGTACCATTGAGTCCCTTATTGCCTGGACTGGGTGTAGCTCTCGTCGGTGTGCTGGCACCATTTCCTCCCCGGCCCGCATTCAGCCAGTCATACGTCTTGCCAGTCTTCTTCTTGCCGAACAAATTACCTTTGCCACCTAGACCAGCGAACATGCTACTCGTCATGTTCTGGTTTGCGTGGCTGTTGGCCTCCGCTGCCTTGAGTGTTTGGTGTTTCTTCATTTCCTTCTTGGTCATAGGCTTGTCAGACTCGGGTGCTATGGAGCCAGGTGTTCCCGGCGCAACGCTTCCCGATCGTGATGGTGTTGATCCGACGTCTGCTATGCCGTCCTTGCGTTTTTGTCGCCGGCGAAGACGTGCTTCTTCCCACTCGCGTTCTTGTCTTGCCAGCTCTCGCATCGTGACTGTTAGAGACGAGGTTATCTTGGCCAACTTCTTGGCTGGCTTGTCAGAAGTTCCCAGGGAAGCATCTTCGGCAGAGCCTGTGGAAAATGGAAACCGAGTTAGTGCTGTTGGCTTTTTTTTCATACTTGTATATACTGTGAGGATGTAAGCTCTTACGTTTCGATGGCGCCGTTTCAGAAGCGACGGGTTCACCATCTGCCGCATCGCCCAAAGGCTCTGCATTCATTGGCGCAGCAGCAGCCTTCCAATCCTCGGGAATCTCCCCATGTGACGTCCTTTGCCTGTTGACGGCAACGACGTTCGCATCCTCCACCATCTCGCGCAATCGTTGCTTGGTAGCAATAGACATGAGCGCCAACTGATCGACGAGAAACGAGTCTTGGGGGATGTACGATCCGGTGGTTTGGACCATTGTTGAATCTGGACCTGGCTGCATCTTCACCGTAACCGATGGAGAGGGGAACTGTTCGGGCAGGCGCATCTTCCCCATGGATTGGGCGTTGTTTTTCATATCCAGATTCAGGGATATGTGGTTCTCTCTCGCAATTTTGTCGGCACGTCGATGCAGTATGGCTACCAAGAGAAATGGATCGTTGATTTCCTGCGTCCGCTGGACGGCAAGTCGCATGGATGAATCTGCCCAGGCCTGTTCAGCCGCCTTCACGGCAAACTTCTGCTGATCTTGTTCTGAGACGCTCTCAGCAGGCTGATTTGCTGGACCAGCTCCGTAGAATGAACTCTTGGCCCCCGCGGGATGTTGCGCAAATCCGGTCCTTGCCTCCGAGTTGGCATCCATGGCATTCGAGTATAATTCCGACATGTATTGCTCCTCTGCCCTCAAATCGATGCCAGTTCCTGCCAGGGAATCTGTAACGTCGTATTCGTAGTCTTTTGTCGGTCGCTCGGCCGGTCGCTGGGGAGGCCCCATGATGCTGGGGGTTTGCGCAGGCGATGCCACTCCTTGTTGGACAGGGGCCATCATCGCATTCGTGTACTGCGGCATGGATATGGGCGGGGGCTGCGGAGTCATTAATGGAGGCGTGCTGGTGCCCGCACGCGCGTCAGGCAAATTCAAGCCTTGTGTATGGTTGCCATTGGTATATGGAGTGTTGTATGCCGAGGACAAAGAAGTCGTGGTTTGCGGGAATGTTGGGGAGCCGGTGTTCAGCGGCGGGCTTCCAGCTGCGCCAGGACTTGCTGCATAAGGCGACGCGGCGTACGGAGAGCCTGGCTGTGAAGCCGGACCATCGGTGCGAACCCTCTTGTTCGGAGGCAGCGCGAATCCTGGCTGTTGAGCGGCAGGTGAAGGGCTGTGTTGCGGCGGCGAGAAAGCCCGCGGAGGGACTTGCGACTGAGGCTGTGCCATGACGATGATGGAAGGTCGAACAGCGATCGGGATTCCAAGACTGGCAACGGAAGCAAAAAAACAGCTAGATGGAAGCCTAAGTGGCGGTGGTGACGATGCTCTTAGCAGGCAGGAAAGCCTGTCACGAAGGACGTGAATTCTCCCATTCGATGCACAGATCCCGCCTAGGCGCTCCAGTGCGGCTTATCGATGAAATGGCGAGAGATGTAAGCGTCTATCCAGAGCTGGCGCAACGTTAAGCGCTCAGTCAAAGGCGCGTGGGAGTCGTTCAGTAGGGATTTGTTTGGCAGCGCTGGCCGGAGTCGAGAGATTGGAAGCTTGAGACTGAGATTGGGGGTTGCGTAAATTTAAAGTCACGTGAGTCTCCGCGCCCGCCTCTCTCTTGGCCCTGGTCGCAAGGACCGACCGAATGGAGGTGGAAGGGGGATCGCTTTGCCGACCTTTTCCCGGCCTTAGCTTTCCATTACATTTCACAAGCTTCAACTTCACAAAAAAGTGCTTTTGCTCGCCACCTTACTCCCCATTGTGGTCGTGTGTTGATTGGAACCATGCGATACGTTGAGCATGCAGTCTATGTGAAATGCTACTCTGGCACTTTTCTTCTCGATTGATGTAATTCAAAAGTGTACTTCCCCTTCCCAGTACTGACTGAGTGAGTCGTTAAAAAATCCCACCGCCCATATAAAGAGTAGGTAGGTAGGTAGCTCGAGCAAACGCGCGCATCTCATCGAAGCTCTCCGGCCTTGCGACAACATGGCTTCCAAACGAAAAGCATCCGCGATGAACGCGGCAGGTACTGAAGAGCCAGTGGACCCGTCCGACGAGTTGATGTTCCTGTGCTTGGGAGGCGGTAACGAGGTCGGGCGTTCGTGTCATATCATCCAATACAAGGGCAAGACGGTCATGGTAAGGCAGATAGCTCGTCTCGTCTCGCCCACTTCTGCACAATAATGCATCATGAGTTGACTCTTCCGTTCTCTGTAGCTCGATGCTGGCAATCATCCTGCCTACGACGGTCTTGCCGCGCTCCCATTCTACGACGACTTCGATCTCAGCACCGTAGACGTCCTATTGATCAGCCAGTAAGTAGATACTGCCTAGCCCTACCTGCCGCAAGATATCAGACAAAAGCAGCGAAGGAACACGGCGCGAGAGTGTTCAGCGTGATGGGCGGGGCGTATTGCATTCTTTGTTCTATGATGCTGTACTTTCCCTCTTTCTATTGAGATTGATACGCCTGTATTATGCATACGAAATGAATACAATTGCTGTCTCCTACCATCTTGCACCCTCTTCTTCGTCTTCCCGTGAACATACCATCGCCAATAGCCTCTCATCGCCGCAAAGTCTTCCTCGTACTTGGAGGAGAGATCCCAAGCTAATGAAGCATGCCTGCAGTTTTCACGTTGACCATGCCGCGTCCCTGCCGTACGTCCTTGCCAAAACCAACTTCCGCGGCCGAGTCTTCATGACGCATCCTACCAAAGCTATCTACAAGTGGCTTATCCAAGACAGCGTCCGTGTTGGAAACACATCATCCAGCTCGGCCACCCCGCCGGTATATACAGAGCAGGACCATTTGAATACTTTTCCTCAGATCGAGGCAATCGATTATCACACCACCCACACCATCTCCTCCATCCGAATCACTCCTTACCCTGCCGGCCATGTGTTAGGAGCAGCCATGTTCTTGATCGAAATCGCGGGTCTGAACATTTTCTTCACTGGCGACTACTCTCGCGAGCAGGACCGACATTTGGTCTCAGCAGAAGTGCCCAAAGGCGTCAAAATAGACGTGCTTATCACGGAATCAACTTATGGAATTGCATCGCACGTTCCCCGACTAGAGCGCGAACAAGCTCTAATGAAGACCATTACTAGCATTCTCAACAGGGGCGGCCGTGCCTTGTTACCAGTGTTTGCGCTGGGCAGAGCCCAGGAGCTTTTGCTCATTCTAGACGAATATTGGGGCAAACACCCGGAATATCAAAGATACCCCATCTACTATGCCAGTAACCTGGCCAGAAAATGCATGGTAGTCTACCAGACATATGTGGGTGCCATGAATGACAACATCAAGCGCCTCTTCAGAGAACGCATGGCCGAAGCTGAAGCTAGCGGTGACAGCGCCGGCAAAGGCGGACCCTGGGATTTCATGTACATTCGATCCTTGAAGAATCTCGACCGCTTTGACGACGTCGGCGGCTGCGTCATGCTTGCCAGTCCAGGAATGCTCCAAAGTGGCGTGAGCAGAGAGCTCTTTGAGAGGTGGGCACCCAACGAGAAGAACGGAGTCATCATCACGGGCTACAGTGTCGAGGGCACAATGGCCAGACAAGTCATGCAGGAGCCAGATCAAATCCCAGCAGTCATGTCTCGCAACCTGGCTGCCGGCAGAAGAGCACCTGGCGGCGAGGCAGAGCGGGCTCTCATCCCCCGACGATGCAGCGTAGCGGAATATTCCTTCGCCGCCCACGTCGATGGCGTCGAGAACCGTGAATTCATCGAAGAAGTAGCCGCACCCGTGGTTGTACGTAACAATGCCTCGGTCCCCGGTCCTCATCCTCATCCTCATCCGCAACTCTGCTTCCAAATGGCATTGCTAACCCCTTTTTCTTACCAATAACAGATTCTCGTCCACGGCGAGCAACACAACATGATGCGCCTCAAATCCAAGCTCCTCTCCCTCAACGCCTCCAAAACCGCCAAAGTAAAAGTCTACTCCCCTCGCAACTGTGAGGAGCTCCGCATCCCCTTCAAAGCCGACAAGATGGCCAAGGTCGTCGGCAAACTTGCCTCGATCCCGCCTCCCCAAGACCTCACCGCCGACGCCACCACCGCGCCGCTCGTCACGGGCGTTCTCGTCCAAAACGACTTCAAGCTCTCCCTCATGGCCCCCGAGGATCTGCGCGAATACGCAGGCCTAAACACCACCACAATCACATGCAAGCAGCGCCTCACACTAAGCGCCGCGGGCATCGATCTCGTCAAATGGGCTCTCGAAGGAACATTCGGCACCGTCGAGGAGCTCCCCGAGATGAGACGGCAGCCCAACAGCAACGGCGTCTCCAAGAACAGCACCGAGGAAGACCAAGACCGAGACGTCTCCACCGACGCCGCCGACAACGACAACGACAACGACAACGACGAGTACAACCCAGATGCAGCAGGAGAACAGCCCGAAGTAGCAGACGAGGAAGTCGCCGCCCTAGTAGCCGCCTACCTCGTCATGGGCTGCATAACAGTGCGCTACCGCACAAACGGCCAAGTCGAGCTCGAATGGGAAGCAAACATGCTCAACGACGGCATCGCCGACTCCGTCATGGCCGTGCTTTTCAGCGTGGAATCCTCCCCCGCCGCCGTCAAACGATCCTCGGCGAACCACTCGCACTCGCACTCGCATGACCTCAAGGGCGCGAATCCCCACGCCCGCCCCTCGCCGACAGACCGACTAGAACGCCTCTTCTGGTTTCTAGAGGCCCAGTTCGGCGCGGACAACGTATCCCCCGTCGAAACACCCCGTCTCGCCGAACCAGACGCTCAGCAAGGGTCGGGAGACCCCAAGCAAGAGGGCCCCGGCCCAGATGACATGCAGCTTGACGGGAAAGAGGACGATGTCGAGAGCAGACGGAAGAAGGAGATGGAGCGTCTTCACAAGATTGGTATTCCCGTGCCAGGCGTATCCATCAAGGTGGACAAGATGGTTGCGACGGTGTGGCTCGAGGATCTGGAGGTCGAGTGTAATAATAAGGTGTTTGCGGATAGGGTCAGGGCCGTGGTGGAAAGGGGCGTCGAGGTCACGGCGCCGTTGTGGGGATAGGTAGATTTTCAAGTTGAAGTGGATGATGGGATGGGATTCACACATCACATAGTCGTGTTGCTCGCGACGTACTGGTGTACTTTGTAGTTGACGCACAAAAAAATCAAGAAGTGCCATGGGTTGATTTGATACAAGAGCAGGGAATTGATAGTTTATAGGCGCCCCCCTCCCCCCCGAACATGTAAAGTACGCATCACGGAACGGGACACAGGCAAGCAGGATAAATATAATCTAGGATGCAATTCAACGTTATGGTACAGACGACTACCTAAGCCTACAAAATGAATAAAATTGAGCCAAAATAGGTCAATGAGTGAAAAGTCGGCACACGCATGCACGCGCTACTTTTCATCCCAAAAACTCTTTCAGGTCCTCCGACTCCTCTAGCAAGGTGTTGAATGAGAATGGCGCGAATGGCCAACCAGCAAACTCGGCGAATTTCGAAAAGGATTCGACCCACGCTAATCGCAGAGAGTGTAGCATGGCACTGGTGCCCTCCATACAAACCAGAATGGCGATGGCTTTGGAAAGAAGCGTTAGCAAAAACGATTCCCGGAAAATAAAAGGTGTGCATGCAACATCAACTTACTGAGGAAAAACCACAGGTAGAAACCGACGACAATCATGATGACACCAACAACGCCACCCATGGTCAGGGTGTTGGCAATAGTCATGTCCCACAGCACAATACTGAGCTGTTGATGGGCAAGTGACAAAGCCCAGAGACGCAGATACGAGGCGGTATGGGAAACGCAGTTGAGACAGAATTCTGAAAACGTGTTAACTTGTCCGTTTATTCCATAATTTTACGCAGGGGAGAAAAAAAAAAAAGGGGGGGGGGGGGGAAGACATACCGATGGTGTGGATGACCTGATGAATCATCACCTCTCCAAACTCAAAGTCTTCGTGCTCTTCGTCAATGTTTTGTGAGATCATAGCAACACCCTCGCCATCTTCGTCAAAGCTATTGCCGTGGCCATTAACCAGTCCCTCGTTCTCACCATCACCATCCAACGCACTAACACGAGACGTCTCGCCGATACCCCGATACCCTTTAGCTCGAGCTCGGTTGTGCTCCCAGCGCAGGTAGAATGGCTTGAGGAAGAGAAGAATAGGCACCTGAACAAATGCCAACAGAAGGAGAAGGACCTGGACCGTGGCTTGGCCCTTGTATAGCGGTATATCCAATTTTCCAGGCTGCAGAAACATATAGATGAGCATGTTCAGGAGACCAGGGGGCTGGCCGCCGATAGCAGGGTCGGGATTGTTCCAGTCGACTGTCCACTTATAGAGAATACAAATAACTAAATATCCGAAAATAGACTGGAAGAAAATCATTCCCGGTACAAAGTTGCCCCAAATATCGATGGGCCTCTTGAAATGCTTGGCATTGATATATGCGAAGCAAAGGGAGTAAGTCATGTGAGCCCAGCCGAGGATAATACTCATCTTCATCTTGTAACTGTTGCTGAAGAGAAGAGTGTTCTCGGTGCCGTGCCATGCCCAGTCAAGACCAAATGGGTATCTATACCCACTATTGTTCAATTCAGCCACGACGGTGGTCCGCTCTGGCTCATAGTGTTCCGGTCGTGGAAAATGCCAAGCGCTTGGGAAAAGGGTCATGGACTTGGAAAAGACATCGTTGTAAATGAGACCAGTAAAGATGGAGAAGACCGCCATGACCAAGGCAATGTATCGGCCGTAGAAGATCATGGCGAAGAGCTCGAAGCTGACTTTCTTGAGGGATTTCTCCCAGTAGATCATAGCAAGCGCAGCTGACAACATGATGATTGCATGGCCGAAATCACCAAACATGACAGCGAAGAGAAAAGGAAATGTAACAAAAACTGGCATGGCAGGGTTGACTTCCTGATAGGACGCAGTGCCGTAGGCGTTGACGATTGTCTGGAATCCCTCGGTAAATTTGTTGGTTTTAAGGTATGTCGGAGGAGTCTTGTTGGTTCGAATCTCGTTGATAATCGAAGGGATAGAAAGACCAGCACGATTAGTTACATCCTGGAGAGTCGATCTGATCAAAGGCATGTCGTTGGTGGGGCACCAAGCTTCGGCTATCAGCGTTCGTCGAGCACGGTCGTACGAGAACAGATTGAGGGTGCTATAAACGGCCTTTTCCTTGGCGATCAAGACCATCCACGCGGACAATGAATGGGAAATCTGATTCAACTCAGACCCAAGAGTAGTTTGGGTGTTTTGGAGAACGTTTTGCACATCTTGAAGCCGGTTGTTGACTTCGTGAATTTGATCACGTCGAAGATCGCTGTTCTCGTCCACATTGTAGACATCCGCACCCATGGACTCGGAAATCTTGCGAATCTTGGCCAGAATCTCCTTCCCGTGTGCAAATATGACGAAGACGTTCTTGTTGATAGACTCATTATTGGAGGGATCAATGAGTGGCTCAGGAATCTCAGACTGATTCATGTACAAATTACCACGAAGCGTGCGCCAGAGAATGCGCTCAAAGGCGGCTACACGGTCCCTAGCAATGACACCAGCCACGAAACCAATGTTCATGCCCGAGAAGGATCGTTCGACCTCGGGGGCATCTCGGTGCTGCTCGATGTCGGAGAGGAGCGGTGCATCATCATTGTCGGTTGACGCGCGGATTTCCTCGACGTTGCCGTGAGCACGATCAAAAAAACTTCCAGCCTCTCTCAGAACCCATCGCCACTCGGTCAAATCAACCTCTCGCTTCTTTAGGGTTTCATAGCTGTCGTTAAGAGCAGAGACACGTTGCTCGAGCTTTTGACTTCGCTCGGCGAGTTCGTCGATCTCAGACGTCGAAGGGGATGCAAGTCGCTCTGTATCCAGGTCTAGTTTTCTAAGGGAGATACCCGCCTTATCCATCTGGGAATGAAAGTATCCTATGTCTAGTTAGTTTATAGGTCGGGAGGAGAAAGCTACGTTCGGGGATGGAATATGACGTACGCAGTTGTCGCTCTACATTGTCGAGCCGTCGAATTTCCTGGGTGAAGGTCCGCTGGAATGCGCTCACATCCTCGTTCAACTATAGACACGTTAGCATAGTCAACGTACAAACTTCACCAAGCGACACGTTGATCAAGAAGGATGAAAACACGGGCTGAAGACTTACGTCCCGAAACTGGCACAGTCCAAGCTCGCCAAGTGCAGTAACGACCTCCCGACCAATTTCATTGGAGACGTACAGCTGGACCATGCTCATGTCCGCCGAGCGGAACGGGGTGTCCTGTCTAGAAGCCATGGCGACGTGGGACAAGCACCAAGACTCGTTGGCAAGAGAAAGTTCAAGCTCTGTGTCGTATAAAGGGAAGCCTGGTCGTGTTATGCCACAGGAGCTGTGCCCTGACTCGGCGGAAGAGGCGTCGTTCACGCCGGGGTCACGTGGAAATATGGACCACGTCACGACGTCACGACAAGGTTTGAAGGAACAAGCATTCGAGTGAGCTAATGCATGACACTGTTAACATAAGAAAAATTTAGACATTTGACACCAGAAAGAAATGCTACTAAGGAACGTGCAAAAGCTTCAGAAAGTGTGATGATGCTCTATCGAAGATCCAGCGTCGTCCAACCAGTAAGCTCCCTACATTTCTGGTGAGGGGCCTCATCCAGTTACAGTTAATAAGATACACGTCTACTTTGACAGGGTTGAATGTATCTTAGTACAGATTATGCCTTGCTATGAATATTTTTCAATTATAATAATGCTAATAGACAGGAACTGCTTTTTGGTGCACGCCATTTGTGAACCTCCTACTGCCATGTTTTCTGTTGATCTCCGCCAAAATTTAAGAAAAAAAAAAACAGAAAAAAAGTGGTATCGAGTCCTGGTATGCTGCCTAATTTCTTTTCTCATCAATGGAAATGCCCTCTTTCATGCCTTTGGATATAATTACACCCAAAACTCCATGGGCAAGAAGATGGAGAAAAAAAAATGGAAAGGAAAAAAAAAATGGATGAGATGAGATGCTTTTGTCATGCAATGCTGAAATCACATGTCCCCTGAACAGACGGGCCAAAATCGCCACGAAAACAAAATCGCTGGTTGTTGCCAAGATCCGTCAAATTCGTCGCCCAAACATGAATGAACCGTACATTCCTCCAACTTCTGCCATCACAACGGGGACTTTCCTCATTCCCCAACTCTCGGCGCCCATTTTCCACCAGCGGGCACCATTGTCTCTGGTAGTTCCGTCTGAATTCATGCGAACGAGCCAGTAGCGGCTGCCGAATTCTTTCGCCACCCAGCCGACTCGTTGAAGATTCTTATTCACCTTGGCAGCTTTCTCATAAGCTCGTTCTTCAATCTCAATTACATGAAGTGGAGCGGAAGCTGGCGCAAGTAAAATGCTGGCGCTGCCGATGACGCTATCGATATCAGAGACATCGAGATAGCGGAGGTTGTGCGCGAGCCACTGCTGGTCTTGATAAAACAGTTTGTAAATATCGCTCATATCCAGACCGCGTCCCACAGCGAGCTCTTCCAAGGAATTCGTCAGACGCATTAGCTCAGGAAGATGAGAGTCATGCATTCTGCTACCGCGGAGACTGAGTGACTTCAAGGTCTTTGGGAGGCATGGCAAAAGTTGATCGAGATCTTCTTTTCCGAGAAGAAGGTGGTGAGTGGGATCGGTAGCCAAGCTCAAGAAGACCAAAGAATCTTTAGTGGCCGGATGGGTCGTTACAAACTTGATCACCACTTCGGCAGATAGCTCCTTGCACTTGGCCAAGTTGAGGTGAGTTAATTTTGCAGTAGCGGGGATGGACTCCAAAGCTTTGTTGGTGATACGCGTTCCAGCGACGTCCAGATGAGTAAGATTGCCCAATCGAGGCAGAATTTTTTCGAAAACAGCAGAAGGAAGACCGAGGCATTTGTGGAAGGAGAGCTTGGAAATAGAGAGCATCTCTGGCCAAGTTTCCTGCAAAATTGTGTTGAAGGAATTTTTGAAGACCGTCGAGGAGCAACCGCAAAAGTCAAGTGCCTGCAGTTTTGGCATGTCGAAGAACAGCTTTCGGAGCACGCGAGGGCCGAGATCAATGTCCACATACTCCTGAGCGAGGAATTCCTGCAGGTAAGGAGTAAGCTCAAGGCATTGGGCCAGCGTCTCGGTGGTGAGGTTCTGCGTCTTGGCGCGCTCACTGGCCGTGGAAAAGAGCATGGAGGGGTTGAAATGGCTGAAGTCAAGTCGTCGTACAATGGTGGCTAGGGCGGGATATTCCGTGATGGTGTTGAGAAATTTGCGGAAGATTCGCGAGTGCGGAATGGTGATGTGTCGATACAAAGTGGTGAGAGTAGTGGCGTGGATAGATCGTGAGGTGACAAGCAAAGCCATTAGATCATTGTTGCGTGTGGTCAGGCCATTTGGCGGAATTTCAACGACCAACAAATCGATGATCTCGCCTGAGCAGCTAGTGAGCTATGGTTGCACTGTGTGGTGAGGAGAGCACATGACATGTCTATACGTACCTAGAACTTCGCTCGGAAGCTTCTCCAGGGGCGAGTTGCCGATGCCATGAACACCAGTGGGCTTCTCCATGGGTAGGGGAGATACTGGAGGAGACTCCCAAGTCATGCTCAGCTTATGCAGATCCTCGCAGCTGCGACTGGCCGCCTTGCCCTTGATAGGAATCTCTTTCCATCCTTTGAAGCTGTCGGATGGGAACCAAAAGCCATGGAGCTTGCTGTGCGGCTGGGTCAATGGTGCTTGGAACGACAGTTGGGCGATTTCCGAGATAGGCGACTCGTCAAAAACGTCTTCGGGAGCCTCAATGTACGAGGACACCTTGGAGCGAGTGAAAGTCTGAGCGAGGCCGTCGTCATTCTCTCGAACGGAAGAGAAGGAAGATCGTGAGCCGGAATCAGATGGAGATATCGCGCGGGTCATACTGGATTTCACCAAAACCGAGGTGTCGAAGTCAAGCACCTTTTGGTGCCCGGCTCCGTTGGGTACGGCCATGTAATAGATTGAAAGGTGGGCGGGAGAGGAAACAATATTAAAAGCGCTGAGGGGCCCTTCTGCGGGATGGATGAGATTCTTCGTCACACGGAATTCAAAGTGGACGATGTCGAATTGCAGGTTGTCGTAATTTGGGTTTGGGGTTGGCTTCGGGTTCGAGGTCGAGTCAGAGATACGCGAGACGACGGCTCGTATCGGCTGACCAGGATTGACGTCACAGATGGCAAAATCTTGTCAGTCGTGATGCGTTGGCTCTGGCTTGCTTTGCCGTTGAGAGTCACGGAGGAGAACTGGAATCTGTATCAGGGATATATGTAAAGAATGGAGGAGAAAGAGGAGGAAGAAAAAAAATTATGTAACAAAGGTGGTGTTCTCAAGGTGGGCACGGTGGGGTTCACGTCGTCGGTGTTTTGAGTTATAAGTCCCGGAAAGTCGCAGCTAAAAGAGCTTCTGCTAATCTGCAAGCTTTTTCAGGCCCCCGTCACGCTTCACGCCGTTCTCGCCCCAATCTGTGGCCAAATGGGGACGTTGCGCCACCTGACTAACCTGCGACTTTGCTCATCTCGAAGGCATCTTAGCGTGCCATTAGCTTGAAAATGGGCGGTATTGGGTAATGAAAATCGACGACTGGATGACCTAGCAGCACCGGGTCGCTAGGAAGGGTCATCTGAGCCAGACTGTCGCGACCGTGTCATGTCATGTCATGCCAAGCCATGTCAATATGTTGTGCTCGTTATTAACTTGTCTGTGATGCCGCTGGCTCTCGCTGGCTCTCGACTCCTCTCAATCGGTCTTTCCCATCCTTGCCCCTGCCAGAATCCCCTGTCCGCCCGCCTGCCCGCGGACGTTTAGATGTGGTAATGAAAACTCCAGCCGCCAGGGTACCCTCCTCTTCGCAGCCGGCGTACATGTACATGTACATGTACCTCTCCACCATGTACGCGATCTTTCTTTTTCTTCTTCCAATCCCATGCGCCACTTTCTACATATGTAAATGATCCCCTTTTTTGGTTCCTTTCTCTGGCCGTACGGAGAACTGATTCCACTTGACCACGTCTGTGCTGCCATACTCCGCACTCTGTACGGTGACGGTTTAGTCTTATGTAGTCTTAGTCTGTATGTACCGTCCTGTGCAGCGCGCGTTAGGCAAACAACGACCAGGGTTTCATGTGGTACAATCCCTTCAAGTGTGCAAAAATGTCAGGCGGAGCACGGATAGGGATTGAGGCCATGAAAATAAGGGCGATATCAAAAATACTCCCGTACATACCAAGAGATACACACACACACACCAAAAAAAAAAAAAAAAAAAAAAAACCACTCAAGACACAGAGTGCCCTGCTTGTATTTGTACATTGGGTTTGTGCCATCCTTGGATATCAACTGGTTACCCCCCCGTACATATTACGGAGGACGGAATGCACCGATGATTGTGTCTGGCTTCAGCCCTCATGACGGCCAGCGCAGTGCCCCGGATCCAGCAGCGACGTCGTGTAACCGGCTCGACCAGTCCATTTGTTGACTTCAAAGCATTGTGATGTCACAGCAATTGGAAGATCCGTCATCTCCTATGCCGACAGTCGTTCCGGTACCGCAAAGCGTTTTTTCCAACATCTTGTGATATCATGATAGTGATACCGCAGCGTATTGAGCCCATCGGCTTTTGTTCATACATACGTGGCCTCTACGAAGCTGCAAGCGAGGCTTGTTGTCTCCTGTCTCGATTCTGTTCAAATACTCTGTATGAACGAATGGACACAGCCCCGTGGTCGTAGTGCGTTGTACTGCCTGCCGATCCCCTGCCTTGATGACAAGCTGAGAAAAATTTGCGAGGCGCGTTGGCGGTATAACAGCCGAGGGCGTCTCCTCGTCTCCGAGACAAGCAAGGTGGCAAGGTGGCAAGGTGGCAAGGTCTTTGGCCCGAAGCCAGCCCTCCCCGTTTTATACATGTATGTATGTAGTGGTTTGTGGGGTAAGGAATGGGACGCAACCATGAAGATGCCCCTTTTGGAATAAGTTATCGGATGCGTGCTGTATGTATGTACTTGACGAGAAGCTTTATCATCATCGTATCAGACATTTAGGTATTGTGAAGACCTGCCTCACGTTCACGGCGAGCTAGAATGACAAGATGACATCCCTGGTTGCAAAGCAGAAGCAAATGTCGCGGTTTGCATGCCCAACTTCGTCACACATCGCGTGCGGTGTACATATGTACAGTGGGGGGTGGCATTACATAAGTATTTCAACGCCACAAAAGTCACGGAAAAGTCACGGAAAAGCCACGGTTGGTCTGGCAAAAGGGAAATAAATATCTAATATTTTGTGTACCAGCTCTCTAATGTGATTACAGCCTCTACACGATGGGACATTGTATCTATCAGATTTTGAGAATTCTACCTTTGGGCGTTCAAATACTTACTAATTAATGCCTCATACTATAGGGAGTATGTACATGGAAACGACGAGCCCTTGCGCTTTCATGGTTGCACTGCTGCAAACACCGGCATTCTGGAAGCTGCAGCCGCAGCGTCGTATCCCATCAAGTGAGCGAACGTACAGTGGGGTGTATGTATGTACCGACATACTCCGTATGTACTCCGTACAGTATGCTACCAATCCGTCCAGGTAACTTACAATGCAGGCCGACACCTTACTAAGCCTAGTTTCTCTGCCAGTTTTAGGTGCCAGGTATGGTCCGTTGCTATGCCGCGGGGAAGTGTTGGAGGACTTTCCTATTTCTGCATGGCTTCCTTACCATTGTGGCTTGATTGTTGCACTGATCAAAAACGAAGTCTTGATTATTTACATGCAGAAACATTTATATGCAGATAGATTCATGTCCGTAGTTCTTACGTGTGGCAAGGACCGGCGCGAGGAATACACGTCCCAGACGGCCGAGGCAAAATGTCAAACAGAGGCACAAATCGAGACTGACACTTTTGAGATTATGGATGGGCGAAAATGGATCGGTTTACTCTCTCAACGCAGGTACGTGATGAAACGCTGAAGAGTGTGATGAGGATTTGATTACATATTACTAGCTGATGTTGTCGGCGGCATGCATCACAGTGGGGGCTTTTTCCCCCCTTCTTTTTCCTTTTCTTTCTTCATATTTACCCCCGCAGACGTCCGAGGATCGCCTGTTGCATCGGACAGGACAGGATACTCGCTCGTTCTGATGGCGACTTCATTCGACAAAGAGCATCCTGAATATCGAGTCTCCTGTCTTTTGAGGAGCAACATGAAGCCAGCGAGGGGCATTCATATCACCACTGGCACTAAATGGCGTCAACTTATGACGAAACAGCTTATCAGCGATAAGACGATAAGACACGTTCCTGTAATCCGTACGGAGCCGGCGCCTCTATTTCCCCCCCCCTCGGGCCAATCGCGTCAGCGGCAGAGCCCCTCGGGCCAAGTATTACGGAGTAGTGCAACCAAACCAAGGCAAGTCGAGCACCCACAAGTCACAAGTGCATCCTCTGCATGCCGCGCTCGCCAAGTTCTCGCCAACTTTTCCCCAAAAGCCCGACCCTCGACCCTACCGCCCTCTACGCGTGTTTTTTTACTCGGCAATCTTTGATGTAGCTCTACAGTCAACAATGGTCTAGAGCTGTACTTTCTTGAGGGACTCGCCAAACAGTCTTTTCCATCCTCCCCTCGCTTCTGTTCTTTGCCTCGTGGCTGCTCGCGGCCAAAAGACATTGCGTCGTCCCTCGAGCAGCCAGCCAGCCAGCCATCGCTGTCACTGCACTGCACTGCACCGCTCGAAAACCTCGGTTTCCTTCAGCACAGCTCATCATTCGCCCCCGTCCCGAGACTCGTACATTATATCTACCATGAAGTCAGCCAAACCCGCGGCCGCGGCGGTGGACGCACCATCGCATCGGAGATCACAGCCCTCACGGCAAGCACGAACGAACCCTTCACGAAGCTCTGCCAATGCTGGACGATCTGGCGATAGTAGAAATGCCGTTAATGGCCGTCCCTTGAGTAATCAGCCCGTGGATATCTTCCCTGCCATTACACATTTCGCAGATACCATGTCCGCGCTCCCTAAAGAGCTCGTACGGCACTTCACTCTGCTCAAGGAAGTAGACGCCAAGATTTTCGCCCCCGAGGAGCAGCTCTTTAAACTCGTCGCGGCGATTACAGAATCGTCTGTAAATGAGCCTCGAGCCACTCACGATGCATCTAGTACTGCGCCGCCGGGTTCCGCGCCCATGAGCGCCCAGAACAGCCCCGGCGGCATGGCCCTGAATCGAGCGCCTCCATCGTCGGCCCCTTCAATCTCGAGTGCAACAGCTGCGCCTTCCAGTGTCTTCGATCCCTCCAACATCCCTCGCCGACAAATTTTTCGACGGACTGCTTTCAAGATCCAGGAAATGCTCGTCTCACTCGAAGAGAAGAATCATGTGCTTTCCACAGCCAACGAAGCTTTACAACGGCAGCTGGCGCGAGTCGAAGATGTGTGGCCGCACCTGGAGAATGAATTCAGCGACGAAGCAAAATGGGGCAGCACTACACATTGGGCATATCCGGAGAACAGGGCTGGTGGAAAAGTTTCCCAGACGGAGAGAATCCGTCGTGACGGTGCCGCAGCCATCTCCGCCGCAGCCCAAGCCCTTGCTGAAGAGGCAGCCGCTAGAAGCGACGCCCGCAAGCAAGCTGTACAGGCTAAGAAGAACTTGAAGAATCAGCACCAAGACTCGGATGTCGATGATATTGAGAAGCGGCAGAAAGAGGCGCCCAAGAAGACGGCCAAGTCACGAAAGACGGCCGCCATCGAGGCCAACAGTGTCGGCTTGGGTATCTCAGCGTCCACGACCAACGGCAATCATCCTCCCAAGAGGAGAAAAGTGGAAAAAACTGCCAATGGCGAGAAGACGACCAGTGCTGCCGCCGCCACTACTACTGCAGCTACAAATGCCACTGCCGTTCCCGCCGCTTCCTCCGCCAGCACCGCCAGCATCGCCAGCACAAGCACCAGCGCAAGCACCAGCAGCACTGCGAATGCTGCTGGGGCTGGACTTGATGCTGGAGCTGCGGCTGCATTCATGAGCATGGTACTCGGCAACAATGCGCCGAAGCCCAAGACAAGTAGCCCCAGAGGGACACCAGCTCCGGACGGACAAAAGAAGCGCAAAGCTCTACCAACCAGCAGCGTGCAGGCAAAGAAGAAGTAAGTTGTGTTGAAGATCCCCGAGACCCTGGCCTTGGTCGACATTTGGTATTTCGGCATGACACGTCTCTTTTGATCCCGCAAAGTAACATTCTCGCTGCAGAAACGGCATGTCCCCCTCAACAACTTCATCTCCCGTCATGGGGCCCTTCCCCGACCCCAAAGTTCCGGCTCGAGCATCTCCTGCACCCAGCAGCGCACCACGTCCAGCATCGTCCCGCGCCCGACAGAACTCTATACAATCCAATGTAGAAAATGGCAAGGCCAGGCCGTCATCTTCAGCCGCTGCCAACAAGACCAACGGCAACGGAGCCAACACACCCGAACCGGCTTCCACAGCTTCATTGCCTAAGCCAGGACAGGACAGCAAGCCCACCAAGGAAGCAACTGCGCCTACAAAGACGGAGCTCATCAAGAAAGAAACTGAGAAGCCCGAAAGCGCATCTACCACGACTGCAACGTCGACGAGTTCCATTCACAAGAAAGATGGCAAGCCCGAAGGAGCGGACCAAAAGAGCGAGTCTGTCCCAGCACCCGCCCCTCCACCAGTCACCACGAAATCCGGCCGTGCCAGTAAACCATCGACCCCTGCGCTAGCCACCTTCCAAGAAGCAGCAACCAGTAGATCAAGGCCGTCCCGCGCAGAAGGCACCAACAGTCGCAAGAGCCACAAGAGGTCGGGCTCCGTCGCACAGCAGCCCCTCATCCAGCAAGTCCAGGCGGCGGCAGACACAGACGCAAGCAGCAGCATGCAAGGGGACGACGAAGAAGGGGACATTGATGCCGACGAGCCAACCTACTGCTACTGCAACAGCGTAAGCTACGGCGAAATGGTGGCGTGCGACGCAGACGGCTGCGAAAGAGAATGGTTCCACCTAGCGTGTGTAGGGTTGAAAGTTGCTCCCGGCTCAAAGAGTGAGTAATACTTATGTCTCCTCCCGATGAACACCTGTTCATCCTCATGTCCAACCAACCCCGTCCCCGTCCTCATCCCCTCAACCTCATTTTCGTCATTCATCGCTAACGCACGCCCCCCTAGCAAAATGGTACTGCGAAGACTGCAAAGACCGCTTAAAAATAGGCAACAAAAAGGCTGGACGGTAGAGCCGACTTTCCCTCGTACTGTTTTGAAAAAAATGCTCGTGCAACAATTGAATGGCTTTCGTACCTAATGACGGCGTTTTACATGGCTGGTTGCCTTGGGCTGGCTGGCTGGCTGGCTGGGCTTCGGGTTGGGAAAGAAAGCCGTGTTTCTCCCTTCCTTCTTCTATTTTTTTTTATTCCATCCCGGGGAGCGGCTCGTGGGTTATTAGGGCATCGATGTAGATGAATGATATTGGTACATGATTGTTCTGGTGACTGCGTGGCCGAGTTTGGGTGGAGCATTATCGGATGCACGGCAAAGCGTGGTTCATTTATTTTATGCATGGAACTTCCACGGAGTGGCACGGAGTGAGTGGGCCTTTTACTCGTGGAACGTGGGTTGTGGCTGTAGAAATGCGACTTATTACTCTTTACTCCGTGTTGCGGTTGATTTCATTGAGAATCACGGCATGTGAAGCGAGCACTGTCTAATAAACATGCAACAGGACATGACCCGAGTTTGAGATTATCCGCGTTGAAAACACTGATGTACAGACGTGAAGGGATACGAGTACAAGAAGAATCAAGAATCAAGCAAGGACGACGCTATGATTAAACGAACTAGGAAGCTCCCCCCCCCCGGGGAACTCGAGCCCAGGTAGAGGAAATGATGGAACAAAAAAAAAAAGGTATATCCGTAACAAGACGATGCGGCTCAATCAACCAACCGTCTATTCTTGGCCCCGGCCCTCAGGGGGGTCGCGTCGTCCCTGTCCTTCTGCTTCTGTCTCCACTGCCACTCGAGCATGACCCATATGAAGTGCTGCAGGTCAAAGTCGGGCCAGAGGCAGTCGATGAAGAAGATTTGCGTGTCCTGATGACACTGCCAGAGCATGAAGTCGCTGAGTCGCTCCACGCCGCTTGTGCGGATGAACAGCTCCAGGGGCGGGTCCGAAGCCGTGTACATGTGGTCGTTGAGCATGGCCGCCGTGATGCTCTCTGGGCTGGGCAGGCAGGATGAGTCGTACGAGGTGCCGCGGAGACGGCGCTCCGGCGAGTCGGGGGGAAGTGTGGTCGAGGATGAGACGTCGGCGGCGTCGTCGTCGTCTTCTTCATCATCATCCCCGGCAGACGGGGCGGGCGTGTCCTCGATGGCTTCGTCTGGGATCGTAGGGAGCGGCTCCTTGCCGTCGAGCTGCGTGGACATGATTTTTTGGCGTATGCGCGAGGGCGAGAACGGGGCGTTCTTGGGGGGAGGCGGATCGAGGAAGTCCTCGACTGTGTGGCGGATGGCCGTTGTGATTTCGGCGCGGGATGTATAGGGGAAGCAGATGTTGAGGACAGTCCTGTTTGAACGTTCAAGGTCAACTTTCTTGTTTGAGAAGATGGGGGGAGGGGGAGAAGGGATACGCGGAGCCGACGTGTCGTCGACAGAATGAGCCGGGGCCATACTTGTTGTTATGCTTGGTTCGAGCGACAGCCTTGTCTACCACCTTCAGGACATCTTCGCGGATCATTTCCGTCTGGCCCAGAACACGCACGCAGGCTCCGTATCGGTCCAAGATGTCGCCATAGGTGGTCAGCTGCTCGAGCTTGACCTTGGCCAGCTGCATAAGCCCTTCGACCTCGTGTTTGGGTCGGTTGTAGTTCTCGACGCTGAATGCGTAGACGGTAATGACCTTGACGCCGCATTTGTAGCAGATTTCCATGATCTAAAGCAATAGAAGATTAGTATATGACAGAACCGACAAGACCCTCCCGGATTTCAAAGGTAGCAGTCTATTGCAAGAAGGATATTTTGTTGACGCACCCTGGCGAGGGCTTCAAACCCACGATGATGTCCCTCTACAGTTTCCATGCGATGACTCTTGGCGTACCGCCTGTTGCCGTCCATTTCAAAAGCCACATGCTGGGGCACGGGGCCCTGGCGCAAGGCTCCGATGAGAAGCTCGCGAAGGCGATTGAGCGCCCATTCTCCCGGCGGGGACTCGAGCACCAGGCGGCGCAGCAAGGACACAATGTCCGACATGACGGGGTGTTGTGGGCGTCGTGATGTTTCCACTGTCGCGTTGGGATGCTCAATATCGAGGGCTGTGACGACGGAGAGGCAGAGGAGAAGGGGCCAGTCTATCAATAAACACAAGGAACTGGACGAGACGCAAACATGACGGGCTGTGGGGTTACAAATTAAGTGTCAGGACACGACGACGACGATGGATTTGGGTAAATCCGGCGCAGCGATGCTGACACGCTGCAGTGGCTGAGCTTGGCGATGTATTGAATGGATACGGAGCGGAGTACAGTCTAAACCTTGTTTGATTTTACACGATTATGTATGTAGTTGCAGAGGGTGGAGCTGTTAGGAAGTGTTACAGGGCACTTGCGCTAGTAAAAAATACTACATTAGGGCAGATTATATCTTATCTCTACCTATTATTATGTACGCTAATCTACGGGACGACTTATGATTGGCCTAATAACCCTAGTCTTGTACGGATTACTCGTGCAAAATCAAACAGGGGTTAGGCTGTACTTGGCTTTGGACGGCTGTGGGGCCGAATCGTTAGAGTACGGAGTACTTGTATTCTCTCTTGTAAAGTTAATCAATGTTCACCCGGCCAGGTATAGCCAGCACCTACTGTGTAGAAACAACCCTCCGCAAAAATTACAATAACAAAATAAAAAACAAAACTCACACTGCTCACGTTGATACTATCCGCGGCGGCAAGTAGTAGAGGACAGGTGACGGCGACCTACACACATTATCTGGCCTTTCCACAGGAAGCAGTACTTCCCCGACGCCTCTATCCACAAGAGCGAAGCACCCCCTCCAAATCACCTGTGAGACAGATGACACTGTCGCCCGGGGCGGCACGGAGATTGTGATCGTCCATGCCCACACACGCATTGGAATGCTTATGACGCACATGACTTAAGCTAGATAAGCTCTTTCCCTCTATAAAAGGGATGCTTATAATCTCTCTTTTATAGCTAGATAACTATCTTTAATTTTATCTTCTTTATAACCTATTATTAGAGGGCCTTATTAATTACTATATTATATATATGTCTTTTTTCCCTTATATATATAAGAGTTATAAGCCTAGGAGGTTTACGCTTAGACCTATAACTTCTTACACGCCCCCTAGTATAAGAAGTGTATATTTACCCTACCCTAACTAATTAACTATGCTTTTAATAGATACCTTAACCTCTTACTATCTAAGTCTTAAGATAAATATTAAATTAGTATTATTAGAGAAATAGGAGGAATAGTATAAAGTATTAAAGTAAGTTATATAAAGCTAAGAGATTTAGGAAAGAGTAAACCTAAAGCTCCTAGTATATAAAACTAATTACTTAACTAAGCCTCTTATAGTAAAGCTAGAAGGCTACTTAATACTTATAAAAAAAGATATAAATAGTAAAAAGCTTACCTTCTAAGAGGCCTTATTATTTCTCTCTTATAAGTATAATATTAAGTATTAATTATATAAGACTCTTAGATTAAGAGAAAGGACTATTAGTACTTAGATTACTAATACTATTAATCCTAATACTTATATAATAATAATTAATAAGATTAAAAAGGAGTATAAGGATTAGGCTTTAATACTTTATAAGATTACTATAAGCCTTAAGAAGAAATTCTTACCTAGGCTTATAATTATTAAAGTAAAGGTTATAGCTAAGTATATAGCATACCTTTAAGATACTAAATATGCTAATATTATATTTAAGTATTAGATTAAGTAATAGAATAGGCTATACTAAAAGGGTTTTATATATAAGATTAATAAGGTTTAAGACACTAATATAATCTGTAATTTTATTTAAGCTATTAGAGTATACTTTAACCCTTAATAGGCTAGGAACTATATTATATAGCTTATATAGCTTACTAATAAAGAAAATAATACTATAATACTATAAGGTATCCCTCCTAGGTACGAGGTAAAACTGCTTATATTGTTACAGCCCGATATTTTTCGCCATCTTATTAAACTTCTTAGCTTCCTTACTAAGCTTATTATTTAACTTCTTCTTACTCTTTATTACATACTCCTTACACTTTACTAACTACCTAATTTCCTTTTTATTAGGATTTTTCTTACTTTTTAACAAATCCTCTAGATTCTTTAGCCTAGTAATAAAGGTTATTAGCTTTAGATTACCCTTTGCTATTCTATAGTCTATTAGCTAGGGATGTTAATTAACTAATAACGTAAGACCTACTTTATAGTCTAGGGTTATATGGACTTAGGTACATAAATTAGGTTAGAAATAAGTAAGAATAAGTTATATATAGTGTAAGGGTTTAAGTTTGCCTTAGAGCTTTAGGGCATAAGTAAGTGGTAAGGTATAAGAAGATAGAAGAGATAAAGAGAGGGAATAAATATAGTTATAAAGGGGGAATTACGTTAATTTATGCTATAAGTAAAACTTAAACGAATTTAAGTTTAACTATGGTTATAATAACTCTTATACTAATATAGCTATAAAGTTTATTATTAACAAACTTTACACTAACCTTATAGCCCCCTATATTTATGCCCTTAAAGCTTATTCCTATATTAGGCTGCTTTTTTTATTACTATAGTACTATTAATCAGTTGTTAATTATTACACTAGCTGGGTGTTGCTAGTAATTCTTATGTTATGTGTGAATTTTAGATGCATTGGCCACTGCCAATGAACAAAAAAATTATAAAAATCATAAGAAGATTAAGAAGTGCTATAAAGGTAATAATTAAAAGGATTTATATATAGAAATTATAAAAGATAGTTAGGATATAAAGGGAAAGAAGGATTATAAAGAAAAGTATTCTAGGGTAATTACTATAGTAATTATAGACCTATTAACTATTAAAGAGAAGGTATTAGTAAAGGGAAGCTATATTATACTTAGTAATATAAGGTATATACTCTTAGAGAGTACCCTATTTAACTATAGCGCTCTTTATATTATAAATAATATAAGATTCCTTAAGCCTAGTATATTTCAGGAGACTTATAATAACTTCCTTAAGGTAAGCATAACTTCTTTCTAGATCTCTAGAAGAGGTATATATATAATTAAGAATATCCTAAATAGGCTATAAGGACCTTAGATTAAGAGCCTTATATTATATAATATTATGCTTATTAAGGGGTTTTATATAAATATTATATTAGAGAGCCTTTTTATTAAAAAGAGTGTTTAGTATTATAGAGTTAATAGCTTCTTATATATTAGGCTAATAGGTAATAGCTTAGTGCTAGTAAAGCTTTAGAGAAAGTATAATATTATTTTTCTTTAATATAAGCCACTTTCTAGTTACTTAAAGAGACCCTTAAAGGTAATAATATTAAACACTCCCTTAGTGATTTTTTCTATATTTAGATTAAATAATATATATATATAATACTTATAGTATAAGTAGCCTAGTAAAGAGCTATACTTACCTTAAGTAAACCCTAAAGAACTTTAGTACCTATATTCTAAGTACCTTAGAAAGGATACTTTAAGTAAGATTAGCACCTATATAAGGGAAGTGCTCTTATAAGGAATAGTATATAAAGACTATAAGATATATATATATATACTTACTTAATAGGTTATTTCTAGGAGGCTACTAGAATATTAGTTACCTAGACCTTTTTAGAAAGTCTATTAGGATTTTTAAGACTATAAGCCTAGTTATAATAGTATGAATTAGCTACTTATTATTAAAGATAAATTCTTAGGGATAATATAGGTTTATATATTACCTAATAAATTATAAGGAATAGTATTTAATATATTAATTTACTTTAAATAATAGGTTATAAGATAATTTAGGTTATTAATAACTAAGATTAAGTAGGATAATAAGAGTACTATAATTAGTTAGAGTAGTAATATAATCTTTTAATAATAGGTATATATATAGGGCATAGATCTAGAGCTTACGCTACTATATATATATAAGCCTAATAGGTATATTAAAAGAGTAAATTAGGTAATTACCTATAGATTAAATATAATACTTATAGGTATAGGGCTTTTACTAAACCTATAGCTAAAGAGTACCTAAGCTACTACTTATTTATATAATATTAGTCCTATTTAGTAATTAAAGTAAAAAATACCCTTAGAGACCTTGAAGAGCTAGTTCTATAATAATATATATTTACTAATTAGGAAGCCTATAGCTAACCTTAGGCCTAATTAAAGTAAGTTATATATATATAGTTACTATATATATTTACTATAAAGGGATTATAAGGCTAATTAATAGAGAAGGTATTATAAGATATATCCTAGGGGATATATTAGGTATCTTATAGGGTATATAGCCTTTAATATATACTATATTTAGATCCTATAGCTAGGAAAGGTTATAATAATAAGGAATATTATATTTAATAAATTAATATTTTATAACTTAGCTAGGAAGAGTGCTATAAAGTAGTTTATTAGTAAACTAAAAGTATAATTTTAAGACCTTAAGATTAATAGTAAATTAGATAAAGAGCTTAATTTATTCCTTATACTATTAACTAGTAAACCTTAATAGGATTAGGTAAAGCATTTAAACTTAGGGGTAAGAGCTTTACTAAGCACTAAAAGCACTTAAATAAAAGAGTAAGAAGTAATATAACTTACTAAGCTAATAGGACTTTAAATACCTTACTAAATACTAGATCTATTAAGTAAGAAGTATAAGACCCTTATTATAAATACTTATTAAAGTAAAGAGAAGTAAAGAACTCCTATAGTAAGCACTTACTAAAGTATAAGTAACTATATAGTAAATACTTAAGAGAGTAATAAGGATTTAATAGGTATAAGGCTACTAGAACTAATAGAAGTAACTATACCTAGTAAGAATAGTATATAAAAGGACTTCTCTAAAGTAAATACTAGATTAGCTACCTATACTAAGAGCTTAGAGGTAGTATATAAAGATATATAAGAGAGCTTAGGAATAGAGTTATATAATAATATATATACTAGCTTTAGGTTATATAAGAAGAGAGAAAAAGGCCTTATTCTAGATTATAGCCTACTAGGTAAGAGAAGTAGAAAAAGGCTTAATAATACTTTTATAAGTAGCTTATAAAACCTAAAGAAGCTTTATAAGGAGCTTAGTTTACTTAATTTAGTAAGAGATATAGACCTAGACTATAAGAGTATTATAATAGTATAGTTAGTGCTTAATACTTATTATAATAAGGAAAATAGATTACTTCTTAAATAGAAAATAAAGACTAGTATAATATACTAATCTAATCTTATAAATCCTTTAAAATTATAAAAAAAAGCAAATAATTATATGTTTAGAGAAGAGTAAATTAAGGTAATAAATAAAGAGATTAATAAGCTTAAGGAATAAGGGACTTAGAAGTAAATTAAATACTCTATAGTATATTTAAAGCTATTACTATTAAAGTAAGTGTATTTATATAAATTTAATAAGAAAGGGATTTTATAGTAATTTAAAGCATGTATTTATGTTTATAAAGACCTATAGGAAAGCTTTATAATTAAATAAACCTATACTATAATACTTACTATATATATATTTTATTATTTTTCAAAAAAAAAAGGCTTAGATTTCTTCCGCACTGATCTAAAGGTCCGGAATCGCCTCTAAAATACAAACCACATTAATATTCAAATTCTCCACCTCTGTTTACCCCCCCCTATAATGTCACATCGCAACAGAGCCAGAGGCGGGCGTGAGGGTAAGATGCCAATAGTAATTAACATAGGAGAAAGGGGGCTAGCACAGAGCTGCCACTACCTAAATGCAGGAATAGGATAGTTTAACGTCTAGAGAGGCAAGGACAACCTAATAACGGATCGGAACTAATTTAAATATCCTGACAAGACAAAATTCTATAACGAGATAGCTAGCCTTATCCCTAGCGATAAAGTTACCCAGGTATAGCGCATTACCAAGGCCGTAGCCCGCTAGGCGGCGGACCGCGCCTATACCAAGATTAGGATAATAAACAGTAATAACAGCAATATCTACACCACTAAAGAAGCCCTTAAATAAGCCCTTAAGAAGGCTATTAAAAAAGAAGCTAAGGATAATAATGCCCTAACTTAGGCAAGCATTATAGCTAGACTAGCGCTAAGAAGACTAAATAACAAACCTCCCCCCCTTTAGATCCCTAGCAGATAGCATAGGGAAGTACTTATTAAAGGAAACACTATTTAGAAATTACTCTAGTCTAGAGGCGCTAAGGACACAATAATAGCGGTAAATAGAGCTACTAGCTAAGCCGTAGTAGTAGCAGCTAGACAACTCCCTAGCGGGGACATAATTATCACCTTCAAAGGAAACGCTGCCTAATACAGAGAGGACTAAAAATAGATTACTAAAGCTTTTAGTCCAGAGGCAACCCTCCACTACCGCGTACTTAGCGTTATTATTAAAGGATTCCTAACAAAGCACACTTCTATTAAAAACCTAGCAATTAAGATTAGAAAAGCAAACAAAGTAAACGTAATTAAGGCAACCACAAGGCGCCCCTAGGGAGAAGGCGCCTAAAGAACCACCCTAATTCTTAGACTAGCTAAGGTTAAAGACGCTAATAAGATATGCTAAGACAGAATAGTCTTTAAAGCGGAGCTATTCTAAACTAAACTATATAACAAGACCCTATAACCCTAATAGTGCTATAACTGCTTCTAAACAGGCTATATTACGAAGTTTTACAAGGCAACTCTAAGGTGCGGCAGGTGCGGCGCTGGCTAGCACGAAGACAGAGAGACATCCTGCCTAATAAAAAGCGGATAAATAAAAGAAAACTATATCCTATGCTCTAGCCTATACCTAGCCTAGTCTAGGGACTGCCCTATACTAAGAGAGAAGTAGAACGCAGCGAAGGCAGGATATCTAGAATAACTATCACGTTTCACTATTAACTCCCTAGACAGAAGCCTAACACTACCCTAAGAGAGGCCTAGCATAGCCACGGAACCTATTATTATAATAGGAAGAAAAAGAGGCCGCCCTATAAACGCAGAACAAAGTGCTAAATAGCCTAGAGCTAGAAGCATTAGGCAATACACAGAACGACTTAGAACCGGATTAGAACCGGCACAAGATAGCAGAGACCCACTACCCCCCTAATTAACACAATAATGTTATGAGTCCTCTTCTAGAACGTAAATAAGAGGGATAGCCTAATACACATTGCGCTCCGTCACTAAACCAATATAGACATAATCGCAATCTAAGAGTAAGAACACACAAAGCACCCGTGGCCCCTAGCACTAGGCCTTGCCCGGTTCTAACTAGCACACTATAACAGGCAAAACACAGTATATATAAATAAGAAGCATAACATAGGATCGTGGTTAACCTAGGGACTAGTAGAAATAAAAAGAGTTAACATTTATTCCCTTTACTTAGAAGGGTATACTAACAACTAGAACACCCCTATCTATGCTATTAACACAGAAGAGCCCCGTAGCTAAAGCGTATTTATAGGTAACTTTAACTAAAAACACCCCCTCTAGGATAACCTAGATAGGATAACTAGAGAAGCGGAGGAACTACTAGACTTTGTAAGCCAGTGGAGGCTTAGTTTAGTAATGCCCTAAGGGGAACCCACAAGATAACACAAAGACAACAGAGATAGCACCATAGACCTAGCGTAGGCAACCCTAGACATTTAAGTCCACTATAATAGCACAGAAGACCTTATATGATCTAACCATATTCCATAGCTAATTAGTATCTTTACCGCGTAATAAGAAAACGCCCCCCCAGTCCTTAGATATACCTAGAACGCGATAAATAGACTATATGCAAAGGCAGAGGCAGCGGTATAACTCTAAGCGGAAAACACACTAAACCCCTAGGATAAGGAAGGGATTAATGCATACATAACATAGCTTATCACAAACCTATAATAGATAGCAGAGAAAGCAGCCCTACGGAAGCGCTAGGGACTCCCTAGCCTAGAGGCATAGTGGTTAAGGAAAGCAAAAGAAGCAGTTACTAAAGCTAGACAAGCTAAGAGATAATAGAGACGCTAGAGGATAGACACGAATTAGCAGGCCTATTCTAAGGTAGATAAGGATTAAGAATGCGTTATTAGAGAGGAGAAAAGGAATGCATAGAGAGAGGCCCTACAGAAGGCTAACACATAGGAAAAAGACAGTAAGGTATAGAAACTAGAGAGATAGGCTTAGCTCTACAGCTAGGCCTCCCTAGAACTCCCTAGACTTCTAGAACTAGAGAGGACTAACAATAACCCTAACCTAGCCACCACCTACAACAATAAGGCTAGCGTACTAGCACAAAGATTCTTCCCTAAACCCATAGCAAACCTCTCCTATATCCTAGATCTTGCCTTCCTAGAACTTAACAACGCACTATTCCCAGACAAAGAATAATTTAGAATAGAGGACATTACGAATATCCTATTAAATATAGCTAGCTAGAAGGCCCTAGGAGACAACAAACTCCTGGCGGGCCTTATTAAAGCCTGCAAGGAACTAGTAAAAGAGGCTATAGCCTAACTGCTAAACGCTATCCTTAAAGTAAGGTACTTCCTAACCTAGTTCTAGACCGTAAGAGTGGTAGTAATTAGAAAACTAAGCAAAACAACTAAAGAGATGAGAAGAGCTAATATATAGAGACCTATCTCACTACTAAATATAGTGGGAAAAATCATAGAAGCAGCGATTATAAGGCAACTCACGGCCTTTACTAAGGCAGAGGGCCTCCTCCCTAAACTATAAATAGGTAATAGAATAAACAGGTTAACGGAAACCGTAATTAGAGCCCTTATAGAATATGTAAGAGAGGCCTAGGGCAAAGGTAGTATTGCCTCGCTAGCGTAGATAGACATTTCGTTAGCGTTTAACAGAGTTAGCCACCTATACCTAATTAACCTATTAATCTAAATAGGTATACCATATTAGCTAATAGCTATAATACATAGCTTCCTCGCGGATAGAACAAGCTGGCTTAGCTTTAATAGTAAACTCTTAAGACCCTTTAAGATTAAAGCGGGCACCCTATAAGGCTTACCCCTCTTGCTAATCCTCTTCCTCCTTTACTTAGCAAAGCTTTACATACGCCTCTAGGCCGTCCTAGGCATAGTGGCTATAGGATTCACTAATAACACAAACATAGCAGCATTTAGTAAAAATATAGCCTAGACCTAGAAGAGGCTTGAAACTGCATAGAAGGTCTGCGAAGAATAGGCAAAAAAAGCAGGAGTAAAATTTAACCTAGCAAAAACTAAACTTATGCACTTTAGCAAAGCCTACTAGCCCCCCTAGGCTAGGGTCTAGCTTAGAATAGAAGAGATAGTACCTATAGAGTCCTATAGGTTTCTTAGAGTCTAGGTAGATAGAAAACTTAACTAGAGCGCCTATAAGAATATCCTTAAAGGCAAGCTTGCCTAGTAGCGGCTTGCACTCTCTACGTTAGCAGTATTAGCTTAGGGCTATAGCTTTAGAGACGCCTAACTCCTATATACGTAGGTAGTCTAACCTATTCTTGCCTATAGGGCAAGCGCCTATTATACCCTAACTAAGAAGGGCAGAAAACTAAGAGGAATAGTTAGAAGCTTTATAGCAGACTAATTAACCTACCTCTGAATTATAGCTAGCGCGTTTAAGGCTACACCTATTGCCTAGCTAGAGGTTAAGACTTATATCCCCCCCCTAGACCTATACCTTAATAAGATAAAACAGAAGTTTAAAGAGAGAATCGTAAATAGTGGAATAGCAATAAGGATCTAAACCGCAGCTAACTTAGTAAAGACAGTGCTATAATATAGGAGAAGACCCCCCCCTGTTAATAACAAACCAGAGGTAAAGCTATATAACGAATAGAAACAACGCTAGGAGAACTAGCATGGCAGAGGATAACCAAGGCGGCACAGACACGCGAGAGAACTAACTAAGGACCGCCCACTCACTTATAATCCAAAGGAAATTTAAAAATTCCATATAGGGCTAGAAAAACACGTCTTTTTAACACTAGTCTAATTACATATAGGGAAGATTAGCCTTAATAAGTTCCTATTCTAGAGGGGCGTTCCTAGGGTAACTTTACCCCTATATAGCTACGGCTAAGCAGTTAAAGACTAATATCACATAATAGTTAACTATACTAAATACAACTATAGATACCCCTAATCACGCTGGCCTAGAGATGCACGGGAAGCGAGGCTAGCCCTGAATAATCCCCTGAAGGCAAGATCTCTAGCTAGATAGTTCCTAGGCACGAGACAACTCTAATACTACACCCTAGCGTAAGACCTAGCCTTTAATCTACGCAGGCAAGCGGAGAACCTAGGGCATTTCTAAAGCGCTAGAGTTAATTAATATAGAATGGATATAGAAAATAACTAAGGGGAAACGCTAGATTAGATAGTATAGGAATAGAGGTAGGCTAGGCATAGATCTATAACGTAGAATCATAATGTCCGGAATAGTCTTTAGATTAATTTTAACCACTAACTCCTAGTATTATACCTATACTAACCCGCCTCCGCCCCCCCCCTAGACCATAACCTAATAGCTATATCACTCCTCCTCTAGAACTAGAATCGCATCCTCTATTATCTTAGCCCGCACCTTAGCAGGCAAGGCAGTGGCTAGGAGCTAGTTTATCTCTGCCACGCAAGCGTCTAAACGCCGCAACTAGAAAACAATCTCATTATGCTAATCCCTACTAGCACTAGCCTAGCCTAGACCCGCTATAGACACACTCTATTTCTTTTTACTATAGTTCCTAGTATAAAGTTTCTTAATACAGTCCTAATAGTTATCTAGGACCTAGGGAGACGTTAGACCTGGACTAGATACGCCACTAAACCAACACAGCAGCACTTACACTACCCCTAGTAACTATAGCCGCTTAGATTTTAACTAACCACTAGTGCTTATTCCGCTAGCTAGTTAAGTCTAGCTAAGAGCGGATTAGCGTTGAATTAGACCCGGAATAAAGGCGTTTACTACCTTTAAACACCTATAGTTTTAAACCTAATAGTTAAAACAAGCATTAGTAGCTAACCCTACCTAAACCAGTTAGCCTTGTCTCTAAACCTAAATTAAACTAACTTACCGATAATATTATGGCATTAATACCCTAGACAATCAATCAACCAAGACTCGCAAGAAACACACTAGATCCCTTATGGATCGCCTAACTACCGCGGATTAGGCTTGTAATAGATGCGAAATAGGGGCGGAGGGGATATACCTTTAAATCCTTTGCTATAGCCTGCTCTAGCTGCTTCTTAGTTAGGGATTTCCTTAGGTACTGCTCTGAATCCACAGTTTCCTAGGCAGGTTAGAACCAGAATAGCATAGATACTAGAATACTCATAGCTTCTAACGCTATTATACTAGAATTATATATAGCCTATAACAAACATTAGCAATCAAACCAAAACCGGCCTAGGAGAGCCTTAAATAGCTCTAAAGAGGAAAAGAACCTATAGGAAGTTTAATAAAGGAAGAGAAAAGAAGTTAAACCCCTCTAGGGGGAGGAGCCCTCTCTTATACTTACATAAGAGGGGGGGGGATAAATCAGAGATATTAACTAGAAAATAAAAACATAAGATAAAAAATTAACTAGATAACACATAAGCAACCTAGGCCTAGAAACGCCTAGGGCCTAAATTAGGACTATCCTCCCCCTATAAAGGGCAAACAACACTAGGTGCTTAGGCTTCACAAGACTAATAGGCTAGAACTAGGCCAGAGATAGCTAAAAAGTAAGGCTATAGAGGAGCTAGCTAAAAAGTAAACTAAAAGTAAATTACTACCATAAAGCTAAGTCCACTACACTATAGGGCAAAGAGAGGAGGTCTAGAACAGAAACGGAGTAGGGTTAGACTAGAGTTAAAGAGGGCCAGGGACCTTATTTACCCTATTTACCCTATTTTCCCTATTTTTTCTTTCTTTTATTTCTAATAGGATAAGGCTAGCGTAAGCTAGTAATAAACACCTACAACTAGCCACACACAAAGCGACGCAGGCCCGGGTTAGGGTTGGCGTTAGCCTAACCACAGATGTAAAGGGGTTTTTCTTCCTAATCAAGGGTTTTCCCTTTTGACTAAGCAGCTGGAGTACTAGTACTAGCTATACATAAAGAGCTAACTAGCGTAAATAATATATATATATATATTTTATATCTTTATAGCGCTAGTTATATAATTTAATCTAGAGATAAGGTAATATAATATAAAGAATATATTCCTTTATATAATATAAAGAGGGAATATAATTCCTATTAACTATAATCTTCCTAATAGCTTTAAGGTATTAGGAAAGTATATAGAATTACTTAAGGCTCTTTATAAGCTTAGGGATTTGCTATAGCTTTAGTTTAAAAAGCTAAGTAAGTAACTTAAAGAGCTTAGGCTTAAATCTAGCTAAGAGAAGCCTTACTTATTTTACACTAAAGTATATAATATTTTTCTTATATTCTTTATAAATAATATTCTTATAGCCTTTTATAAGGATAATATAAAGGCTATAGACTATATCTCTTAAGGCCTTAAGTGTTAGGAGGTCTCACAGAGGCAAGGGTCTGAGCACTAGTGCAATCAGGGTCAAAGTGGTGATAATAGTTGATGATAATCAATCTAGCTAACGGGCTACGTGGCCAAAGGTGTTAAGGGCATCGTGGGTCACGTGATTAACCCACTTACGCGATGTACCTAATTATAACGCAGCACTTGCGTTATGCTTTACTTTCTATGCGTAGCTAGATTTAACTATTCTAATATTAGTAGTTTTCTCTTTTAAAGGAAAGTAAGAAAAAGTAAAGAGAGAGTAAATATAAAAGTAGGGATAAAAAAGGGGTAATAAAAATTTATAAAGTAAGTCTAAAAGAAGAGATTTATAACTCTTATTAGTTAGTTATAATTTAAAGAGAGAGTTAGAAAAGGATTAAAGGAAAAAGATATAAGAGAGATTAAAAGCTCTAAAAGCTTTAAAAATATAATAAAAATTAAGTTAAGTAAAAATAAATATAAGTGGATTCTATTAATTAAATCTAAGTCTCTTATTAGTCTAGCTATAAGTTTTCCTAGACCCTAGACTTTTTATCTAGCTTATTAGGTCTTAGGCCTCTTTACCTAGCCTTTAACCTAGATTATAGCTTTGTTTAAATTAATAAAGGTCTTAAGAGATTTGTTTAGCAATGCCTTTATTATTATATTAGCAGGGTTATTATTACTATTAATCTATTAGACTTCGTAGATCTCGCAACGCTTATATAATTATTAAAGGGCTATAATATTAATTATTAGTCGTTTTTCCTTTATTATACCTAGCTTTATAAGGCATTTATATAATAAAAAAGAATCTATATAAATAATCATTAGGATCTAATTGATTCTTAACTAATCTATAATTATATTAAGGGTTATAGCAATTACATAGGCTATATTAGCACCTTAAACTATTATATATAATTCAGAAGCAAGAGCGCTATAAGTTATACACTTGCTCTTTATTAAGCTATACGTAATAATATTACCTTATATTATAAAAACATTCTCTTTTTCTTCCTTATTACTAATAATAATAATAAATCTAATCTAGGAACTTAGATCTTTATTATTAGTAAGAGATCTATTTATAAATATAGATAGCTTCGCTTTCTTAAGGACTAAAGGGATATAATAGATCCCTTATTATTATTATTAGATCTACTATTTAAGTCTTTTATTTAATCAGTTTATATTATTATTTATAGGGTCTTAGTGTTATGCTATAATTAAAAGGTTATATAAAGCCTTTAGTTAATAGATAGTTATAATATAGCTTCTATAAGCTCTTTATTTAATATAATCCTGCTTTATAGTTAGTAATTTAAGGTTAATACTCTTAATCTTTTTACTTTACCCTTTTTAATGTAAATCCATAGTATTATTAGTATTTAAAGAAAGGATATAGCTATTAAAGATAAGGGGATTCTTAGCTAAAAGAATTTACTTTAGCTTTACTATAAATTCCGCTTTCTAAAGCTCTTTTTCTTCTTATTAGAAGAAATCTTAATTACTAAGGCCTAGAGTATTATCTATTTACATTCTAACCACTCTAAAGAGGTTATTATTACTTACGTTAGTTATTAGCAAGCATAGGTTATATATTAAGGTTATATCTAAAGCTTCTCTTTATAATAATAGAAGTAAGTTACCTACTAATAGGTTCCTACTTCTGTAATTCCATATAATAGCTTAATAACTTCTATTATTATACTATTAGGGAATAAATAAGCTATTTATTTAGGTAGAGTAGTAATAATAAGTCTGCTAAGTAGCGTGTTTAATTAAATATATGCTTATATAATATCTTATATCTATAGGAAAATTCCTCTAGATCTTAATAATAGTGTTAATGCTATAATTAATTATTAGCTTACTCTTTATATTATTAGGGATTAAGTTAAGATTAGCTTTTTGCCCTTATTATTATACCCTTAGATAATAAGTTATGATTTCTTATAAAGCACTACTATTCCTTTACCTTTAATTTCTCTTACTATATAAGATTTAAAGAGTCTCTTAGTGCTATGCTTTATAGGATTAAATATTATAAATTTAAAAATATTACGCGCTTATAAGGCATTAATTTTAGCTTAATTAGACTACTTAAAGGGCTTACTAGGGGTTATTATCTTCCCTTCTTAACGTAACTAAAGGGCTAGATTCTAGTTAGCTTCTTCTTTTATAGTAAGAAATACTTCTTAGAGTATTCCTATAGCTATAAGCTTCTTAATTAAGGTATCTTCTTAATCTTTATTTATAGTAAATAACACTAGATTATTTATATTAGATTTATAACTAGTAGCATGAATTTCTTTATAGTTAGAAAGTAAGAATTAAACTATTAACTTCTTTCTTAGTCTCCCTTACTTTCTCTTAGCTTATATAACTTTCTCTTTCTTTTCTTTAGGCTCTTTTTTACGCTCTTTAGCTAGTTCTTAGGGATTAGTATTATTATAATAGTATAGTTTAACCACTATTATTTAGAATCTAGTTAGTCTATATAGCATTTAGGGGATATAGGCTTTATAGTTAATTCTAAGAAGCTTATAAGGGCTATACTAGCTATCTTTCTCTCTCTAAATACATATATCTAATTAAAGCGGAAGTTAGTGCGTTAGCAATGTATCTAGGCTATTATAGGTGTTTAGAGTATTATAAACTTACTATTTTACTAGGAATTATTAGACTTTATTAGTAGCTTTTTAGATTAACTTAGCCTATTAAATAATAGATACACTTAGTAAAGACTTATTAGTTATCTATAGGTATACTCTAAAGATAAGAAGCATAGGAATAAGGCTATTTAGTCTTACTAAATTATTTATAGCTTTAATAGCTATTTAAAGGCATTACTCTTACGTAAGCTCTTAACCTATTAAGTCTGTAATAATATTATATACTCTTTATAATAGTCTATAATAGCGTTTAACTTTACTAATACTATTATAAGCTTTTACTAGCACTTTATTAATCTTAATTAATATTAATTATATATAGTGTTTAAATTCTAATAAAGTAAAGTTCTTTCTAGCATTATAAATAATTTAATCTAGAGGACTAAGGTATGTATTAATCTAATATTTATATAGAGCGTTCTAAATATTATAAGCCTTTTGCTTATTAGGATTAAGGAATTATATAGCTTAGAATAAAGTTACTAAATTAACTATATAAAGCACTAGTTAATTATTAATTTAAATAATATTAATAATAATCTTATAGTTAAATTTATAGTTATCTTTAATAGTATACCTAAATCTACCTAGAGCTCTTCTATTTAATTAATAGTAGTGGTAAATCTTAGTTAACTTCTTAATAGCTCTTCTTTTAATCTTATAACTAGCTCTTTAAAGCAGTCTTATAAGTTATTTAACTAATAGATAACTAAATTAATAATATAATTAACAAATTTCTATCTCTAATAGATAGAATATAATTATTTCTTTAGCTTCTAGAATCCACTAAGGATATCCCTATCTTCTTATAATTAGTATAGTTTTCTTGCCTTAAATTAGCAAATTCCTTAAGTTATCTAACTTAACGCCTATTCTATCTATATTAGTAAAAAAAAAAGATTTCTTCCGCACTAATCTAAAGGTCCGGAATCGCCTCTAAAATACAAACCATATTAATATTCGAATTCTCTACCTCTGTTTACCCCCCCCTACGATGTTATATCGCGACAGAGCCGGAGGCAGGCATAAGGGTAAGATGCTAATAGTAATTAACGTAGGAGAAAGGGGGCTAGCATAGAGCTACCACTACCTAAATGCAGGAATAGGATAGTTTAATGTCTAGAGAGGCAAGGATAACCTAATAATAGATCGGAACTAATTTGAATATCCTAACGAGACGAAATTCTATAATAAGATAGCTAGCCTTATCCCTAGTAATAAAGTTACCTAGGTGTGGCGCATCACTAAGGCTATAGCCCGCTAGGCAGTAGACTTTGCCTATACTAAGATTAGGATAATAAATAGTAATAATAGTAATATTTGCACTACTAAAGAAGCCCTTAAATAAGCCCTTAAGGAGGCTATTAAAGAAGAAGCTAAGGATAATAATGCCCTAACTTAGGCAAGCATTATAGCTAGACTAGTGCTAAGAAGACTAAATAATAAACCTCCCTCTCTCTAGATCCCTAGCAGATAGCATAGGGAAGTACTTATTAAAGGAAACACTATTTAGGAATTGCTCTAGTCTAGAGGCGCTAAGGATATAATAATAGCGGTAAACAGAGCCACTAGCTAAGCTATAGCAGTAGTAGCTAGATAACTCCCTAGCGGGAATATAATTATTACCTTTAAAGGAAACGCTGCCTAATATAGAGAGGACTAAAAATAGATTACTAAAGCTTTTAGTCTAGAGGTAACCCTCTACTGCCGTATACTTAGCGTTATTATTAAAGGATTCCTAATAAAGCATACTTCTATTAAAAACCTAGTAACTAAGATTAGAAAAGTAAATAAAGTAAATATAATTAAGGTAACTATAAGGCGCCCCTAAGGAGAAGGCGCCTAAAGAACCACCCTAATTCTTAGACTAGCTAAGGTTAAAGATACTAATAAGATATACTAAGATAGAATAGTCTTTAAAGCAGAGCTATTCTAAATTAAACTATATAATAAGACCCTATAACCCTAATAGTGCTATAACTGCTTTTAAACAGGCTATATTACGAAGTTTTACAAGGCAACTCTAAGGTGTAGTAGGTATAGCGCTGGCTAGCATAAAGATAGAGAGATATCCTGCCTAATAAAAAGCGGATAAATAAAAGAAAACTATATCCTATACTCTAGCCTATACCTAGCCTAGTCTAGGGACTGTCCTATACTAAGAGAGAAGTGGAATATAGTAAAGGCAGGATATCTAGAATAACTATTATGTTTTGCTATTAACTCCCTGGACAGAAGCCTAACACTACCCTAAGAGAGGCCTGGTATAGCTATAGAACCTATTATTATAATAGGAAGAAAAAGAGGCCGCCCTATAAACATAGAATAGAGTGCTAAATAGCCTAGAGCTAGAAGCATTAGGCAATACGTAGAATAACTTAGAACCGGATTAGAACTGGCATAAGATAGCAAAGACCTACTACCCCCCTAATTAATATAATAATGTTATAAGTCCTCTTCTAGAACGTAAATAAGAGGGATAGCCTAATACACATTACGCTCTATTACTAAACTAATATAGATGTGATCGCGATCTAAGAGTAGGAACACATAAAGCACCTATGGCCCCTAGCACTAGGCCTTGCCTGGTTCTAACTAGTATACTATAACAGGTAAAATATAGTATATATAAATAAGAAGCATAACATAGGATTATAGTTAACCTAGGGAGAAACTAATTAGTTACTAGTAGAAATAAAAGGAGTTAATATTTATTCCCTTTACTTAGAAGGGTATACTAATAACTAGAACACCCCTATCTGTGCTATTAACATAGAAAAGCCCTATAGCTAAAGCGTATTTATAGGCGACTTTAACTAAAAATACCCCCTCTAGGATAACCTAGATAGGATAACTAGAGGAGCGGAGGAACTACTAGACTTCGCAAGCCAGTGGAGGCTTAGTCTAGTAACGCCCTAAGGGGAACCTATAAGATAACACAAAGATAATAAAGATAGCACTATAGACCTAGCGTAGGTAACCCTAGATATTTAAGTCCACTATAATAGCGTAGAAGACCTTATAGGATCTAACCATATTCCGTAGCTAATTAGTATCTTTACCGCGTAATAAGAAAACGCCCCTCTAGTCCTTAGATATACCTAGAACGTAATAAATAGACTATATGCAAAGGCAGAGGCAGCGGTATAACTCTAAGCGGAAAACGCACTAAACCCCTGGGATAAGGAAGGGATTAATGTATACGTAATATAGCTTATTACAAACCTATAATAAATAGCAGAGAAAGTAGCCCCGCGGAAGCGCTAGGGACTCCCTAGCCTAGAGGCATAGTGGTTAAGGAAAGTAAAAGAAGCAGTTGCTAAAGCTAGATAAGCTAAGAGATAATAGAGACGCTAGAGGACAGATATAAATTAGCAGGCCTATTCTAAGGCAAATAAGGATTAAGAACGCGTTATTAGAGAGGAGAAAAGGAATATATAGAGAGAGGCCCTGCAGAAGGCTAACATGTGGGAAAAAGACAGTAGGGTATGGAAACTAGAGAGGTAGGCTTAGCTCTATAGCTAGGCCCCCCTAGAACTCCCTAGACTTCTAGAACTAGAGAGGACTAATAACAACCCTAACCCAGCCACCATCCATAATAATAAGGCTAGCGTACTAGCATAAAGATTCTTCCCTAAACCCATAGCAAACCTCTCCTATATCCTAGATCTTACCTTCCTAGAACTTAATAACGCACTATTCCTAGATAAAGAATAATTTAGAATAGAGAATATTACAAATATCCTATTGAATATAGCTAGCTAGAAGGCCCTAGGAGATAATAAACTCCTGGTGGGCCTTATTAAAGCCTGCAAGGAACTGGTAAAAAAGGCTATAGCTTAATTACTAAACGCTATCCTTAAAGTAGGGTACTTCCTAACCTAGTTCTAGACTATAAGAGTGGTAGTAATTAGAAAACTAGGCAAAATAACCAAAGAGATAAGAAGAGCTAATGCGTAAAGACCTATCTTACTACTGAATATAGTGGGAAAAATCATAGAAGCAGCGATTACAAGGTAACTTATAGCCTTTACTAAGGTAAAGGGCCTCCTCCCTAAACTATAAATAGGCAATAGGATAAATAGGTTAATAGAAACTGTAATTAGAGCCCTTGTGGAATGTGTAAGAGAGGCCTAGGGCAGAGGCGGTATTGCCTTGCTAGCATAGATAGATATTTTGTTAGCGTTTAATAGAGTTAGCTACCTATACCTAATTAACCTATTAATCTAAATAGGTATACTACGTTAGCTAATAGCCGTAATACATAGCTTCCTTATAGATAGAATAAGCTAGCTTAGCTTTAATAGTAGACTCTTAAGACCCTTTAAGATTAAAGCAAGCACCCTATAAGGCTTATCTCTCTTGCTAATCCTCTTTCTCCTCTACTTAGCAAAGCTTTATGTATGCCTCTAGGCTGTCCTAGGCATAGTGGCTATAGGATTCGCTAATAACACAAACATAGTAGCATTTAGCAAAAACATAGCCTAGACCTAGAAGAGGCTTAAAACTACATAGAAGGTCTACAAAGAATAGGTAAAAAAAGCGGGAGTAAAATTTAACCTAGCAAAAACCAAACTTATACACTTTAGCAAAGCCTACTAGCCTCCCTAGGCTAGGGTCTAGCTTAGAACAGAAGAGATAGCACCTATAGAGTCCTATAGGTTCCTTAGAGTCTAGGTAGATAGAAAACTTAACTAGAGCACCTATAAGAATATCCTTAAAGGTAAGCTTACCTAGCAGTGGCTTGCACTCTCTACGTTAGTGGCATTAGCTTAGGGCTATAGCTTTAGAGACACCTAACTCCTATATATACAGGTAGTCTAACCCGTTCTTACCTATAGGGCAAGCGCCTATTATACCCTAACTAAGAAGGGCAGAAAACTAAGAGAAATAGTTAGAAGCTTTATAGCGGACTAATTAACCTACCTCTGAATTATAGCTAGCGCGTTTAAGGCCACACCTATTGCCTAGCTAGAGGTTAAGACTTATATCCCCCCCCTAGACCTATACCTTAATAAGATAAAACAGAAGTTTAAAGAGAGAATTATAAATAGTAGAATAGCAATAAGGATCCAAACCGTAGCTAACTTAGTGGAGACAGTGCTATAACGTAGGAGAAGACCCCCCCCTATTAATAACAAACCAGAGGCAGAGCTATATAATAAATAGAAACAACGCTAGGAGGACTAGTATAGCAGAGGACAACTAAGGCAGCACAGACACGCAAGAGAACTAACTAAGGACCGCTCACTCACTTATGATCTAAAGGAAATCTAAAAATTCCACATAGGGCTAGAAAAACATATCTCTTTAACACTAGTCTAATTACGCATAGGGAAGATTAGCCTTAATAAGTTCCTATTCTAGAGGGGCATTCCTAGGGTGACTTTACCCCTATATAGCTACGGCTAAGTAGTTAAAGACTAATATTACATAATAGTTAACTATACTAAATACGACTATAGACGCCCCTAATTATGCTAGCCTAGAGATACATAGGAAGCGAGGCTAGCCCTGAATAATCCCCTAAAGGCAAGATCTCTAGCTAGATAGTTCCTAGGCACGAGATGACTCTAATACTATACCCTAGCGTAAGACCTAGCCTTTAATCTACATGGGCAAGCGGAGAACCTAGGGCGTTTCTAAAGCGCTAGAGTTAATTAATATAGAATAGATATAGAAAATAACTAAGGGGAAACGCTAGATTAGATAGTATAGGAATAGAGGCAGGCTAGGTATAGATTTACAATATAGAATTATAATATTTAGAATAGTCTTTAGATTAATTTTAACTACTAACTCCTAGTATTATACCTATGCTAACCCGCCTCTACCCCCTCCCTAGACTATAACCTAATAGCTATATTACTCCTCCTCTAGAACTAGAATCACATCCTCTATTATCTTAGCCCGTGCCTTAGCAGGCAAGGTAGCGGCTAGGAGCTGGTTTATCTCCGCCACGCAAGCGTCTAAACGCTATAACTAGAAAATAATCTTATTATACCAATCCCTACTAGCACTAGCCTAGCCTAGACCTGCCATAGATACACTCTATTTCTTTTTACTATAGTTCCTAGCATAAAGTTTCTTAACGCAGTCCTAATAGTTATCTAGGACCTAGGGAGACATTAGACCCAGACTAGATATGCTACTAAACTAACACAGTAGCACTTACACTACCCCTAGCGACTATAGCCGCTTGGATTTTGACTAACTACTAGTGCTTATTCCGCTAGCTAGTTAAGTCTAGCTAAGAGCGGATTAGCGTTAAATTAGACCTAGAATAGAGGTATTTACTACCTTTAAATACCTATAGTTTTAAACCTAATAGTTAAAATAAGTATTAGTAGCTAACCCTACCTAAACTAGTTAGCCTTATCTCTAAACCTAAATTAAACTAACTTACTAATAATATTATAGCATTAATACCCTAGACAATTAATTAACTAAGACTTATAAGAAACACACTAGATCCCTTATAGATTGCCTAACTACCGCGGATTAGGCTTATAATAGATGCGAAATAGGGGTAGAGGGGATATACCTTTAAATCCTTTGCTATAGCCTGCTCTAGCTGCTTCTTAGTTAGGGATTTCCTTAGGTACCGCTCTGAATCTGTAGTCTCCTAGGCAGATTAGAACCGGAATAGCATAGATACTAGAATACTTATAGCTTCTAATGCTATTATGCTAGAATTATATATAGCCTGCAATAAACATTAGTAATTAAACCAAAACCAGCCTAGGAGAGCCTTAAATAGGTCTAAAGAGGAAAAAAACCTATAGGAAGTTTAATAAAGAAAGAGAAAAGAAGTTAGACCCCTCTAGGGGGAGGAGCCCTTTCTTATACTTACATAAGGGGGGGGGGGATAAATTAGAGATATTAACTAGAAAATAAAAATATAAGATAAAAAATTAACTAGATAATATATAAGTAACCTAGGCCTAGAAACGCCTAGGGCCTGAATTAGGACTATTCTCCCCCTATAGAGGGCAAACAACACTAGGTGCTTAGGCTTTATAAGACTAATAGGCTAGAACTAGGCTAGAGATGGCTAAAAAGTAAGGCCATAGAGGAGCTAGCTAAAAAGTAAACTAAAAGTAAATCACTACTATAAAGCTAAGTCTACTACGCTATAGGGTAAAGAGAGGAGGTCTAGAATAGAAACAGAGTAAGGTTAGACTAGAGTTAAAGAGGGCTAGGGACCCTATTTACCCTATTTTCCCTATTTTTTCTTTCTTTTATTTCTAATAGGATAAGGCTAGCGCAAGCTAGCAACAAACACCTACGACTGGCCACATACAAAGCGACGCAGGCCTGGGTTAGGGTCGGCGTTGGCCTGACTATAGATACAAAGGGGTTTTTCTTCCTAATTAAGGGTTTTCCCTTTTAACTAAGCAGCTGGAGTGCTAGTACTAGCTATACATAAAGAGCTAACTAGCGTAAATAATATATATATATCTATATTAGTAATTAAGAAAAGGAAAGGTATTATAGTCTTAACTATATAGAAGGGTATTATGCCTAATTTAGTAGGTATGTTTATCATGCCTTATGTTTTAGCTAATCTAGCACTAAATTTAATCTTTGCTTTAGTGCTTAGCTTAATCTTTAGTAATAGCATTAGCTTTATTAATACCTATAATTATTTAAGTCTAACTATTAATAATCCTAAAGCTTCTATATCTAGTAAGATATCTCTAAAGACCTTATTAGAGTAATATTTCTCTAAAATAAAGATTATGCTTTAATCCTTATATAGATTATGCTTTAGATAGGTATATTTAAAGGCTTAATCTTATAAGGTTATAATTACCTTATTATTACTTAGTTAAGGCCCTATAGTAAAGAATTATATAATGCTAAGTTAATTAAACTTTAATATTAATACTATTAGTTTATTAGTATTATTACTATCTTCTTTATTAGCCTTAATATAGATTTCTACTGTTTTCTAGGCCTTATTATTATGCTTATTATTCTCTTTAATTCCTTAACCTTCTTAAGCTTTATATACTATAAGGTATACTTAGAATTTTCCTTTTATTAGAGGCATTTAATACTTCTTACTTTTCTACTAATATTCTTTTACTTATTAGCGCTCTCTTTCTAAGTAATTTATTAACTAGTAACTGCTTTTATTATAGATATAGTATCTTCCGCTATTATAGTGTTAATAATAATAGCTATAGCTTTTACTATAACCTCTTTAATTATATAGTTAATTATAGTAGTAGTCTATAAATATTATTTTATAATCTTTATACTCTTTATTTTACTAATAGAATTAAACCGCTAATTTATTAGCTTTAGTAATTAAGATTAACTTATAAAGATCCCCTATAAGTCCTTTAAAACTAGGTAAATAATTATATTTAGCTTACCTATACTTTAGTATACTAGAGATTATACTTAAGGTTTAATAATAAAGCTTTATATTAACTATTAAGGGTAGAAATAACCCTTTATAAACTCTTTTAAGTATAGTTAATAGGATCTTAAGGTATTCTAGCTTAGTTTTATTAGGGTTCTAGGTAATAATTACCTTTAGTATTATATTATTCTATTTATAGCGGTAGAATTACTAGTTACTTTTTGTTTTAAAGCATTAATATATATTATTAATTATTTACTTATAAGAGAGATTCCTATTTATTAGATAATTAAGAAAGTATTACTTAGCATTACCTATAAGTATAATTAGAAGGGCTTTATAAAGGTATTCCTATAGAAGATTAAGCCTATTATATTTATTCTAAAAGAGATTAATCTTTAGTATAAGAAAGTTATATATCTTTTTACTATAATAATTATTATCTTTATAGGTCTTTATAAGCTTAGTAATCTTCCTAATAATCTAATCCTCTTATTATAAAGCTAATAGTAGTGTGAATAGTAGTGTTTCTTAAGGTTATAAAGGAGTATTAACTTCTAATAGTAATTACCTTAAAGGTAGATTATAAGGGATTTTAGTAAGAGGGGAATTAAGTATAGGATTAAGGGTAGAGAAAAATTTATTTAATAATAGTTACTTTTTAACTTTTTCTTTAGGCTATAATGCTTTTATTTCTTTATTAAGAATATATACTAGTAAGTTAGTAACTTTGCTAGATTTATCTTTTATAATATAGATACTATATTTATAAAGGATATCTTATAAATTACATACTAAGTGTTTAGAGGCGTGTTTAAAGGTCTTAAGGGTCTAATCTTAGAGATTATCTTAGAAGTTTTCCTAGAGCTTAAGATCTCTATATTATCCGCTATTATAGATATTAATTAGCTAAGCAAGTTAGTTATTAAGTTACTAATCCTTAGTAATCTAAGGGTCTAGCTCTTTAGAGCTCCCCTAGTTAGTTATAATAATCTAGAAGTGTTTCTAAAGTTATAGCAATAGGCTAGACTTTTTAGGTCTTTTAGGTCTAGATATTATAGGTATTATATTTTCTTATATTACATTTTTTATTAGCTAGTAAGGGGCTGATTTAATCTCTGGTTTAGGAAGAATGCTTCTAGAGCTATAATTCCTAGTTAGTTAATTAGTTTTCTTATAATAGATAATAAGATTAATTCTTCTATATAGAGGTCCTTAATAACTCTAAGATAGAAGGGGTTAATCCCTTAGAAGCCTAATAACTAAAGCTATTAATAATCTTCCTTTAGCATACTTCTATAGTTAAAACCTAAGCTAAACCTAATAGAATTATCTTTTCTTAGTAGTTCCCTAGCTTATCTATAGTTTTTTAACTACTAATTAGTGTTAGGAGGTCTTATAAAGGCAAGGGTCTAAGCACTAGTGTAATTAGGGTTAAAGTAGTAATAATAGTTAATAATAATTAATCTAGCTAATAGGCTACATAGCCAAAGGTGTTAAGGGCATCATGGGTCACGTGATTAACCCACTTGCGCGATGCACCTAATCATAACGCAGCACTTGCGTTGTGCTCCACTTTCCGTGCGCGACTGGATTTGACTATTCTGACATTAAGGATATATATAAATTAGAAGAGAAAAGAGAGGTATACTTTTTTCTTAGTATTTAGATTATTAGGAATAGATTATAAAGAAAGGTATACCTTAGTTATAAGGTATATATTAATAAGATTAGTAAAAAGTTTAGGTAAGTAAAAAAAAGCACTTTCCTTACTATACTAATCCTAGTAGTAAAGTATTATAAGTTTAAGGGTAATGTCGGAATAGTCAAAATCCAGCCGTGCACAGAAAGTGGAGCATAACGCGAATGCTACGTTATGATTAGGTGCATCGCGCAAGTGGATTAACCACATAACCTATAATACCCTTAACACCTTTAGTCACATAGCCTATTAGCTAGGTTAATCTAAATATCTATTAACTATTTATTACTACTTTAACCCTAATTACACTAGTGCTTAGACCCTTACCTCTATAAGACCTCCTAACACTAATTAGTGGTTAAAAAACTATAGATAAGCTAGGGAACTACTAAGAAAAGATAATTCTATTAGGTTTAGCTTAGGTTCTAACTATAGAAGTATGCTAAAGGAAGATTATTAATAGCTTTAGTTATTAGGCTTCTAAGGGATTAACCCCTTCTATCTTAGAGTTATTTAAGAACCTTTATATAGAAGAATTAATCTTATTATCTATTATAAGAAAACTAATTAACTAATTAAGAATTATAGCTCTAAAAGTATCCTTCCTAAACCAGAGATTAAATTAGCCCCTTACTAGCTAATAAAAAATATAATATAAGAAAATATAATACCTATAATATCTAGACCTAAAAGACCTAAAAAGTCTAGCCTATTACTATAACTTTAGAAATACTTCTAGATTATTATAACTAACTAAGGAGGCTCTAAAGAGCTAGACCCTTAGATTACTAAGGATTAGTAACTTAATAACTAACTTGCTTAGCTAATTAATATCTATAATAGCGAATAATATAGAGATTTTAAACTCTAGGAAAACTTCTAAGATAATCTCTAAGATTAGACCCTTAAGACCTTTAAATGCGCTTCTAAATACTTAGTATATAATCTATAAGATATTCTTTATAAATCTAGTATTTATATTATATAAGATAAATCTAGTAAAGTTACTAACTTACTAGTATATATTCTTAATAAAGAAATAAAAGCACTATAGCCTAAAGAAGAAGTTAAAAAGTAATTATTATTAAATAAATTTTTCTCTACCCTTAATCCTATACTTAATTCCTGTTAGAACAAGCATGATATCAATCGCGGCACGTAGCCGCAATTACCCGGCAAAACGTCAGGCCACGGGGCCACGCGCGCGCGTAACGCAGGGAGCCTTACTTATAGCCCATAAGCCTGCCTTCTAATAGGGCAAGGACCTATAAGTTAGGTAACCTATAAATACTCTACGTTTATAGCCACTTTTTATAATCTAGAAAAGCCTCTCTTTTTCCTCTTTTCTTTCTAATAAGATACTATGCCTAGAATAGAAGAATTATACCTATTCCCTAGGCTATCTAATTAATCCTAATATTAGGAACCCTATAATTCTAATACTAATTAGTAGTTAACTTTATAGATAACTATATGGTTTTTTACAACTATAAATTAGTAAGGTTAATTAGAAAAGATAACTATACTATAAACCTACTCTATATAATAGGAAAGCTACTAAAAGTAATATAGTTATGCTAAGGAAGTTTAAGTATTCTCTTATAATAAGAAAGGAACTTACTACTTCTAAGATCTAATATCCTAAGAATCCCTAAGAAATAAAGATAATAGCTATGCCTATAATTCTTTAACCTATTATATAAAAGCCCTATTCCCCTAATCCTATATCTCCTTTCTATAGTTTCTATAATAAAGATAAGAGAATTAAAAGCTTTTTAATAAATAAAGTAGTTAAAAGCCTCTCTCTTTAACTCTAAGTTTAGTAATACTAAAGAAAGCACTAAAGTTAGAAAAGACTAGAAAGGCAAAGGTTTATAAGTTAATAACCCCTTTCTAAGATATATCCCGCTAGAGATATATAATTATATTATATAAGAAGCACTATAATAAGCAAAATTATTTAATCTTAATAAAAATAATAACCCTAAAGCTATTATAGCTTATATTCTTATTAAGATAGTAACTTATAAATTAGAAAGTCTTATTATAAGGAGTCTATTTACTAACTTTAGTAAAGACTTTAATAGATAGATAAGAGAGGTATTTATAACTATAGACTAAATAGTTACTAAATACCTCTATAATTTCCTCTTCTTCTATAGTATATATATAGATCTAATAGCCTACTAGAAGATTACCTTAATGCTTAAGAAAGTTATAAATTATAAGGTATTCTATAATTAGTAAGAAGAAGAGATATAGGAAGCTATAAGGAAGTATATACCCTTCTAAAAACGCACTATAAAATAAGACTTCCTTAATAACCTTTTACTAATCCCTCTAATTAGGTTAAGATTATAACACTATTAGTAGCATAATTAATAAACCCCTAAAACCTATTAATATTATTCCCCTAGCCTAATACTATTAGGCTAACTAAATAATAACCCTTAGGATAGCCCTTAATAAAGGTATCCTATACTAAGATAGAATATACTACCTCTTATATCTCCTAAAGCACCTTTTCCCCTTAGATAAGTATACTTTTACCTAATATAGCTTATATCTCCTTTAATGCCTAGAATATTAAGACCTACCCTAAAGTAAATAATTAATCTTATAAAGATATATATAAGTAATATTTAATATAGCATAAATAACTATAAGGTCTTTAACTTAAAGTTAATAATCTTCTAGGGGAAATATAAGATACTAGGTATTAGACTCTATAAAGCTAGATATACTCTAGAGGCTATGCTTAAAGTAAAGGCCTTAATATACTATTATAAGCATTTATATAAGCTAAATAATCCCTAAGACCTTAAGACTCTTATTAATTAGATTAAATAAAGGTTTAAGATTAATAATATAAAGTAAAGATATCTTCTTAAGTAGTAAAATATAAAGCTATAATAAATTATATAAGAGAACCTAGAGAAGTTAAAACTTAACTATTTTAAAGAACTTATTATAAAGCTTATAAATCTTTAGTAAGTAATCCTAGATATTACCTAATCTAAAAAAGCGCTTTAGAATTAATTAATCTCTATATACTATAGCATTATAGAATATAAAACTTACCTTATTAACTCTCTTACTAATCTATAATAATTCTATAAATATATAAGGATATTAATCTAAATAACTATAGAAGAGTTAAATAAAAGGTATTAATTCCTATTAATACCTAATATAAAAGAGTAGTACTAAACTAATTAAAAGTATAATAAATATAGTAAGGAAGCCTATTATAGATAATTATGCTCTTAAGGCACTAGAAGTGTTCTATATACTAAGAAATGCTATATATATAGTAAAGAAAGTTATTAGTTAACTAAATACTCTAAAGAGAAATATAAAAGAGTATATTAATACTTTAAGAATCACTACCTTATAGAACTAATAACTCCTTTCTATAATGCTTTCCTTAATTAGTATAAAGGTAAAGAGGATAATAGTATTCTCTCTAAAGAAGATAAGATTTTTACCTATATAATAAAACTTAGATTTAAGGAAGAAGGTAAAGAAAGTAAAATACCTATAAGCTTCTTTATATAAGGTATAACTATTAATAGTTATATAACTATAGAGATTCTTATAAATTAAGTAGCTACCTATGCCCTTATAAAGGAGAATCTATTTAATCTTTAATAACTAAAGAAAGCTTTAACTACCTTTCTTCTTAAAGACCACTACTCTTTAAATATATTCTAAGGTATAATTCCTAACACTAGGGCTATAGGCTACTTATTAGTAAGGTACCCCTAATTTCTTACTCTATAGTAATTAATCCCTAAGATTTAGCTTAAAAAATCTAGAGCTAGGGAGGTAATAATTAGATTTAGAAGTGGAAAACTAATCCCCTCTATTAGATTAATTAATATACCTATCTCTTTTAGTATTATCCTATTTTATATAATACCTATAAACACTCCCTTCTTACTATGTCTTATAGATATAGATTGCCTTAAGATTAACTTCTATATCTCTTAGAATATTCTCTAATAAGGTAATATTAAAGTCCCTATTATATATAAATAGGGATATCTATAGATGCTTTTACAAAAAGAAAGATTAATTACTTAGAGCTATTTAACTAAGGTTAAACTATAGCGCTTATATTACTAATTTAGTTACCCTTCTGTCTACTAACTTTATAATATGCTTTCTAAATTAGGCTATAAGATAGATTATAAAACCATTAGATAATTAATAAGGATTTGCTACTAATATTAAATAAATATAAATAACTTATATTACTTTAAATTTACCCTTAAGGATAAATATAACTTTAATTATAAAGTAATTATAGATATTATATATCTTAATAGTAACTACCCTATTCTTTATGCTATTAATATAGCTATATTATTTAATATAGCTAGATTTCTTAAGGATATTATAGTAAAAGCAATATAGGAAGCCCTTTAACTATACTAGATTAATACCTATTAAGGTCCTCTAGATTAGATTATAACTAATGCTAGTATAATGTTTAGAAGTAAGGAATTCCGCTAATTTATAGCTTTAATATTAATCTTAATTAAAGAAGTCCCTATTAAGGTATACTATAGCATTAGTAAGGTTAAAAGGTATTATAAGCTACTCTAAAGAGCCTATAATATTATCTAATGTAAATATCTAATAATACCTAAAGCTATAGCCTTATAAATAGCTATAAAAGTCCTTAATAACACTATAGGCCTAAATAGAATTATCCTAACTCTCCTAGTCTTTAGCGCTTATCTATAAATAGTTAATAAATCCCCTCTATTACCTAATATTAAGTAATAAGCCCTTATAGTATAAAAGGTAATAAAAGAGATTAAAAGATTATATATCCTATAAAAAGTTAATAAAGCCCTTACTATAAGAAATAGCCCTAATACCTTACTAACTCTTAAACTCCTGCTTACCTTACCTATACTTATATAATAAGAAAAAGAAAGATAGTAAGGCCTATATAAGCTCCTTATAATAGATAAAGAGAGCTATACCCTTAACCTTCTATAAGGCCTTAAAGTCTTTAGATTAACCTCTATTAAGCCCTATAATAAAGACCCTAATAAGGAGAAGCTATTACTAAAAGGAGGTATTAATCTAGAGGTAATTAAGGGGAAGAACTAAGAGGTATAAATTAAAAATATAGTGCCTTTAGTTTCCCTAAAGAGAAGGCCTAGAAAACCCTAAAAGAACCCTTTAGTAATTATTAATTAGGTAAATTAATTAGTAAATAACCCTAAGATTTTCCTATTAAGTAAAGAGAAGGTAAACTTTAAGCTTATAATTTAATTATATAGAGAAGGCACTATTATAATCCCTAGTAAACCCTTTAAACTCTTAATAAAGCTAAGATTAATACTTTAATTAATTAAGGTATATTTAAATTTACTACCTTTAATAAAAGGAAGCACTAAGGGATTTAAATCTTTAATTCCTATATTATTAATAAGGTAAAAGAAAAGATAGGCTAACTATATAAGAAATTAAGGCTTATTATCTAAGGCTTTAGTAATAAAGTAAAGCAAGTAATTCTTATATAGGCCCTAATAATCTAGAGAGTAAGCTAGCGTTTAATCCTTATAATTACTCCTTCCTTTCTTAGTAAAGGACTTCTTCTATAGATTTAAGATATTATATAGGTATATATATAATCCTAGATACCGCTAAATTAAATAATCCTTACCTAACTCCCTATCTAAATTTATAATTAATACCCTAAGAATATAATTATAAGAGTTATTAAGCCTCTCTATAGTATTATAAAGGCTAGTATATATTAGTAGGTAATTTACTATAAGCACTATAGAGAGAATCTCTAGATAATAATATTAAGTTACAACCTATGCTTACTAGTAATATTTACTAAAAGCCTTTACTTTAGATATATAGGAATATAGACTAATAATACTCTTAGTTTATTAGATAAGAGATTCTTATAGCTAGAAGAAGATTAATTAATTACTACTAAATTTGCTATAAAACTAAAGTAATTTATTAAGCCTAATAATCCCCTTATATTTAACAGTAGAATTATTTAACTAACTAATAATACTATTAAGATATAGTAAAAAGGGTAAAGTAATAAGCTTTAATTAATCCTACTAGAAGATTTAATAAAGAAGTATATTAAGCAAAGGGCTTAAGGTGCCTATATTACTTTAATCTGCTAACCTAAGGTAAGTTTTAACCTCTCTATTACTATATAATACTAAAAGCTAACTATTAAGAATATTAAAGAACTTAATTACTATATTAAGTAGTAAATAGATTATATAGATTAAGGATTAATATTCATACTACTTAATCTTATAAAGGTAAATGTTAGGAGGTCTCACAGAGGCAAGGGTCTGAGCACTAGTGCAATCAGGGTCAAAGTGGTAATAATAATTGATGATGATGATCTTCTAGCTAACGGGCTACGTGGCCGAAGGTGTTGAGGGCATCGTGGGTCACGTGATTGACCCACTTGCGCGATGCACCTAATCACAGCATAGCACTTGCGTTATGCTTCACTTTCTATGTATGGCTAGATTTAACTATTCTAATATTAGTAGTTTTCTCTTTTAAAGGAAAGTAAGAGAAAGTAAAGAGAGAGTAGATATAAAAGTAGGGATAAAAAAGGGGTAATAAAAATTTATAAAGTGGGTCTAAAAGAAGAGATCTACGACTCTTATTAGTTAGTTATAATTTAAAGAGAGAGTTAGAAGAGGATTAAAGGAAAAAGATATAAGAGAGATTAGAAGCTCTAAAAGCTTTAAAAACGTAATAAAAATCAAGTTAAGCAAAAATAAACCTAAGTGGATCCCGTTAATTAAATCTAAGTCTCTTATTAGTCTAGCTATAAGTTTTCCTAGACCCTAGACTTTTTGTCTAGCTTATTAGGTCTTAGGCCTCCTTACCTAGCCTTTAACCTAGATTATGGCTTCGTTCAAATTAATAAAGGTCTTAAGAGCTTTATTTAGCAATGCCTTTGTTATCGCATTAGCGGGGTTATTATTACCATTAATCCATCGGACTTCGTAGATCTCGCGACGCTTGTATAATTGTTAGAGGGCTATAATGTTAATTATTAGTCGTTTTTCCTTTATTATGCCTAGCTTTATAAGGCATTTATATAATAAAAAAGAATCTATATAGATAATTATTAGGATCCGATTAATTCTTAACTAATCTATAATTATATTAAGGGTTATAGCAATTACATAGGCTATATTAGCACCTTAAACCATTGCGTATAATTTAGAAGCAAGAGTGCTATAAGTTATATACTTGCTCTTTGTTAAGCTATACGTAATAATATTGCCTTATATCATAAAAATATTCTCTTTTTCTTCCTTATTGCTAATAATAATAATAAATCTAATCTAGGAACTTAGATCTTTATTATTAGCAAGAGATCTATCTATAAACACAAATAGCTTTGCTTTCTTAAGGACTAGAGGGATATAATAGATCCCTTATTATTATTATTAGATCTGCTATTGAAGTCTTTTATTTAATTAGTTTATATTATTATTTATAGGGTCTTAGTGTTATACCGTAATTAAAAGGTTATACAAAGCCTCTGGTTAACAGACAGTTATAATATAGCTTCCACAAGCTCTTTGTTTAATATAATCCTGCTTTATAGTTAGTAATTTAAGGTTAATGCTCTTAATCTTTTTGCTTTACCCTTTTTAATATAAATCCATAGTATTATTAGTATTTAAAGAAAGGATATAGCTATTAAAGATAAGGGGATTCTTAGCTAAAAGAATTTACTTTAGCTTTGCTATAAATTCCACTTTCTAAAGCTCTCTTTCTTCTTATTAGAAGAAATCTTAATTACTAAGGCCTAGAGTATTATCCGTTTATATTCTAACCACTCTAAAGAGGTTATTATCACTTACGTTAGTTATTAGTAAGCATAGGTTATATATTAAGGTTATTATTTCAAGCTTCTCTTTGTGATAATAGAAGTAGGTTGCCTACTAATAGGTTCCTGCTTTTACAATTCCGTATAATAGCTTAATAACTTCTATTATTATGCTATTAGGGAATAAATAAGCTATTTATTTAGGTAGAGCAGTAATAATAAGTCTGCTAAGTAGCGTGTTTAATTAAACATACGCTTACGTAATATCTTATATCCATAGGAAAATTCCTCTAGATCTTAATAATAGTGCTAACGCTATAATTAATTATTAGCTTGCTCTTTATATTATTAGGGATTAAGTTAAGATTAGCTCTTTACCCTTATTATTATGCCCTTAGATAATAAGTTATGATTTCTTATAGGGCACTGCTATCCCTTTGCCTTTAATCTCTCTTACTATATAAGATTTAAAGAGTCTCTTAGTGCTATGCTTTATAGGATTAAATATTATGAATTTAAAAACATTACGCGCTTATAAGGCATTAATTTTAGCTTAATTAGACTGCTTAAAGGGCTTACTAGGGGTTATTATCTTCCCTTCTTAACGTAACTAAAGGGCTAGATTCTAGTTAGCTTCTTTTTTTATAGTAAGAAACGCTTCTTAGAGTATTCCTATAGCTATAAGCTTCTTAATTAAGGCATTTTCTTAATCTTTATTTATAGTGAATAATGCTATTTAGTCTTACTGAATTATTCATGGCTTTAATAGCTATTTAAAGGCATTACTCTTACGTAAGCTCTTAACCTATTAAGTCCATAATAATGTTATACGCTCTTTGTAATAGTCTATAATAGCGTTTAACTTTGCTAATACTATTATAAGCTTCCACTAGCACTTTATTAATCTTAATTAATATTAATTATACGTAGTGTTTAAATTCTAATAAAGCAAAGTTCTTTCTAGCATTATAAACAATTTAATCTAGAGGACTAAGGTATATATTAATCTAATATTCACGTAAAGTGTTCTAAATGTCATAAGCCTTTTGCTTATTAGGATTAAGGAATTATATAGCTTAGAATAAAGTTACTAAATTAACTATATAAAGCACTAGTTAATTATTAATTTAAATAATATTAATAATAATCTTATAGTTAAATTCATAGTTATCTTTAGTAAACCTAAATCTGCCTAGAGCTCTTCTATTTAATTAATAGTGGTAGCAAATCTTAGTTAACTTCTTAATAGCTCTTCTTTTAACCTTATAACCAGCTCTTTAAAGCAGTCTTATAAGTTATTTAACTAATAGATAACTAAATTAATAATATAATTAACGAATTTCTATCTCTAATAGATAGAATACAATCGTTTCTTTAGCTTTTAGAATTCACTAAGGATATCCTTATTTTCTTATAATTAGCATGGTTTTCTTGCCTTAAATTAGCAGATTCCTTAAGTTATCTAACTTAACGCCTATTCTATCTATATTAGTAATTAAGAAAAGGAAAGGTATTATAGTCTTAACTACATAGAAGGGTATCATGCCTAATTTAGTAGGTATATTTATTATACCTTATGTTTTTACTAATCTAGCACTGAATTTAATTTTTACTTTAGTGCTTAGCTTAATCTTTAGTAATAGCATTAGCTTTATTAATACCTATAATTATTTAAGTCTAACTATTAATAATCCTAAAGCTCCTATATCTAGTAAGATGCCTCTAAAGACCTTATTAGAGTAACGTTCCTCTAAAACAAAGGTTATGCTTTAATCCTCATATAGATCATGCTTTAGATAGGCATATTTAAAGGCTTAATCTCATAAGGTTATGATTACCTTATTATCACTTAGTTAAGGCCCTATAGTGAAGAATTATATAATACTAAGTTAATTAAACTTTAATGTTAACGCTATTAGTTTATTAGCATTATTACTATCTTCTTTTTTATTAGCCTTAATGTAAATTTCTACTGTTTTCTAGGCCTTATTATTATACTTATTATCCTTTTTAATTCCTTAACCTTCTTAAGCTTTATACGCTATAAGGTATACTTAGAATTTTCCTTCTATTAGAGGCATTTAATGCTTCTTACTCTTTTACTAACGTTCTTTTGCCTATTAGCACTCTCTTTCTAAGTGATTTATTAACTAGTAGCCGCTTTTATTATAAACGTAGCATCTTCCGCTATTATAGCATTAATAATAATAGCTATAGCTTTTGCTATAACCTCTTTAATTATATAGTTAATTATAGCGGCGGTCTATAAATATTATTTTATAATCTTCACGCTCTTTATTCTACTAATAGAATTAAACCGCTAATTTATTAGCTTTAGTAATTAAGATTAACTTGTAAAGATCCCTTATAAGCCCTTTAAAACCAGGTAAATAATTATATTTAGCTTACCTATACTCTAGTACACTAGAGATTACACTTAAGGTTTAATAATAAAGCTCTGTATTAACTATTAAGGGTAGAAATAACCCTCTATAAACTCTTTTAAGTATAGTTAATAGGATCTTAAGGCATTCTAGCTTAGTTTTATTAGGGTTCTAGGTAATAATTACCTTTAGCATTATATTATTCTATTTATAGCGGTAGAATTACTAGTTACTTTCTATTTTAAAGCGTTAATATATATTATTAATTATCTGCTTATAGGAGAGGTTCCTATTTATTAGATAATTAAGAAAGTATTGCTTAGCATTACCTATAAGCATAATTAGAAGGGCTTTATAGAGGTATTCCTATAGAAGATTAAGCCTATTATATTTATTCTAAAAGAGATTAATCTTTAGCATAAGAAAGTTATATATCTTTCTACTATAATAATTATTATCTTTATAGGTCTTTATAAGCTTAGTAATCTTCCTAATAATCTAATCCTCTTATTATAAAGCTAATAGTAGTGTAAATAGTAGTGTTTCTTAAGATTATAAAGGAGTATTAACTTCTAATAGCAGTTGCCTTAAAGGTAGATTATAAGGGATTTTAGTGAGAGAGGAATTAAGTATAGGATTAAGGGCAGAGAAAAATTTATTTAATAATAGTTACTTTTTAACTTCTTCTTTAGGCTATAGTGCTTTTATTTCTTTATTAAGAACATATACTAGCAAGTTAGTAACTTTACTAGATTTATCTCATATAACATAGACGCTATGTTTATAAAGGATATCTTATAAATCACGCACTAAGTGTCTAGAGGCGTGTTTAAAGGTCTTAATAGTCTAATCTTAGAGATTATCTTAGAAGTTTTCCTAGAGCTTAAGATCTCTATATTATTCGCTATTATAAATATTAATTAGCTAAGCAAGTCAGTTATTAAGTTACTAATCCTTAGTAATCTAAGGATCTAGCTCTTTAGAGCTCCCCTAGTTAGTTATAATAATCTAGAAGTATTTCTAAAGTTATAGTAATAGGCTAGACTTTTTAGGTCTTTTAGGTCTAGATAGTATAGGTATTATGTTTTCTATATTACATTTTTCATTAGCTAGTAAGGGGCTAATTTAATCTCTAGTTTAGAAAGGATGCTTCTAGAGCTATAATTCCTAGTTAGTTAATTAGTTTTCTCGTAATAGACAATAAGATTGATTCTTCTATGCAGAGGTCCTTAATAACTCTAAGATAGAAGGGGTTAATCCCTTAGAAGCCTAATAACTAAAGCTATTAATAATCTTCCTTTAGCATACTTCTATAGTTAGAACCTAAGCTAAACCTAATAGAATTATCTTTTCTTAGTAGTTCCCTAGCTTATCTATGGTTTTTTAACCACTAATCAGTGTTAGGAGGTCTCACAGAGGCAAGGGTCTAAGCACTAGTGTAATTAGGGTTAAAGTGGTGATAATAATTAATAATAATAATCTTCTAGCTAACAGGCTACGTGGCCGAAGGTGTTAAGGGCATCGTGGGTCACGTGATTGACCCACTTGCGCGATGCACCCAATCACAGCGCAGCACTTGCGTTGCGCTCCACTTTCCGTGCGCGGCTGGATTTGACTATTCCGACAGTAAAGCTCTTTATATTTATTAATAGATTATTTGCTAATAACTAAGACTTTACCTTATAGCTAGGCTATATATTAATCCTAGCTAATAAGGAATATAAAGATAGTAAGTTTATAGTATAAGGTAATATTATACACTATAGCTTAATAAAAAGTAACAGAGTTATAAGAAGTATACTTACTTTAGAGGTCTATAGTATAGTAGTAGGTATTAATATAGCTTATATAATTATAATAACGCTAAAGATAATTATAGACTAACTAAATCTCCTTATAATCCTAATTATATAAATACCTTATTAAGCTTAGGACTATAAAGGAGAAGTGGCTAATAATTAATATTATAGCTCTTTAATAATTATATAAATACTATAAGCTCTATAAGATTAGATAGATTAATAGCAAAGATAACCTAGTAGATGTATTTATAAAGGCAATGCCTAATAAGGCCTTAGAGAGGTTTATTATAGGTAATATAGTAATAGTTTAGATAAAAGAATAGGTTATCTACGTGTAAAGTTACCTATATAGGTTTTAGAACTAAACTTAGCCTTAAAAGGAGAATAAAATAATACCTTTATAGGCCTCTAGGGTAATATTACCCTAGAAGGAGAATAAAATAATACCCTTATAAACCCCTAGGATAATATAGCCCTAGAGAGAGGAAAAAGGGTACTCTCTAAAGTCTTTATAGTAATATAGCCCTAGAGAAAGAGTAAGATAATACCCTTTAATAAAGGGTACCTAAGCTTTTAGGATAGTATAGTCCTAGGGGAAAGAGAAGGGAGTATAAGGGGGTATAGGGAGGTATAATCTAATATTATACCTATAGGGGAAGAGATTATAGGTAACCCTTCCCTAGGAATATAATTTAATATTATATTATAGTTAAATAAAGGGATAAGGGAAAGGTAACTATAGATACTATAGGTAGTATTATATAAGAAAAAAGGAAAGGGGATTAGAGAAGTTAGTTATTAAAAACTAGTAGTAAGTAGGGAGAAGGGGAGGATAGGGCCTATGCTTATTATTTTTATTTATTTATTCCTTCCTTTATATTTTATATTTATTTAATCCTTATCTTTTCTCTTCTTAGATTAATATTATATATTAATAATTATATTAAAAAGAAAGAGATTCTAATATTAGAATAAGTATAATATTAATTATAGCACGTAGCTATAATTACCTAGCAAAACGTTAGGCTATAGGGCTATACGCGCACGTAACGCAGGGAGCCCTACTTGTAGCCTATAAGCCTGCCTTCTAATAGGGCAAGGACTCACAAGTTAGGTAACCTATAAACGCTCTGCGTTTGTGGCTACTTTTGACGATCTAGAAAAGCCTCTCTTTTTCCTCTCTTCTTTCTAATAAGATACTATGCCTAGAATAGAAGAATCATACCTATTCCCTAGGCTATCCAATTGATCCTAACGTCAGGAACCCTGTGATTCTAACAATTCCTCTCTTACTAAAATCCCTTATAATCTACCTTTAAGGTAATTACTATTAGAAGTTAACACTCCTTCATAACCTTAAGAAACATTACTATTTACACTACTATTAGCTTTATAATAAGAGGATTAGATTATTAGGAAGATTACTAAGCTTATAAAGACCTATAAAGATAATAATTATTATAGTAAAAAGATATATAACTTTCTTATACTAAAGATTAATCTCTTTTAGAATAAATATAATAGGCTTAATCTTCTATAGGAATACCTCTATAAAGCCTTTCTAATTATACTTATAGGTAATGCTA